>SJYT01012209.1:10460-87644 GCA_006410635.1 Cephalophus harveyi
ATATTTCTCCCGGCAATCTTGATTCCAGCTTGTGTTTCCTCCAGTCCAGCGTTTCTCATGATGTACTCTGCATATAAGTTAAATAAGCAGGGTGACAATATACAGCCTTGACGGACTCCGTTTCCTATTTGGAACCAGTCTGTTGTTCCATGTCTAGTTCTAACTGTTGCTTCCTGACCTTCATACAGATTTCTCAAGAGGCAGGTTAGGTGGTCTGGTATTCCCATCTCTTTCAGAATTTTCCACAGTTTATTGTGATCCACACAGTCAAAGGCTTTGGCATAGTCAAGGCTATGGTTTTTCCTGTCGCTATGTATGGATGTGAGAGTTGGACTGTGAAGAAGGCTGAGCGCCGAAGAATTGATGCTTTTGAACTGTGGTGTTGGAGATGACTCTTGAGAGTCCCTTGGACTGCAAGGAGATCCAACCAGTCCATTCTGAAGGAGATCAACCCTGGGATTTCTTTGGAAGGAATGATGCTAAAGCTGAACCTCCAGTACTTTGGCCACCTCATGAGGAGAGTTGACTAATTGGAAAAGACTCTGATGCTGGGAGGGTTTGGGGGCAGGAGGAGAAGGGGACGACCGAGGATGAGATGGCTGGAAGGCATCACGGACTCGATGGACGTGAGTCTGAGTGAACTCCGAGAGATGATGATGAACAGGGAGGCCTGGCGAGCTGCGATTCATGGGGTCGCAAAGAGTCGGAAACGACTGAGCGACTGAACTGAACTGAACTGAACTGAATTGCTTTGTCTGCTTTTGCTCCTGTGCATAACTTGAAGATGACAACCTATTGCTTTTCATCTTGCATAGTTTCTAATGAAGAGTTGGTTGTAATTCTTCATGCTACTCCTCTTTATGTGATGTTTTCACTTTCCCTGAAGGCCTTCAGGATTATATCTTTGTTTTTAGATTTCAACAGTTTGAAAATAATGTGTCTGGATTTTTTTTTTTTTTTTTTTTTGCAGTCATCCTGAGGTCCTTGGATCTGTTGTTTGATCTATTTCATTATCTCTGAAGAAATTCTCATCTGAGATTTCTTCTGTGCCCATCTTCTCTTTGAGGATTCTGCTCACATGTATTTTAGAAGCTGTTTGCTGTTATTTCACTCCTGAAATAACATAGTAATATAATAGTGTCGGAGTGCACTTTTCTTTCTTTTTTTTTCTCCTCTCTTTTTATTCATACTTGGTTTATTTCTATCAAACCAGGTTCAATTTTACTGATTGCTGCCTAGTCTTTGCTGATTCTGCTGATGAATCTGTCTTCCTTTATCTAAGCTTTCATATTTTTATTTCTAACATTTCCATTTTCTTCTTCCTTAAGAAATTCTCTACATGCCATGCATGTTGTTTACTTTCTCCACTGGAGTATTTATGTATTTGTCATGCATATTTTGAGGCTTCCCTGGTGGCTCAGTGTTAAAGCATCTGCCTGCAATGCAGGAGACCTGGATTCGATCCCTGGATAGGGAAGATCCCCTGCAGAAGGAAATGGCAGCCCACTCCAGTATTCTTGCTTGGACAGTCTCGTGGACAGAGAAGCTTGGTGGGGAGTGGTCCATCACGTCGTAAAGAGTCAGACAAGACTGCGCACTTGAGCATGAGCACAGATATTTCTCAGTTCTCTTTCTGGGTCATCTATGTATCTGGATTTCTAGTTTGCTTTGTATCTTGGTGCATTTTCTCTTGCATTTTGTTTGTATAACTCTAATCGTGGACAGAGAAGCTTGGTGGGGAGTGGTCCATCACGTCGTAAAGAGTCAGACAAGACTGCGCACTTGAGCATGAGCACAGATATTTCTCAGTTCTCTTTCTGGGTCATCTATGTATCTGGATTTCTAGTTTGCTTTGTATCTTGGTGCATTTTCTCTTGCATTTTGTTTGTATAACTCTACTTTTTGATTGAAAGATGAACTTTATAAGTAGAGACTGAGATAGACTTTATGCTTAGAGATGGGCATGCCTCTCCTTCAGCAAGACCAACAGGGTGGACGGTTGAGTTGGGCTTGTCAGGAGCTGTGTGGGTTTGGGTTTTGTCTTGCAGTTTCACCCCATACCACTGCTTTCTAGACCTTGACCTTAGTGTGTGTTCTGATTTTTTTTCTCAATGTTCTTGCTCCACCCTCAGCTTTGGATCTTTCGCTTGTCTCTCAGAGAGGGTCTCTCTTTTCCTCTCTGCATCTCCCCCAGTGGTGTCCTTGTCTTACTTATTACTCAGTCTTACATGCCTGATAATGGGGATCAGAAGATGGGGTTCTCTGCTGCATCAGGATTAGGTGAGCTCTGTGTCTGTGGCTGTCAGGGATGGGGTTTCTCAGCCGTCCTGCACCTCCCCAGCATAAGGACAGTTCTTCCCATCTGGACTCAGATGGTTTCTTACCCCACCTCCCAGGGATAAAGGACCTTTCTTAAAAACCATATGCACTCTCCTCCCAGGTGCAGTGGATCTCCCTTGTGCTCTGAGGATGGCAAGATTTGCTGCCTTTTCTCAGAAGCTTGAGACTTTGGATCTCAGCGGGAAGGTCAGGGCTGGGCTTTGTGCCCTTTCTGCAGTGAGGGCCATTCTCTTCTTCTAAGCATGGACCTTCAAAGGATGCTTCTCCCAGCCTCCCACCTCGTGCTTTCGTCTTTTCCAGGAGCACTTGGTGGAGCCTGTGGAGAAGAGCCTGGGAAGGGGTAGACGTTCTCCTTGTATCTCAGCTCCGGGGTCTGCCTTCTCACTCAGCCTCAGCAGTTTATGCGGAGTCGCAGCTCACAGCTTCCTACCTGCCTGGGTGGGAGTCCTCTCTTCCACTTTTCTTCCACAGTGGAGGTAGGGCTCCCATCCATACATGTGAAATAAATAATGAAGTGAAGGAAAACTGATACATCTTGCTGTGGAGGAGAGTAACGGTTGCTATAATAGGAATCCTCTCTGGGAGACAGGGAGACACAGACAAGTGTCTTGATTTGGAGGAGTAGGTAGTGGGTGGCAGCCTCCTTGAAGAAATAAAATGAGAGCTGTAACCAAAGGCTGAAAATAAGCCAGACTTATTAAGAGTTGTGGTTTTGGCCATTTTGGGGGGCAGGGATTTGGGGAAAACTTTCTAGACAGAGAAAATATCAAAGGAACCTGAGATGGGGGCTGCTACCAAAACTGACAGGTGGCACTGATCCTGGAAGGGGAGCCTCCTGAGTGAGGTGGGAGACACAAAGAGAGCCCAATCCTACAGGCTGGCAGTGAAAGAAGCTCGGCTCGTGCTCCAAGGGCCCTGGGAAGTGGCTGGTGCACTGTGGAAGGACAGTGTATCAGCCAAGGTCCTAGCAGGAAACAGATGACATGCTTAGATGGGGTGACTGAGAGGCACGTAAGGAAGCTGGGCTTTACAAGGTCAAGACAAGTTGCAAAGAAGCCAAGCTGGCATGGTGAAGCCCCAGAGCTTTTAGGTACAGCCAGGAGCTGTTACCACTGAGCCTAAAGTGGAAAGGAGGGTTTGATAGCCATGAACTTGGGGAAGATGGGTTCCCGAGAGAGTCTCCTCAGACGCCAGTGCCTTTGCTGGAGTGATGCTGGCTCATGGTGATTCAGTAGGGGAAGTCCTCCCAGCTCTTGCCTGAGTATCCAAGTGGTAAACCAGTATAGATGTGAGAGTTGGACTGTGAAGAAAGCTGAGCGCCAAAGAATTGATGCTTTTGCACTGTAGTGTTGGAGAAGACTCTCGAGAGTCCCTTGGACTGCAAGGAGATCCAACCAGTCCATTCTAAAGGAGATCAACCCTGGGATTTCTTTGGAGGGAATGATGCTGAAGCTGAAACTCCAGTACTTTGGCCACCTCATGCGAAGAGTTGACTCTTTGGAAAAGACTGTGATGCTGGGAGGGATTGGGGGCAGGAGAAGAAGGGGACGACAGAGGATGAGATGGCTGGATGGCATCACGGACTCAATGGACGTGAGTCTGAGTGAACTCCGGGAGTTGGTGATGGACACAGAGGCCTGGCGTGCTGCGATTCATGGGGTCGCAAAGAGTTGGACACAACTGAGCAACTGAACTGAACTGAACTGAACTGAAACCCCAGTGGAAACCCAAATGGAACAAAGCCCTTTAGCCCAGTTCTCAGAGATCAGCCTCTCAAGCACAGGGCAGAGTGGAGGTCACAGAGGACATGGAAGAGGAAACAGAGTCTGTTAGCACCTCTTCTGGGAGGAAGAGGACCTGAATTCCCCTTTGGAGAAGTCAGTCCACCTGCAGTGCAGACAGTGGACAGAAGACGCGAACATGGTGATGAGCCATCGGTGCATCAGAGGCTCCTCCTGGCACTCAGGAATGATCCAGAAGATGTGGATATGGTGATGTGGGTGCATAAGAGGCTCCTTCTGGCCCTTGGGAGTGATCATGGATAAGCGGGATGGATGCAAGATGCATTTAGAACTTAGAACAAGCAGAGCTCGTTGAGTAAGATTTGATGGGGGAGGCAAGGTCAGGGATAACTCACAGGTTTTTAGCAGGATGAAACCAGCATCATTTTGGAAATGGAGAGTGCTTGCCAGAACCATGACGGACTGGGGAATCGAGACTGATGGTTTGGAGGTAGTTTGGATCTTCCAAGAGGAGATGTCAAGTGAGAAGTCATATGTCTTCTTCTAAGATATGCATTCTCCTTGTTGAAAAAGTCTTCAGATATATAAATAATGCATCTAATGAAACATGTTTTTGAAGTTCACTGTCTTTATTTTTTATAACCCAGTAGTAACGTCAGATGGCATCACCGACTCAGTGGACATGGGTTTGGGTGAACTCCAGGAGTTGGTGATGGACAGGGAGGCCTGGTGTGCTGCGGTTCATGGGGTCGTAAAGAGTCGGACACAATTGAGCAACTGAACTGAACTGAACTGAGTAATGTCAGAGAAGAATAGACAGACCATGGAGCAGCATGAAAAGATTTTCAAATCGTATACCTGATAAGGGATTAATGTCCAAGACACACCAAGAACTCCTACAGTTCAATAACAGAAGGATCAGATGGCATTACCGACTCAGTGGACATGGGTTTGGGTGAACTCCAGGAGTTGGTGATGGACAGGGAGGCCTGGTGTGCTGCGGTTCATGGGGTCGTAAAGAGTCGGACACAACTGAGCAACTGAACTGAACTGAGTAATGTCAGAGAAGAATAGACAGACCATGAAGCAGCATGAAAAGATTTTCAAATCGTATACTTGATAAGGGATTAATGTCCAAGACATACCAAGAACTCCTACAGTTTAATAACAGAAGGAAAAAAAAAATCAGTTTAAAAATAAGTAGAGGAATTGAGTAGACGTTTTCCCAAAGACATGCAGTTTTCCAACAGGTACTTTAAAAGATGTTGGTAATCACCAGAGAAATACACATCAAAACCACAGTGAGGTATTACCTCACAGTGGTCAGAGGGGCTGTTATCAAAAACACAAGAGATAAGAGGATGTTGAGAAGGATGTGGGGAAAAGAGGATGTGCACCATCGGTGGGAATGTAAGTTGCTTCAGCCGCTATGGGAAACAGGAATGGTGGATTCTCGAAATATTAAAAATAGAGCTACCATATGATCCAGCAATCCTGCTTCTGGGGATTTATCCAAAGGAAATGAAATTGGGATCTCAATGAGACATCTGTACTCTCATATCCGTTGTAACATTATTCACTGCAGCCAAGATATGGAAACAACCTAAATGTCTGACTACGGATGAATGGATAAAGAAGATATGGTTTGTCTAATGGTATATTATCAGTCACGAATAAGAAGGAAGTACTGCCGTTCATGACAATGTAGATGGGTCTTGAGGGCATTATACTAAGTGAAATAAGTCAGATGTGGAATTTTTAAAAATTCCAACTCATAGAAACAGTAGAGTTATGGTTGGGGAGAAGGAAGTGGGGAGAAGTTGGCCAAAGGTTACAGACTCCCAGTTATAAGATGAGTAAGTTCTGGGGGCTTAATGTACAGCATGGTGACTGTAATTAACAATCTTGGAAAGTTGCTAAAAGAGTAGGGCCCAAATGACCTCACCCCCCACCCAAATGGTAATTTTGTGAGTGATGGAGATATTAGCTAATACTATGGTAGTCATCATTTTACAAATATAAGTGTATTATTAGATCAATACGTTGTACACCTTACATTTGTGCAATGCTGTATGTCAGTTACATCTCGGTAAAGCTAGGAAAAAAAAATTTTTTTCTTTTCTCAGATACTTGTGGTCTTCGTTATCAGATTAGAAAATTAAAAAAAAAATGCTTCTTAAAAACCATAGAATTTTAGCTCTGTGAATATTTTTCCAGATTCAGTTTATGTGGTAAAGCCTGTTCTACATTTAACAGGGGAGATCTGGTTGGGGATAAAAATGTATAAATGTTTGGCCAGAAGAACTGGTATGTGGCCAAGCCATATGGATGCCTTCCATCTAGATGGTGGGAGCGGGGGTAAGGGAGTGAGTGGGTGAGAAACAGAGGGGCAGTGCCAGGGAGGGGCAGAGGGCCAGGATGCACAAACGGGCAACAGGGTCAGAGGCTCCTGAGGCACCCTGGATGCCCATGCGCATGCCAAGTCACTTCATGTCTGACTCTGTGCGACCCTATGGACGGTAGCCCACCAGGCTCCTCTGTCCGTGGGATTCTCCAGGCAAGAATGTTGGAGTGGGCTGCCATGTCCTTCTCCAGGGGATCTTCACGACCCAGGGATTGAAACCGTGTCTCTTCTGTTTCCTGCATCGGCAGACGGGTTCTTTACAACTAGTGCCCCCTGGATGAGCAGGATGAAAATGTCATCCTGTTTTGTTTCCCAAACGCCAGGACTGGCTTCTTGTAGGATCCCTTTCCTTGGGTGTCAGCAGCCTAAAGTTGCCCGTCTGCTGGTGGACTGAGGGACACAAGACCACCCAGACTCCCGGTGGGTCTCTCCCAGCACCGGGTCTCTGACTTGCTGGGTTCAGATAAGGAGTTTACCAAATGGGCATCCAATAGGCCATCTTTAGAAAGCTCTCATTCCAAAATTCTATACCAATAAATCTCTTTCTTCCAGAATTTTAGAAATTTGCTTAGCTCATATGGATCTCCTAAGTAGAAGTCAGTGTCTTGCCCTCTAATAGGTAAACAACGTGTCCGATGAGGACCGTTTCTGAAGTTCACCGTCTTTCCTTCTGCCTGAGCCAGCGGTGGTGTCCCAGCAGGAGACAGGCTATAGAGCAAGGCGACAAGAAGCAGCACATCTGCCTTTCGTTTGGCCCCTGGAGGACGTCTGTGAGTCCAGGAACTTGAAAAGTACTTCTTGAAAACCATCAAACTTCAGCTCTGCAGATAGTTTCTGCCAACTTGAATCTTGTGTCTCATTGAACGTCATCTCTCCCATTCTTGTGTTTATCCTCCCGTCCCTCTGAGTCTCCTCTAGTAGAATAGTAACAGAAGCGATAGGATTTTTTCACAGCCAAAACTTGGTGTTTCCTCTAAAGAAGACCCTATGAAAAGATGCAGGTCAGCTCCAGAGGCATTGGGCATTGAATTAAAAGAAAAAAATATAGGAAAGTGATTTGATCTCTTTAACCCCAGCCTGAGGTCTTGCATGACTTCACCATGTGCATCAACGATTGTCTGCAGGATTCTGTAACTGTCAATTTTAAGGAAATAAATATACAGAATGGTACATTTGTTTATATTCTACTTGCCACATTTTTGACGTTGAGTTGGAATAAGCTGGATCGAGAGGCTCGCTTTTGTGGTTCTCTGTCAGTTACACCATGAGGATGGCAGGTCTGTTCCCAATTGCATAGCTCTCACCTTTGCACCACTTTTGTGTCAGAGACGGCACAGGCTGCTTCTAAAGCAATGTTGTCTTTTCTTTACAGAGTACTACTAAAGGTCTACTCTCATCTGATCTTCAGTTTATATGAATTTCCATATTTTATATAGAATACTTTTGCCTAAAACAAGGTTTGCAGCCTATTCAGAGCTGTGGACACAGTCTGCAAACCAGAAACCCATCTCTGTGAAATTCACTGACCTGGCCAGGGACTAAATCCTTCATCATCACTGTACTATTGATCTACCCTTAGCATGCAGGGATTTAAACAAACTACCAAAAATGCATAGTTACACCCATTGTATATGTGTACTTTGGCAGAGAGCAGTTTACTTTTTGTGAATGGACACAGCTGATAATTTAAGGGCACGTCGTTAAAACTCAGTGTTTTACTCTGTATGGTGCCTGGGAGATTAGAGATACCCAGAAAGAATTTAATGACTGATGGATGAATGAGTATAAAATGTTGGCTCATGTCAGTGATGGCGGCATGGTGTTTTTGTATGTGTTTGCTTTATCAGCATAGTAAGTCCCGTACATGTGAACCTTGAAGTTGTGAACTTTCAAAGATGCAAACATGCATTTGCATGTCCAGTCACATTGTTAGTTCATGCATCTGGCTTACATTGTGACTTTTGTGCATCCTCTTCAAATAGTTGTGCTTTTGTGTACTTCACTGTACAGTACTGACTGTACACACTACTATGATAGTATATACAGTTCTGTATACGCTGTACAATAATACAATGTCTTTATTTCTTGATTGTTCACTCAATGCCAGCCCCTGTATGCCAGCTGTTGTACTTTACTACTGAACTTTTCAAGACCTGGGTGTTCTTTGGAAAGAATGATGCTAAAGCTGAAACTCCAATACTTTGACCACCTCATGCGAAGAGTTGACTCATTGGAAAAGACTCTGATGCTGGGAGGGATTGAGGGCAGGAGGAAAAGGGGACGACAGAGGATGAGATGGTTGGATGGCATGACCAACTCGATGGACGTGAGTTTGAGTGAACTCTGGGAGTTAGTGATGGACAGGGAGGCCTGGCATGCTGTGATTCATGGGGTCGCAAAGAGTCAGACACAACTGGGCGACTGAACTGAACTGAATGGATGGATATGAGAGTTGGACTGTGAAGAAAGCTGAGTGCCAAAGGATTGATGCTTTTGAAGTGTGATGTTGGAGATGACTGAGCGACTGAACTGAAGATTAAGAAATAATTTTGGGTTTGTTTGTTGAGTGTGACTTGTGTGAACAGTATTATAAGCCTATTACAGGACAGTGCTATATAGACAGTTGTGTTAGTGGGGTGCCTTTGTTGTTGTTCAGTCACTACATCATGTCTGACCCTTTGCGCCCCATGGACTGCTGCATGCCAGGCTTCCCTGTCCTTCACTATCTCCCAGAGTTTTCTCAAACATATATCCAATGAGTCAGTAATGCTACCTAACCATCTCATCCTCTGTCATCCCCTTCCCCCGCTGACCCCAGTCTTTCCCAGCATCAGGGTCTTTTTCCGATTGTCAGCTCTTTACGCAGGTGGCCAAAGTATTAGAGCTTCAACTTCAGCATCGGTCCTTCCAGTGAATATTCAGGGTTGATTTCCTTTAGGATTGACTTGTTTAATCTCCTTGCCATCCAAGGGACTCTCAAGAGTCTTCTCCAGCCCCATAGTTCGAAAGCATCAATTCTTCAGTGCTCAGCCTTCTGTATGGTTGGGTTCCTAGTGGCTAACTTTGTTGGAATGAACAAAATTGAACTTATGAATGCACTCTTGGAACAGAACTTATTCGTTTGTAGAGAACTTACTGTAACACAAGACTAGTACCTGTTCATCTTCTCCTGGGGCAGTGACACCTCTAAACAGTGTCACCTCTAAACTCTAAAACAGTGTAACCGCTAACCTCTGAAAGTAAGGTTGTCTGGATGATGGGTTCAGCATCTGAACAGCTGGACTTGTTAGCTCCCCAGGTGGCACTAGTGGTAAAGAACTCACCTGCTCAAATGAAGGAGACAGAGATGCAGGTTCAATCCTTGGGTTGGGAAGATCCCCTGGAGGAGGGCATGGCTACCCACTTGAGTATTCTTGCCTAGAATCCCTTTGGCAGAGGAGCCTGGTGGGCTGCAGTCCATAGGGTCACAAAGAGTCAGATACACATGAAGCGACTTAGCACGCACCTGGTTAATGTACTGATAATAAAATGTTTAATAAAGATTCTGTTCTACCAAAATAGAAAGCTTTAAACAAACATATAGACTAATATTAGCATAGCCATTAATTAGCATATACAACCTAAGTAGATCATGGAAATATGAATCCACATAAAAGTACTGTCATTCTTTGCACGACTTTTTTACACAAGTACTTACTCCCATATGTGTTTATGCCTGTGGGAGTGTGTCTATATAACCTTAGTAATCATAGAATGTATTTAAACACACAAGGTGCTCAAATATTTGTGGAATGAATGGTGTGTCTCTACTACTCAATGAATGTTTAGTGAACTGTTCAGAAGAAAGAGGAAGCACATTTGATAAAGTACAATTATTCCAAGGTCTAATATTTTACATGAAGCCAATCTTGGCAGCAAACAAAGGCACGTCTATTTGTACAGGATGATTGGACACAACACACTCTGATGTGCTTTTAAAGGGATAGTCCCTGGCCTGAGACGCATTTCATTCGAAAAGTCTGTTTACTTTTCACTGATGACACATTAGAGTAAACGAAACGGAGGACGGATAGTGTATTATGTATTCTGAGTGGTAGGAAAGCACTGAGGTATGACCTCAGCTGCGTGCAGGGAGCTCAGTAACAGCTTGCTCTCTACTGAGACTGCGGATGTTTTACATGTAACTTGATATTTTAAGATGTTATTTATACTAGTAAAATGCTGCCCCAATTTATAATGAAAAAAAAATCTTGTGGAATTCAATATTTATCTGTTATTTTGTAAATTGACTTTTGTACATAAGGTTTGCGTGGTTAAAATTTTAGCAGAAACCATGGTTAAATTTATGATGGTATCATTGACATCCTTCGAATGTCAAGTAGGTTAATGTATTCCACACTTGATTCATGAACGTGTTTTATGTGTTGGTGCTTTTAGAGGGCCCAATTTTCAGCATGAAGAATATGGAACAAATATATCAGTTTTTGTGGAAAAAAAAAAAAAGGGAACTCTTGCACTGTTGGTGGGGATGTAAATTGATACAGCCACTATGTAGAACAGTATGAAGATTCCTTAAGAAACTAGGAATAAAACTATCATATGACCCAGCAGTCCCACTACTGGACATATACCCTGAGAAAACCGTAATCCAAAAGGACACATGTACCTGAGTGTTCCCTGCGGCACTGTTTACAGTATCCAGGATATGGAACAGCCTAAAAGTCCATCAGCAGATGAATGGATAAAGGAGATGTATATATACATATACATATACATATATATGTATATGTACACACATATATACATATATATGTATATGTACAATGGAATAGTACTTGGCTATAAAAATGAATGAAATTAAATCAGTTGTAGTGATGTGGATGGACCTAGAGTCTGTCACACAGAGTGAAACAAGTCAAAAGAGATAAACAAATATTGTATATTAATGCATGTATATATGGAATGTGTAAAAATGGTACTGATAAACCTATTTGTAGGGCAGGGATACTTTGGCCACCTGATGTGAAGAGCCAGCTCATTGGAAAAGACCCTGATGCTGGGAGGGATTTGGGGCAGGAGGAGAAGGGGACGACAGAGGATGAGATGGTTGGATGGCATCACTGACTCGATGGGCATAAGTTTGAGCAAACTCCGGGAGACAGTGAAGGACAGGGAAGCCGGGCGTACTGCAGTTCATGGGGTCACAGACAGTTGGACATGACTGAGCCGCTGAACAGTGACAGCAGCAGAGGTCAGATATAGGGGCCGGACATGTGGACAAAACAGGGAAAGCAGAGGGCGGGACAAGCTGAGAGAGGCACTGGCATTTAAGCACTGCCGCGTGTGACATAGATAACTAGTAGGTGGTGGGCGGGGACCGACTCTGCGGCACAGGGAGTTCCGCTTGGCACTCTGTGATGACCTAGATGGCTGGATGGGAAGGGAGGCTTAGAAGGGAGGGACATATGTATCCTTATGGCTGACTCACACTATTGTACAGGAGAAGCCAACAGAACCGTGTAAAGCCATTGCATTCCAGTTAAAATTAAAGTTTTTGAAAAGGGGAGACACATTGGAAAGCGTGATACGATTTGTAAATAAAGCCTGATGGCTCAGGTATATTCACCGGCTCCTTCTTTTTAGTTTACTTGCTGGGCTCGCAAGGTATTTCACTCATGAGCATAAAAATAACTCAAGCCTCCATCACAAAAGGTGTCTGAATTTAGCTCTGATCTCACAGCTTAAATACCTGCTCCAGCAGTTAAGATTCACCTTGTTTATTTCTCAGGCAATCACTATTGGAAGCAGTTTTAAATGAAGTTTCAAGAAGGATGTAAGGTGAATAATTATGACTCTCAACCTGTCCACACGTGTGTTTTTCCCCTTCTGATTCATCAGTGGTCGAAGACTTGAACTTTCAAAAAGGGCGAAGGTCCCCGAGGGCTGTGATTGAGGAATGCACACATTCGTCCAGTTTCTCTGTGACTGAAAACTGCAAGATATGTCAAGAAAGATGCACTCTATCTGAGAAACACCAGTTGCCTTTTAAGTTGTTGTTAACCAGAACATGGAAGATATTTTCTTTCCTGAATGTCATGTAAAATGTCATAGTTGGACTTCCCTGGTGGTCCGGTGGTTAAGACTTTGCCTTCCAATGCAGAGGATGTAGGTTCGACCGTTGGTCAGGGAGCTAAAATCAGATGTGCCTCATGACCAAAGAACCAAAGCCTAAAACAGAAGCAGTGTCATAACAAATTCAATATAGACTTAAGAAAATGGTTCACGTATTTAAAAATATATCTATATTTTTAAATGTGATAGAGTCTTCCACTCCTCAAGTTCGTGGGGTATGAAAGCTCCTTTGCTTAAGGCAGTTCTGTCCGGCTGCTCACCCTCCGTAGTTCTGAGTATGTGAAACCTCAGGAGGCGACAGGTTGAGACACCTCTGTGGCCGCATCTGCTGCCATTGGCGCCTCCACCAGGACCTACTTCCCTCTCCTGGTTCCTCCTCTTCCTCCTGCTTCATCTCTTCCACTGTGAATCCTGATCCCCATGCAAGATGCACTTCACTTGATTTTTTACTCTGTGGAGCCTTGCTGTTCTATGCTGTTGTCTCTCTTTTTAATAATAACATGTCAATTGTATATCACTGGGCGTTTTACACATATGTATATACAAACTCAAATTATTGACATCAAAACATGGATAGAACAGGCTTTACCTTTTATTGATGAGAAAACCCAGGATCTAACAAGTTGAATGATGTTCCGCTAGGGCACGGATGTCCACTTTGCACCCACTTGTTCATGAAATAGTCTTCCCCGTAACAAAATATAATTTTAGGTCAATTATAGCTTTCCAAATTTTTATTTCGTGTGTATGCTGCTGTACTGAAAATATGACAATGAATGCTTTGAGAAGTCTTCCAAGTGAAAATTGCTCAGTTGTATCCGACTCTTTGTGATCCCATGGACTACACAGTCCATGGAATTCTCCAGGCCAGAATACTAGATTGGGATATCCAGTATCCCCTTCTCCATGGGATATTCCCAACCCAGGGATTGAACCCAGGTCTCCCACATTGCAGACAGATTCTTTACCCACTGGTCTCCCACATTGCAGACAGATTCTTTACCCACTGAGCCACCAGGGAAGCCCAAGAATACTGGAGTGGGTAGCCTATCCCTTCTCCAGGGGTTCTTCCCAACCCAGCAATCGAACTAGGGTCTTCTAAGTGACTAGAAAAAAAATATCAGTTTTCAAGGTTCATATATAATCTAATAACACCCAAAGAAAGATTGAGGGCAGGAGAAAAAGGGGATGACAGAGGATAAGATGGTGGATAGCATCACCGACTCATTGAACATGAGTCTGAACAAACTTTGGGAGATAATGAGGGACAGGGAAATCTGGTGTGTTGCAGTTCATGGGGTTGAAAAGAGTTGGAAACAATTTAGCGACTGAATATCACCACCACCACCACCACCCAATTAGGATTTTATAAGTGGCTCAGTAGTAAAGAACCCTCCCGCCAATACAGAAGACAGGGGTTCAGTCCCTGGGTCAGGAAGATCCCCTGGAGGAGGAAATGCCAACCTACTCCAGTGTTCTTGCCTGGAGCATTCTATGGACAGAGGAGCCTGGTGGGCTACAGTCCAGGGGGTCGCAAAAGAGTAGGATGTGACTTAGCGCCTAAATAACAACAGCAACTTCAAATTAGAAAATGTACTAGGGAGAAATAATCCAATTTATAAGATCTAAAAAATTGCAGAGGTGTTAGGGGTGGACTCTGGAATAGACACAACCTTTATGAAGAAAGCAGTGAAGGTGCTTTGGTGGATGGAGTGAAGTTTGAGTTAACGAAACGCTATTGCATCCTGCAGGGGAGACTCCAGCTCTGCCTACTTCCCTTCAACGTCCAGGGAAATAACTGCTCTCAGAAGATTGTTCCGAGCCTCTCACCCCTCCCTCCCACTCTCACTCTCAGATGATAGCCTTGCATATTCTCCTCTTTCACTGGATAGTTTTGAGCAACCTGACTGGCCTCGCTCCCTCATGCCACCCTCCTTATGCTTCTAGCCTGGATCTTCCTAGTCATGCCCTTGACCTGCCTGTGGGTCCCCGTATCTTAGGCTGACTCTTCCTCCTGGCTGGTTTTCAGGTATCTTCAGTTTCCCGAGGGTCTGTTTTCTTCTTTTCCTCTTGAATCCTAACATTCTCCCTCTCCACTGGATTTCCTCCTTCTGCACATTACCATGCTATTCTTTTTTGGGGGTGGGGGTGCTTTTAAAGGGCTAGACAGTAGGGCCATGTTGTTTATTGATTTTATGTATAAGAGTCTGCACCTGCTGATCCCAAACTCCCAGTCCTTACCTCCTCCACCCTCCTTCCCTTTGGCAACAACAAATCTGACCTCTGTGTCTGTGAGTCTGTTTCTGTTTCATGGACGTGTTCATTTGTGTTGCATTTAGATCCACACATGAGTGATAGCATATGATATTTGTCTTTCTCTGACTTACTTCATGTAGTATGATAGTCTCTAAGCATCTGGTCCCATCACTTCATGGGAAGTAGATGGGGAAACAGTGGAAACAATGTCAGACTTTATTTTTTGGGGCTCCAAAATCACTGCAGATTGTGACTGCAGCCATGAAATTAGAAGATGCTTACTCCTTGGAAGAAAAGCTATGTCCAACCTAGATAGCATTTTCAAAAGCAGAGACATTACTTTGCCGACTAAGGTCCGTCTAGTCAAGGCTATGGTTTTTCTTGTGGTCATGTATGGATGTGAGAGTTGGACTGTGAAGAAGTCTGAGTGCCAAAGAATTGATGCTTTTGAATTGTGGTGTTGGAGAAAACTCTTGAGAGTGTCTTGGACTGCAGGGAGATCCAACCAGTCCATTCTGAAGGAGATCAATCCTGGGATTTCTTTGGAAGGAATGATGCTAAAGCTGAAACTCCAGTACTTTGGCCACCTCATGCGAAGAGCTGACTCATTGGAAAAGACTCTGATGCTGGGAAGGATTGGGGGCAGGAGGAGAAGGGGACGACCGAGGATGAGATGGCTGGATGGCATCACGGACTCGATGGACGTGAGTCTGAGTGAACTCCAAGAGATGGTGATGAACAGGGAGGCCTGGCGTGCTGCGATTCATGGGGTCACAAAGAGTACACGACTGAGCAACTGAACTGAGAACTGAGAAGCTCATTCATGTTGCTGCAAATGGTATTATTTCATTCTTTTAATGGCTGAATAATATTCCTTTGTGTGTGTGTATATATATATACACACACATATGTGGAGATATATACATATGTGTATATATATATACACACCACATTTTCTTTGTCCATCATCAATCAATCGGCATTTAGGTTGCTTCCAGGTCTTAGCTATTATAAATAGTGCTGCTACAAGCATAGAGGTGCATAGCAGGCTGTTCTTACATCTTACAAAATGACTCTCTGTACCCCATCTCCATGAACTACCACCCCATTCTCTTTTTATGTATATCAAAACTCCTTGTCTGTGCTCTGTAATCATAAACATCCCTGGACCCGCACTGGTCTTCAGTGGATGAGATCAGTAAGGAAGGAAGAGTAGCGAGAGGAGAACAGGGGTCCCAGCCAGCCCATTTGGAGGAAACAGCTCTTGTCAAGCAAGGCCTCTTTATCAAGGTCACCGGTAACTTCCCTATTACTAAAACCTGTGCTCAGTTCTCAGCCCGCTTTTGCCCACAGTGCACTTCTTTCTACCTCTGGAACTTGCATAGATGTGACTGCACACAGATTTAAAACCTTTATAAGTCCAAAAAGAACACACACACAATAACCATTTCTAAAAATAAACCATCAATTGTGGAAAATACTCATATGTGAGAGGCAAAAGATTAATGTTCTTGAAATATAGAGAGCTTTTTCAGATTAATAAAAGAGCGTTAAAACCTTCCACATGGAGTAGACAAAGACATGAGTATAGAATTCAGAGTACAAATATAAATGAAAAAAAAAATGTAAGTTCGGTCTTACCAGTAATAAATTTGAACTAACCCATCAAGGATGTGACATTCTTAAACAGAAAGAAGAATAATGCAAAACAAAGGAGGCATGTTTATACCCTGGCAGTGGAGTATTGCTACACAGCTATAGAAGATTTGGCTGATTTTCCCCTAAATCTTAAAATGTGCATCTCTTTCAACATATTAGTTCCACATCTGGAAGCTATCTTAAGAACATAATTGCACAAACAGGCAGAAGGTATTACTGAATCTTCATAGGAGCTTAGCAAAATGCTATGTTACAAAATACCTTTTGTTACATTAGTAAAAATTATAATATGAATGCTTATTTCTATTCTAATTCTGGTATGTCATTACAAAATAGTATGTATCATACAATCTTAATTTTGTTTTTCAGTTTATTCTCAAAAAATGACAGAAAGATAAATATCCAGATAATAAAATGAGTGACCTATAGGTATTAGAGATATGGATTTACCATCTTGTTTGAGTCTTCTGTGTTTTCTTTAATGACTGTCTATTGTGATGAATCAGAGAAGGAAATGGCAACCCACTCCTGCATTCTTGCCTGGGAAGTCCCATGGATAAAGGAGTCTGGCGGGCTACAGTCCATGGGTTTGCAAAGAACTGGACATGACTGAGCAATTTAGCACACATGCATGCGTGTGTGTGTATATATAGACTTTGGCTATTGCAATATATACTGATGCACAAACACACATATGTGGATACACACACATTTCCACGTCCCCTCAGTCAGCAACCTCAACTTGGTGTGGGACATTTGGATTTTAAATTCTCAGGATTCTCCCAGGATGGAAAACTTGGAATATCCCAAATAGGGTACCCTCTTGACTTGCCTCTACACTTGCTCTCTGCCCAAGGGTGTCGGGGGAATGTTTGCTCTTTGAGACCCAGGCAACAGTCCTATGCTGATAACTTAGGATAAGCAGGTGGCAGATGCAGAGATGAGCTGCGTGGAGCTGAGCTGTGAGATTGTGCCTCTTGGACTTGATATCTGAGCTCTTTGATTGAATATTGAAGACGAATTGAACATTTTATTTAAAGCAGAAGTAAAGACTTTGAGGAATGGAGTGGTAAAAATGTATTATTCTTAGAAGCAGAAGTAAAAACTTTGAGGACTGAAGTGGTAAACTGTATTATTGGTAGTGAAAATGGATATTACTTCCGAAAGAAGAAAATTCGATATGTGATTGGAGATTCATTATTACTGGGAGAGTAAAGTAGGCATTTTCATGGACTAAAATATGTATGATTGATATTAGCTTTTCTTCCCTTACAACTGGTAGGAGTCATGTAATATAAATAGCCTCCACATGAGCTGTGCTTTCATTCTGTTAATGTCATTGTTTAGATCTTTTCGAAGTTCTTTTCTCCATTAATAAATGGAATTATTTTCAAATGGGAAAATAATTAAACTGTTCACGTTTCAAACTGACTTTCAGCCAGCTGCATCCACACCCCACCTGCAGGGTGAATAGGAACAAGTGCAAGTACAGGGCTCTCCCTCTTGCTCAGAGGTGAAGTGGCCTTGATTAGGGGAATTTCCGATTAGAATACAGGAACAATGAGGCACGCACACACACACACACAGTAAAATTCTGTGCTGACTTTATTGCCTTGATCTGCAGATAAAAAAAAAAAAAAGGTATAACAAAAAATGTACCTTCTAGGGAACTTTCACATACTCTTGAAAAGACTCTAGGCAGCCTTTTTAAGTGATGCCGAAAAATAAACAGAAATAGACTCACAGCCTTAGAAATGAAACTTATGGTTATCGAAGGGGAAAGGTGGGGGGATGAGATACATTAGGAGGCTGGAATTAGCACACATACACACTACTACATATAAAACAGATAATCACCAAGGACCTACGGTAGAGCACATGGAACTCGACTCAACACATAGTGACTTATGTGGGAAACTAATCTGAACAAGAGTAGATGTATGTATATGTATAACTGAATTACTCTGCTGTACACCTGAAACTAACACAGCATTATAAATCAACTATATTCCAATATAAAATAATATTATATATGTGTGTGTGTCTGTGTGTGTGTGTGTGTGTGTGTATATATGTATTTTTAGGCATCACTTTGGGGATGGAATTGCTTGACAAATGACTAAGTATCCTACATCTGTTGTGTCTAAGGTCCATCAACTCGCCTATTCAAAGGCTGACCTGACAGATGTGTTACCTCAGCAGGCGTTTGGAGGCTGCACACTAATAATGCTGTAAGACACAGTCACCCTAAGTCACATGTCTATGAAATAATAGGGCCATTAACTGTGATACAAGTAACAAACAGAAACTTTTCCAAAGAAATGTATGTAATTGAGGACGTGAACTTGAAGGAAGGGACAATGCTATTGCATTAAAAAAATAAATATGTCCTTTACATTTGAAAGGCTACTAATAAAACCATGAAATGAGATTTATAATGTTAAGTGGGAACCCAGTTAAATAAAGGGAAATGCTGTAATATGGATTGACAGAGGGCAGTGGACAGTTTTCTTGACTCATCAACAAATTATACTGTTATCTCTTTAATAACTAGAACTCTATAATTTTCCATATATAGTCTCACCTATCTGTGCTTGGCTATGAAAATAATTCCATTCAAAGTGATATTTTGTACCACATTACTTTCTTTCATTTATCCTTCTGTTCATAAGAAGCTAGAAACTGATAAAATGATAATTACATAAAACTGATTTTAGGTGAATTTCATAAGGGAGTAAGTTAACTCAATATTATTTTCACTTTGAGTTATCATTTTGCTTCTTTTGCATTTGTGCATTTAATGCAGAAGGATGTGTTCCAATCATTTTGGTGCATGTAGTTTAAAATAGGCCATTGATATCCAGATCAAAAATAGATACTGCAAATCACTACTTTATAAAACAAAGAAGCTGTAGCCCCTAATTTTGGTGTTGTCATCATACTTTTAATTAAAACTAACTTTCTATATTATTCATTTCTATCTTTCCTTAATGATTACATATTTCCATGTGGGATAATTATAATGGGCTTTTTATAAACATAGAAATAACTGAACAAGTTATTTTGTTTTCTTCATCCATCCATTTAGCACATCCTGTTTCCATTTTCCACATTGCAGTCATTTATTAAATTTTAAAAAGGACTAATGGAACTTCTTGAGTGTGCCACAGTCTCTGTGTCCAATTTTATAAGTCCAATTGGTTCGTAAGTCCAAGAAAGTCAGCCTAGGTACCCAACTAACACAATCAGCTATATAGTCCTCTACTGTAATAGGTTTATAATACTTTTCACACAAATAATATATAAAAACCAAACAAACACAAAAAATTTAAAGAAATTAATCTTACAGTACAGCTCAGTTCAGTTCAGTTCAGTCGCTCAGTCGTATTGGAACCAGTCTGTTGTTCCATGTCCAGTCCTAACTGTTGCTTCCTGACCTGCATACAGATTTCTCAAGAGGCAGGTTAGGTGGTCTGGTATTCCCATCTCTTTCAGAATTTTCCACAGTTTATTGTGATCCACACAGTCAAAGGCTTTGGCATAGTCAATAAAGCAGAAGTAGATGTTTTTCTGGAACTCTCTTGCTTTTTCCATGATCCAGCGGATGTTGGCAATTTGATCTCTGGTTCCTCTGCCTTTTCTAAAGCCAGCTTGAACATCAGGGAGTTCACGGTTCACGTATTGCTGAAGCCTGGCTTGGAGGATTTTGAGCATTACTTTACTAGCATGTGAGATGAGTGCAATTGTGTGGTAATTTGAGTATAGGACCTCCCAAAGAACAGTAGTATAGTGGCTCAGATGATGCTGTGAAAGTGCTGCACTCAGTATGCCAGCAAATTTGGAAAACTCAGCAATGGCCACAGGACTGGAAAAGGTCAGTTTTCATTCCAATTCCAAAGAAAGGCAATGCCAAAGAATGTTCAAACTATTGCACAATTGCACTCATCTCACACACTAGCAAAGTAATGCTCAAAATTCTCCAAGTCAGGCTTCAACAGGGCGTGAACCATGAACTTCCAGATGTTCAAGCTGGATTTAGAAAAGGCAGAGGAACCAGTGGTCAAATTGCCAACATTCGTTGGATCATCGAAAAAGCAAGAGAGTTCCAGGAAAATATCTACTTCTGCTTTTTTAACTCTGCCAAAGCCTTTGACCGTGTGGGTCACAGCAAACTGTGGAAAATTCTTCAAGAGATGGGAATACCAGACCACCTGACCTGCCTCCTGAGAAACCTGTATGCAGGTCAAGATGCAACAGTTAGAACTGGACATGGAATAACAGACTGGTTGCAAATCAGGAAAGGAGTACGTCAAGGCTATATATTGTCACCCTACTTATTTAACTTAAATGCAGAGTACCTCATGTGAAATGCCAGATTGATGAAGTACAAGCTGGAATCAAGATTGCAGATCATATGTGGCATGCAAGGACACGTTCCCATCTTGAAAGTTTGCAACTTGAAGGTTCGTATGTAGGGGACTTACTGTGTTCCTCAGCCTCCAGCTGCCTTCCCTCCAGGCCCCTGCTGTCCAGTCTCTCCGGGGCAGGCTGACTTTGGTAAAGTCAGCATGCCGTCAGGCTCTCCTGCTGGGAGCCGTTGACACCTCCCATCCCCGATCACGTCCAGACCTCCTGCCGCCTCACGACTTGCTGCGGTGTCTGCTCATCTCTTGGCCTCAGTCCTCAGGCCGTCCATCCTCCATACTCACCTCTGACCTGGCTCTTGTAGTGTTTCCCGGCTCTTAGGAGTGGAGGCTGGTGCCCTCACCCGGGCTCTGATTGCACCATTGTTACCCCATCCCGGGAGGAGAGCTGGTCCCTTGCCCAAGGAAACCTCCAGGCTCCCCAGACGGTGAGGCTTGCTTTACACGACTGTTCTAAATCTGAAGATTTTGACATCCTTTCCTAAAAATAGCCCGTGGAATACTTATTTCTTCAATTCAGGAATAGATTTGGAGGCTGTTTCAATGAATTATTTAGCCAGTCAGTGGAAAGTCATCATTCATTTTAGAAAAAGGAGTTATCATGTGAAAGATGACTGAAGTTATTAAAATGATCTTCTCTCATGACTACCAAAATATGTGTCCATTTTCTGGAAGTAACCCAAAGTAAATGCTGGATGTCCTGTGAAAACAGTACAGGACTGTTTATTCCTGTTCCCCAAAGACAGTCCAAGGTTGAAACATGGGTGAGATGCTTAAAATTTTCAAATGAAAAATTAGAAGTATCAGGGTTGTTTCACTGGACTTGATTTTTAATTAAATTTATGATTTCCATGTGCAAAAAATGCAAAAGAACATGCTCTCAAAAAAGAAAAAAATTGCTATAATAATGATGATTTAACCTAAAAGGAATTTTTAAAGTGCATCCTCACACTGATGCACTGAAAAAATCAATTCATAGATGAGATAGATCGATAGATAGATGATAGCTAGCTGGATGGTAAATAGATGATAAGTATTTAGAATAGTTAATCCGTTTAGTGGATGTCTATTGCAACATTTCAGGCAACACACACATATAATTTCCACCCAACATCAGCAAAGCACATGAGGAGACCAATGAGTAATTAGAGAGACTCCCTCTTTTGCTTTATTGATTTTCTTTCCATATTTGTGTTTCATTGATATAACTTGACTTAAATTGAGAAGGTCTGTTTCAGATGGTATGTATCTGCATACTTCTGATGATTCATTTGTTTTTCCTCAGTTTTAAAACTTGCCTCAGGGGCAATGGGACAGGAGATAGAAAAGCTGTTTTCCTCACTAGCCTTCTCTAAGACACTTAAATATCTGCTTCACTGTTTGGCAATGTGCAGGTGTTAAGAAATTGCTAAGTAGTACTATGTAGCCGTCTATGCTGGTAAATACTAAAATCTAATGAAATAAATGGATTTTTAATATAATATATATGGCCTAAACAGAATCAAGGCAACTTTAAAAAGACAAAACTTAATATTTAAAAGGTTCTAGTATCAGGTTTATTGGGACATCTCTGGTGCCTGGTGGGCCAGTGATTAAGACTATGTGCTTCCACTGTTGCGGGGAGGTGTACAGGTTCAATCTTTGGTTGAGGAACTAAGATCCCACATGCCATGCAATGCAGCCAAAAAAAAATGTCTGTTCTAGGACTGCATGGTTCCTGTAATGTTTAGCCTATTATAGAATAGGAAAAGGAAAGTTTCTAATTCTTTTTTATGACTCTAGCATCATCCTAACAGTCTCACCTGATCAAGGTAACACAAGTAGTACTACTGGAAACTTTTATGACCATAGATGCAAAATATTCAGAAAATTATTGGCAAATTTAGCCAAATAGTATATTGAAACAGTAATATTAACAGTGGCTAATACGTACATGTATGATATTACATACCGGGCACTATTCTATCTTATGTTGCCGTATTAACTAGAAAGTGATAGTGTTAGTCGCTCAGTCATATCCAACTCTTTGGAGCCCCGTGAGCTGTAATCCGCCAGGCTCCTCTGTCCATGGGATTCTATAGGCAAGAATACTGGAGCGGGGAGCCATTTCCTTCTCTAGGGGATTTTCCTGACCCAGGGAATGAACCCAGGTCTCCCGCATTGCTAGAATGCAAGCTCAAAAAGTCTTTTTGGTTTTTCTCATTGATAAATAACAGAATCTAGAATTGCAGAGGACATAAAACAAAAAAAAAATCAATAAATTTATTGAATCAATGAATTACTATTATAACAACATTAAATTGATACTATAAAACTTC
This sequence comes from Cephalophus harveyi, assembly GCA_006410635.1. NCBI lineage: Eukaryota > Metazoa > Chordata > Mammalia > Artiodactyla > Bovidae > Cephalophus > Cephalophus harveyi. Next base: position 33,736 of record SJYT01012209.1, read on the forward strand.
CATTCTCTTTAAAATGGTGTAACAGATCCATAGAGATGTACCAATTTGCCCAAGGACACACATACCATGCATAACTATGTAGTATTTTTCTGGGAGTGCAAGGAAGGTTTGGCTTTAGAAGATCTAATAATATTACTTAATATGTTAATCTATTCAATGGAAAATTGCAGGTCATTTTGGTATATACCCCAAAACAGTTAAGTAATTTAATTCCAATTCTTAGGTGGAGAGAATGCTCAGTAAAATGAAAATCAAAAGGAAATACTCTTAATATTTTATAAAAATAACTCCAATTTGGCCTCCAGATTCTTACAGATATAACATCAAAGGAATTCCCATTAAGATGAAGAACAGGGAAGGATGTATGCTATCAATTCTGTTGGATAATGTACTTTAAGAAAAATTAGTTCAACAGAGGAAATATTAGAATATACATGTAGGAAAAGATAAGGAAAAATTATCATTAACTGTGGCTATTGTACATTGACCTCAGTATATAAAAGCTGTGTGATCATGGCCAGGTTTTTAACCTAAGCTTTAACATTTAATATCACCACTGAGACTATTAAGACCACAAACTTCACAAATTTATTATTTAAATAAATTGGATAATGCATGCAAGGGGCCTCTCTTATGGTAGTTGGCAGATAGTACGTACACTCAGTAAATGTTAGTTCATTTTTGTTATTACCTCCCAAGACATCAAAGGTACACAGTTGAAAACCATTAGCCTTAATGGAGGGATTCAGTAAGTCATGGTGTTATTAAGTTCCTGTGTAAAGCTTCAGTGCTTTTTAATATACAAGTAAAAAATGTTAGCAAATAAAGTGGGTTCATTACCCTTTGTATCTTAACGTGAGTGTTTCTAGGGATTATGTAGTTTTAAAGCTTGTGTTTATTCCTTTATTTTAGGCTGCGCTGGGTCTCTGTGGGTACTCAGGCTTTTCCCTAGCGTGGCAAGCGGGGGCCGCTCTAGCTGCGGCATTCAGGCTTCTTCTCATTGCAGTGGCTTATCTCGTTGCAGGGCACAGCCTCCAGGGCGCCTGGGTTTCAGTCCTTGTGACACACGGGCTCAGTTTCCATGGCTCCCGGGCTCCAAAGCACAGGCTCCGCGGTTGAGGCCCACGGGCTTAGCTGCTCTGTGGCGTGTGGGATCCTCCCGGGTCAGGGATCAAACCCGTGTCTCCTGCACTGGCAGGTGGATTCTTTACCACCGAGCCGCCAGGGAAGCCCTAGGAATGTGTTATTTTAACATATTAGAAACAATACGTCTAGAGATCAGCCTAAGAGTTAAATGGGGACGACAGAGGATGAGATGGTTGGATGGCATCACCGACTCGATGGACGTGAGTTTGGGTAAACTCCAGAAGTTGGTGATGGACAGGGAGGCCTGGCATGCTGTGGTCCATGGGGTCTCAAGGAGTTGGACACGACTGAGCGACTGAACTGAACCGAACTGAAAGAAAACTATAAATCTTTAAAGAGTCATGAAAAAAGGTATTAGTTAATCCAGAAGTTAGCATAAACGAAGGAGATCAACCCTGGGATTTCTTTGGAAGGAATGATGCTAAAGCTGAAACTCCAGTACTTTGGCCACGTCGGGTGAAGAGTTGACTCATTGGAAAAGACTCTGATGCTGGGAGGGATTGGGGGCAGGAGAAGAAGGGGACGACCGAGGATGAGATGGCTGGATGGCATCACTGACTCGATGGATGCGAGTCTGAGTGAACTCCGGGAAACTCCAGTACTTTGGCCACCTCATGCGAAGAGTTGACTCATTGGAAAAGACTCTGATGCTGGGAGGGATTGGGGGCAGGAGGAGAAGGGGACGACCGAGGATGAGATGGCTGGATGGCATCACTGACTTGATGGATGTGAGTCTGAGTGAACTCCGAGAGATGGTGATGAACAGGGAGGCCTGGCGTGCTGCGATTCATGGGGTCGCAAAGAGTCGGACACGACTGAGCGACTGAACTGAACTGAACTGAGTGGATATGAAGTACATTCTAGGTTCTTTTGCCTTAAGCATCTTTTCCGTAGACATCTTTGATGCAAACATTTGTGCTGCAAACATTTCACTACATAACTAATTGTCCATAAAGCAAGTTTGCCGTAAAAGACTATATAACAAATAAAAGAGAGACATTAAAAAGGACATAGCAAAGCAAGAGAAATGAATAAGAAAATTAAGAAGGCTTTATCCTGAAATGCAAAATGCTTGAAGACATTTAAGACGTGTGTGGGGCTTCTTGGGTGGCACTAGTGGTAAAGAACCCACCTGCCAACACAGGAGACATAAGAGACTCGAGTTCCATCCTCCCGTCGGGAAGACCCCATGGGGGAGGGCATGGCAACCCACTCCAGCATTCTTGCCTGGAAAATTCCATGGTTGGAGGCACGTGGGGGGCTACAGTCCATAGGCTTCAAAGAGCTGAAGCCAACTGAAGTGACTAAACACACACACTCACACGCGAGATGTGTGTAGATTCTTGATGGCATTACTTAAATAACGGATCTTATTGTGTGGGTTTTACCCAAGCTCTTCTCTTCCAGGTTATGGTGTTTTTCTACAATTTTTTTTTTTCACTTGTCAATTTGTCTCTTCATTTGGCATCCCAGTTTTTCTTTTTCTTTAATCTTTCTTTTTCCTTCTTTAAGAGAGGTACCAGTTTCCATACAGTAGGATTTGAACCCAAGCTCTGAAAGACGCAGACAGCCTCCACACTGCTGTGTGCTCTTGACCTATTGTTACATGTCCCTCAGTAGACATTCCAGACTTCTATGCAAGTTATGGGTTCAATTTGCATCTTCAAGGTCCTCAGCCTCTTTCTCCTCCAAGCTAGTGTGTTTCAATATAAGAAACCAGCCCTTGGGGTAAGTCATCCTTATCTGTCGGCTCCATGCTGCTGCTGCTGCTGCTGCTAAGTCGCTTCAGTCGTGTCCAACTCTGTGCGACCCCATAGACGGCAGCCCACCAGGCTCCCCCGTCCCTGGGATTCTCCAGGCAAGAACACTGGAGTGGGTTGCCATTTCCTTCTCCAGTGCATGAAAGTGAAAATTGAAAGTGAAGTCGCTCAGTTGTGTCCGACTCTTCGCGACCTGATGGACTGCAGCCTACCAGGCTCCTCCATCCATGGGATTTTCCAGGCAAGAGTACTGGAGTGGGGTGCCAGTGCCTTCTCCGTGTCGGCTCCATAAAGTCATCAATAATGTCACTAACTGAAGAAATACTGACATACCTCAACCACGTAAACCAAACTGTCATCCAGTTATTTTAACGATCATGGCAAAATTGTCTCATCGTCAATTATTAATATTCAGGCTGCAAAAATGTTTGAGGCTAAGGAGCTTATAGCAAAAAGACCAGACGTGCATGAAGTGGTACCTCGTTGTGGTTTGACTTGCGTTTCCCTAGTGACTGATAATTCTGAGCATCTTTTCATGTACTTGTTGGCCACGTGTGTCTCTTATTTGAAGAAATGTCTACTCAAATCCTTTGCCCATTCCTAACTAGGTTGTTTGTCTTTAGAAATACTTTGTACCTTTTGAACACAAGGCTGTTATCAAGATACAGGATCTTTAATCATTTCTCCTATTCTTTTCTTACATATACAAAGGTGCGAAACTGGGCTTCCCTGGTAGCTCAGCTGGTAAAGAATCCACCTGCAAGGCAGGAAACCCCAGTTCAATCCCTGGTTTGGGAAGACCCCTGGAGAAGGGATAGGGCTACCCACTCCAGTATCCACAGGCTTCCCTGGTGGCTCAGTAGAAGATCCACCTACCATGTGGGAGACCTGGGTTCAATCCCTGGGTTGGGATGATCCCCTAGAGGAGGGCATGGCTACCCACTCCAGTATGCTTGCCTGGAAAATTCTATGGACAGAGGAGTCTGGCAGGCTACAGTCCATGGGGTCGCAAAGAGTCAGACACAACCGGGCGATTTTCACTTTCAAACCACCTCAAGATGCGTTTTTAAAAATATGTATTTCTTTAGCTGTGCCGGGTCTCAGCTGCAGCACGTGGGATCTCGTTCCCAGACCAGAGACGAACCTGGGCCATCAGGCATTAGGAGGCAGAGTCTCAGCCACTGGACCATCAGGCAAGTTGTCTTTTGCCCATTTTTAACTGGATTGTCTTTGGGAATTCTTCGTGCCTCCAGATACAAGATTTGTAAATATTTTCTGAGTCACCTCATTTCCTCAATCGCACTCTTTAGCATATATGAGTTTTTCATTCTGATGAAGTCCAGTTTTTCTGATTTTTCTTTGGTTACTTGCGTTTTTGGTATCATATCTAAAAATCCAAGATCACAAACATTTACCTCTCTTTTCTTAGAGGAGTTTGAAAATTTTATCTCTTAAGTGTGTGTCTTTGACACACTTTGAGTTAATTTTTGTCTATGGTGTGAAGTGGGGGTCTGAATTCGTTCTTCTGTGGGTGAATAAACAGTTCTTCCCTGTATGAAAAAGACTAATATATTTTCCCCATTGAATAATCTTGGTGACACGGTCAAAATGCAATTCACCTAATACAGATGGTATTGTTCCTGGACTCTATTATCTTTCCCTGTCTAAATATTTATTGCTATGCCAAAGCCACACTGTCCTGATCACTGAAGCCTTGTAGTGAACTCTGGAACAGGAAGCGTGAGCTCTCTCATTCTGACTTTCTTTCTCAAGACTGGGTCTTCTGGGTCCCTTGCATTTCCATATGAATTTTAGGATCCATTTGTCCCTCTTCTTCACCATCTCCCAGAGCTTGCTCAAATTCATGTCCATTGAATCAGTGATGCTATCTAACCATCTCATCCTCTGCCACCCCCTTCTCCTCCTGCCCTCAATCTTACCCAGCATCAGGGTCTTTTCCAGTGAGTCAGCTCTTTGCATCAAGTGGCCAAAGTATTGGAGCTTCAGCGTCACCATCAGTCCTTCCAATGAATATTCAGGACTGATTTCCTTTAGAATTTACTGGTTTGATCTCCTTGTGGTCCAAGGGACTCTCAAGAGTCTTCTCCAGACCACAGGTCAAAAGCATCAATTCTTCACTGCTCAGCCTTCTTTATGGTCCAACTCTCACATCCGTACATGACTCCTGGAAAAATCATAGCTTTGACTATATGGACCTTTGTCCTCAAAGTGATGTTCCTGCTTATTAATATGCAGTCTAGGCTTGTCAGAGCTTTCCTTCCAAGGAGCAAGCATCTTTTAAATTCATGGCTACAGTAACCATCTGCAGTGATCTGGAGCTCAAGAAAATAAAATCCATTTACTTAGGTCTTCTTAAATTTCTTTCAGCAATTTTACAGTTCTTTGCACTTCTTTTGTTAAATTTACTTTTAAGCATTTTATTCTTCTTGATACTTCTGTGAATGGAATGGCTTTTTACTTCATTTTTGGATTGTTCATTACTGAATGGGCAGTGTTTCAGCATGAACGGACAGTACGCAGACATGGGACTAGAGGTGTAGGGTCACCCTGCACCTCAGCTCTTTCTGGACAAGCCAGGCCATCTAGGTTTGCGAGGTGTGTCCCCACAAAGGGTATGTTCAAATCTTAACACTCAGAACCTGTGAATGTGACCTCGTTTGGAAAAAAGTCTTGTTGATGCAATACTGTGAAACTAAGATGCATAAAGTTAAGGGAAGGTCGTGCTGGATTCCTTGGTGGCTCAGACGGTAAAGAATCCGCCTGCAATGCAAGAGACCCAGGTTCAGTCCCTGGGTCAGGAAGATCCCCTGAAGGAGGGCATGGCAACCTGCTCCAGTATTCTTGCCTGGAGAATCCCACGGACAGATGAGCCCGGGGGGCCATAGTCCATGAGATCTCAAAGACATGACTGAGCAGCTAACACGTGTGCTGGATTAATGCTGGACAGGGGCGGCCCTAACCCAACAACAGGACAAGGGACTTTGGAGACAGGCATGGAGAGGACGCCATGGGGGAAAGCCACGTGTCACTGCCGCCCAGCTGTGGGGCCCCGGCAGCCACACCCGGGGTGCTCGAGTGCCATCCAAGTCGCCAGAGCAGACGCAGCACTGACTTCTCGACGGCGCCTCGTGTCAGCTCCAAAGGCCCCTGCCGAAGTCCGTGGGAGCTGCCACAGTTATCGTCCCGATTTCATAAACTTCCCAAGTGTCCTTTGCCCCCATCAACATCAAAGTCAGGCTTAAAAGTAGCCACTAACTTGCCCATTCGATTATCAAGCGGCAAAATGAAGACACTCACCCCTCTGTTGGGCCCCAAAGCTGGATCCTTGGCTGTCCTGACTGTGGCAGAGAGATGGAAGCCGCAGACCAGCATTGGGGATCAGTGGGCGGGGGGCTGTGACTGATAGGCCTGCCCTGCCACGAGGATGGTGCCAGTTGGCTGGGCGGGGCATGGGGACTTGGCCTTCCCAGCCCCGGACCTCCTTGCGTGAGCTGGGAGTTGGGGTCTGAGCAGAAACACCTGTGGGAGATGGACGTGCCTTCAGTGTTTTGGTCCCAGGCCAGAGCGTTCTCTGCGGGTCAGGGTTTGCAGCCCGTCCGCCCCCGCAGCACTGGAAGCCCAACCAGCAAGACAGGGAGTGCGCCCGTGGGGCCCCGATGAGTGCCCGCCCTGTGCACGCTCGTGCCTTACATTTTTGGCTGAACGGACAAGGGCACAAGGCTTTAATCTACCAGCAGCCTCCCGGGTATCCCAAGGGTCCCAGAGGCCAGCATTGCCCATCACATGGGAGACCCCTGAGACACCCTAAAATGCAAGGACAGATTTGGGAGCCCCAGGGAAGCACAGATGGTGGGGTCAGAGTGGGGCACTCTCTTGGCCTCTGTGTTCAGATGTGGCAGAGACAGTGTTCCTGCCAATTGTGGGGTGTTTGCCTTCAAGATGGATCCACCTAACATGATGTTTTCATGTTGTGATGCTGGAGAAGACTCTCGAGAGTCCCTTGGACTGCAAGGAGATCCAGCCAGTCCATCCTAAAGGAAATCAGTCCTGAATATTCACTGGAAGGACTGATGCTGACCCTGATGCTCCAATCCTTTGGCCACCTGATGTGAAGAGCCGACTCAATGGAAAAGACCCTGATGCTGGGAGGGATTGGGGGCAGGAGGAGAAGGGGACGACAGAGGATGAGATGGCTGGATGGCATCACTGACTCAATAGACACGAGTTTGGGTAACCTCCGGGAGTTGGTGATGGTCAGGGAGGCCTGGCGTGCTGTGATTCACGGGGTCACAGAGTTGGACACGACTGAGCGACTGAACAACAACAACGCGCACGATGGGTGTGTCTTCAGTTGCTGAGTTGTTTGATCCACGTGATGCTCAAAATCAGAAACTGAACTAAGGACACAGTACAGCCGGACCTGCCCCTTTGTGCCCGTGAGTCCTTCCAGGGGGCCCGAGTGTTTCAGAGCTGGGCCTCATCCATCGCCTGGATGTCCTTCGACTCCTCCAGGCCGTCGTCCGCAGTCTGCACACGCCCCCGTCCCTGGCAGCCCGTCGCCCCCCTCCCCCACCTAGAGTCTGCTCGACAGCATCCTACACATGTGAGGCACCCAGGGCCCTGGGGCCAGAGGGGTTTCCTGCCCAGCCAGGCCGACTGGTGGACTGCGAGGAGGACCTTCACACCAGGCTCTGCTGAGCCAGACTGCCCAGCCAGCCCTGCTGAGCTGGCAGAGTGCTTCCTGCCGCCAAGGTGTGTGCAAGTCTCGTCTAGGGAGCGTTTCTGGGAGCCGGGCTCTCGCCTTCATTTCCTCCTTCCCTGCCTCCTTCCTTCCTCCTCCCAGCAAGCGCGGGCTGGACTGCCCCGCACACATTCCTGCTCGCTCGGGGGATCCTCCTTCGCCTCCACCCCGAGCTCCGGGCTCCGCACCCCTGGACTGTGATTCTGGCCTCTGGGCGTCGTGCTGGAGGCTGCAGGGAAGGCCTGGGGTTCCCTCAAAAGGGATTTGGGGATGGAGGACTGCTGAGGGAGGCAGGAGGCAGGTTGAGGATGCAAGGGGGAGATTGGGGGGGTCCCGGGGGGGCAGACGTCACGTATCCAGGGCCCTGGCCCAGGGACAGCCATGTGCTGGTGACAAAGATCCACCCAAACAGAACAGGGCAAAGCAAGAGGCTGTCCTCACCTACGAATTTCCTACTTTCCCACCCCAGCGCCAGCCCCATCCCCAGGAAAGGCCTCTCCACGGCCAGATGGCAAAGCCGTCTTCCATGAGGACATGGACCCCTCCAGCCCCAATTCGGGGTACGTATCTTAGTGAGTGAAGTCCCCTGACATGGACTGCCCTGTTCACAGAGCTGTGGCAAGGTCAGGGAGACCAGGGCACCACCCTGGCCAGACCCCCATCCCCAAAATCCCTTTTGAGGGAACCCCAGGCCTTCCCTGCAGCCTCCAGCACGACGCCCAGAGGTCGGAATCACAGTCCAGGGGTGCGGAGCCCGGAGCTCTGGGTGGAGGCCAAGGAGGATCCCCCGAGCGAGCAGGAAGGCGTGCGGGCTGGTGTCGGGGCCAGCAGGCTGAGGCTGTGTGAGAGCTGAGCCGACACCCTGATCTCATGCAGGAGAGGGAGCCGGCCTGAACAGACAAAGGGATTCCTGGTAGAGGATGAGCCTCTGCTAGAATAGCCCTGGGGACGGGAGGCTCACTACCTCTGCAGCCTGCCACCCCGTTTGGGGACCTGCAGCTGTGAGGAAGGCTTTCCTCCTGCAGCTGAAATCTCACTCTCTGGGGTGCCCCCAGCCCTGGATTCTTCCCCATCCTCACGAAGCCCGAGATACGCTTGCCCACCCCAGGCTCAGCCCTGGTTTCCCTTTAGCTCCATCACCCCGGTTTCTCTGCAACTCCTTGGTGCGTCCCTTCAGGTTCAAAGCAACCCGTCCGCCCCAAGAAGCTGGCCTGGAAGCGCTTCCCGGAAGAGACGCCTGCTGGAGATGCTCCACGCAGACGCCGGGCCACAGACACAGCCTTGGAGAGGCAGCAGGGAGCCTGTCTGCAGAAGTCACCACAGCCTCGGGAAGCCTCTGGAAGGAGGGTGTGGCTCCCCTCTCCACCCCCACCCCCCAGAACCAGCCACCCTTGTTCACAGCAGCCCCTGCCTCGGCAACACCAGCCCCTGCACGAAGGCCCACCGAGACTCGTGAGTTGAGGAGTGTTCCAGCAGAAAGGGGGCTCAGATCCCACGCAGCCAAAAAACAAACAGAAACGGACGAATGTGGCTACACCCGGGTCCTGCCCTCCCGCCCCTTCCCACCACTCGGCGGGGCCCTCTGGGGTCCAGTGGGCCTGCAAAACCACGCTCCCAGAGTCACCCCGACCTCGGGTGTGCAGACGCACCTGCTCAGACCAAGTCAAACAAACCAGCTGTTTAACTTGGGGGAAATGAGAGGCACGTCTGAGTGTCCGGGTGTCCCCGCCCTAGATGGTTCCTTTAACACACAGCCCCCAGGCTGCGGAGGGTGGAGATAAGGGCTGCGGGACATGCAGGAGGGAGCTGGGCTCTGTTCCCCCTGGAGGGAAGAACACAAGGGCGTCAGGAACCTTCCTCCAAGCAGTTGCGGGGTCCCCAGGTCGGGGGCGAGCTCGCCTGCTGCACCCGAACAGCTTGGCTCCGGGTCCTCGGGAAACCAGGACGCCAGCCCTGCCCCAGACAGCACTTCCCGGAGGCACCCTGAGCGCATCACCCACCTGCTTCAACAATTGTAATTAAACACGAAGCTGAGTAAAAGAAGCTGGTTGCAAAGGACCTCATACTGTCCAATTCACACAGTGTCCAGAGCAGGGGATGCCTCAGCAAAATCCAGAAACTGGGTCAGCCCAGGAGCTTCCCACCCTCGCTGCCCATGCCTCAGGCCCTGATGCCGCACACCCTCCTGGGGCCCCCAGGCCTCCTCCAGCCCCGCCCACAGATCTTCACTCCCAGCTCCCTCTTGCCTCAGGGCCTTCGCACATCTGATCCAGGCCTGTTTATCCGCCATTGTGTGTGTGTTAGTCCCTTAGTCTTTGCGACCCCATGGCCTGTAGCCTACCAGGCTCCTCTGTCCATGGAATTCTCCAGACAAGAATACTGGAGTGGTTGCCATTCCCTTTTCCAGGGATCTTCTCAACCCAGGGATTGAACCTGGGCCTCCTGCATCGCAGTGGGTTCTTTACTGCTGAGCCACCAGGGAAGCTCTCTGGAGCTCAGCTAAATTGCCAGTTTCTCTGGGAAGCCTGAGACACTGACCTCCCCACATGGCTAACTCCCCAGAACTCCAAGGACATCTCTCCTTAGGAGAACCCACCACCATTACCATCTTACACTTATTTTTGTCTGTCTCTCACAAGGATGTGAAATCTGCCACATCAGAAATTGAGTCTGATCATGCCGAGTGGCCAACAGATCAACCAGTGGATCCTGGGTGGGGGTTTTCCACAGACTGTCAGCTGCACAGGAAACCAGTGCCCAGTGTGGGGCATGGACTTGCCCAAGGTCCCTGAGCTTGTGTCAAACCCAGGATTCGAACCCGGGCCTACCACACTCCAGGATACAGCGCATTCCCGCACAGGAATTCAGCCAGCTGGCCTGCACAGCCTGACCAACTGGACAGACTGCTAAATTGATACTTTGCAAAACATGCGTGTTTCCAATTGCAGAGTGCTGCTGTGACTTTGAAGCCTTCCCCTGATGTGGCGAAGGACGGAGGTGGCTGGCCTGGGGTGGGGAGGGATGGCAGAAGACGCTCCACAGAAGCCCCAGGGCACCCACGCCCTGGAAGGAGATCAGACAGCATCTTTACTCCCGAGGCCGCAGGCAGCTGGCTCCCCACTTGAAAAGGACCCCGTATCGATTTCACTTTTTTTCCTCCTTGGTGCCTCCCTGATGAGAAGATGTTAGAGTTGAAAATAAATAGATGTGTGGCTGGGTAGATAGATAAATAGATAACTAGAGCCCGGGTTTGTTCCGGGAACGCTGGCCCTCTCCCCATCCTAGGGGCCGGAGGACGGGTGGGGGTTTCCCCCCATCCCTGCTAAGACGCCGGGGTGGGGGTGGGGCGGTGCCCCATTGCCTGAGCACCTTCTAGAGGCAGGTGCCCTGCTTCACTCACTCTCTGTCTTCAAGATGACTGAAGGAATAAAGCTCTTTATTCAGATAAGGCAGCCGAGCGGGGGAAAAAGTGACTGCAGCCAGGTCACGGGCCAGCAAGCCCAGGACCCTCTGGGTTCCCAAAAGCCCCAGGCAGAGGTGCCTTCGGTCACACCTCCTCAGCACTGAGGCACAGGGTGGCGGTGCAGAAGGCTGGAATACAACCCTGTGTCCCAGGAGTCATCACCCGCTGCACTCGGAGGAGCCCCCAGGCTCTACCCCGATCCTGCAACTAAAGGGTTAACACCTAGCCCCGGGGGCCTGCTGTAGCAGCCTGGCTCAGCCTGTTAAACCTTTAGAACAACTGCTCGATCAGAACAGATCCCAGGGCTTCCCTGGGGGCTCAGTGGTAAAGAGCCCGCCCGCCAGTGCGGGAGACGCAGGTTGGATCTCTAGGTCAGGACAGCTGCTTACTCCATTATTCTCGCCTGGAGAATCCCATGGACAGAGGAGGCTGGCAGGCTATAGTCCGTGGGGTCGCAAAGAGTCAGACGTGGCTTAGGGACTAAATGACAGCCGAGGGCCTTGCAGGGGTCCCCCAGGCCCCCTGAAGCTCTCCACCCTGCTCCACTCCAGCCAGGCCACGTACCGCTGTTCCTCAGGGATGCCAGTCACAGTGCAGCCCCCGGACCTTAGCACCTGCGGGCCCCCAGCCAGAGCACTCTTCCGCCCGCTTGCCCTGGGGTCCCTGTGCCGCCTCCCTTTGGCGGCAGGGAGGCCTCTCAGGCCCATGTATCCAGAACAATGCCAGTGCCACCCCCACTCTCCGCACCCCTCTTCACAGTCCTCTGTCCTCACCCACTGAGGACCCACTTCTGGGTCTGCCTGTGCAGCATCCCCTCTCCAAAGAGAAGGCGCAGCCCAGGCTTTGGTCCCCACTGCATCCCGCGCCTAGAACACACACAGAAGGAACGCAAGCCGCAGCGCCGCGCGGATGAGCGGAACCGAAGAAGGCGCAAATGAAGGCCCAGCTTTCCTGAGCCCAGCTCTGAGCTCCAGGCTCTGGGGCAGCCAGGAGGGAGCCACCCGGGCCCGAGCCATCCAGGAGCTCAGGACGGGCAGGGCTGAGATGGGAGGGCAGAGAGGACGGGCAGGCTGAGAGGCACACTGCACGCGGGAGGGAGGAGGCCTGGAGTACACACACACACACACACACACGCACACGCATGCACGTACACACATGCACACACACACTCACACACAGAGACCACACACACATGCACACATGCGCACACACAGAGAGAGACCACACACACATGCACACACGCACACACACACATGCACACACGCGCACGCGCACACATGCACACACATGCACATGCACACACACTCGCACAGAGACCATACACACATGCACACATGCGCACACACACACACACAGAGACCATACACACATGCACACACACACATGCACGCACACACACATATGCACACACACACACACAGAGACCACACACACATGCACACACGCACACACACACATGCACGCACATACACACATATGCACACACACTCACACACAGAGACCACACACACATGCACACATGCGCACACACACAGAGAGACCACACACACACATGCATGCACACACGCACACACGCACACACAGAGAGACACCACACACACACACACACAGACCAACATCTGGGGCAAGAACAAGCTCCAGAGACCCTTCCTGCCCGTCCCCCAGCCCTGGAATGTGATCACCCCACCTCCGGTCCGCGGTCCAAAAGTAAGTTGTCAGTGCCCTGGCCCCTAGGACAGGCCACGCCGTTATCAGCCACCAGCCGGCCTTGCGGAGGCTCCTCAGAGCTGCTCCATCACCTGCAGGGCCAGCCCGCTGCCTCGGCTCTGCTCCCTGGGCCCTGGGCCCCGGCCAACCAGCCTCCCTCAGGGGCCTTGGGGCTCCTCTTAGTCGGTCATTAATCCGGGGTATCGCCCGCAGCTTTCTGGAGCCCTGGGGATTTGTGGAAGAGCCTCCAGGGCCTCCCTGAGGTGAGGGCAAGTGAGAGGGGCTCCAGGCCCCCCGACTTCCTTCCTAATCGTTCCGCTGGGAGGCCCGTGCAAGTTTCCTTTGGACGATGACTCTGGTTCCAACCAAAGTGGATGAACCCTGAGGACATTCTACTGAGTGAAGTAAGCCAGTCGAGAAAGGACAAATGGTGTCTGGCTCCACTGCGGGAAATCCCCAGGGCAGTCAAATTCATAGCGACGTGCAGCAGAAGGGTGGGCGCCAGGGGCTGGGGGTGGCAGGAGTGGGAGCTTAGCGGAGGTTTTGAAACAAAAATGGCGCACGTGATGGTCTGACACAGACAGAGTGAAATGATTAGAACAGTCAAGTAATTGACGCTGTCTCCCACGTGGTTCTCGGCCTTCTTTGTGGTGAGAACACCTGAGATCCACTCTCCTAGTAGATTTCCCATATTCAGTACAGGATTGTTGACTCAGCTCCCAGCCTGCACGCTGGATCTCCGGATTTAGTCATCCCACGTAAGCCTGCGTTCGTTCCCTCGGGTCACGTCTCCCCACAAGCCACCTTACCCCCTGGCTACCACTATCCTACCCTCCGCTTCTATGTGTTCAACTTCCTTTAGATTTCACAGTAGTGAGATTGTGCAGCTTGGGGGGAGAGACCTGAATAGACATTTTCCAGAGAAATACAGATGGGCAACAGGCTCGTGAAAATGTGCTCAGCATCACTAAGCATCAGAAAGATGCAAAGCAAAACAAAACCCACAATGGGGTCCCTGTCAGGATGACTGGGATCCAAAAAGTAAGAGCTAAAATCACAACAGCGTGAAGGTATTCATGCCACAGAACTGTGTTCAAAAAGGGTTAAAATAAAAATTTTACATGAATTTCACCACCACAACAAAAAAATGCCACCACTTTAAACTCTCAAATAAGAAGCAATCTTTTTTCCTGCACAATCTCTCTTCTATGTGGAATCTAAAGGAAGTTGAACAAGTTGGCTCCTCCCATCAAGTGTCCAAGGTGTTGGAGCTTCAGTTCAGTTCAGTAGTGTTTAGTCACTCAGTCGTGTCCGACTCTGCAACCCCATGGACTGCAGCCCTCCAGGCCTCCCTGTCCATCCCCAACTCCCACAGTTTACCCAAACTCATGTCCATTGAGTTGATGATGCCATCCAACCATCTCATCCTCTGTCATCCCCTTCTCCTCCTGCCCTCAATCTTTCTCAGCATCAGGGTCTTTTCCAATGAGTCAGATCTTCTCATCAGGTGGCCAAAGTATTGGAGTTTCAGCTTCAACATCAGTCCTTCCAGTGAATACCCAGGACAGATCTCCTATAGGATGGACTGGTTGGATCTCCTCGCAGTCCGAGGGACTCTCAAGGGTCTTGGAAAAGACCCTGATGCTGGGAAAGATGGAGGGCAGGAGGAGAAAGGGACAACACAGGATGAGATGGTTGGATGGCATCACCAACTCAATGGACATGTGTTTGAGCAAATTCTGGGAGATGGTAGAGGACAGAGGAGCCTGGCGTGCTGCAGTCCATGGGGTCGCAAACGGCGACTGCATGACAGCAAAGAAATTTGGATGCATAGAAGCAGAGGGCAGGATGGTGGTTGCCAGGAGTGGGGTGGAGTGTGGGAGGCGCTGTGTGGTCCTCCAGACTGTGTAGCGGCTCCCTTTCTTCCTGGGGGTCAGAACCTGCAGAAGGGACAGGTAGCTGATGAAGACCCTGCAGAACGCGCTTGGCCCCTTCTCAGCGGGATGGAACAATCTGCAAAGAGACTCAGGGAGAAGAGGCAGAGCTGGGAAGGTACAGGCTCAAGCAGGAAGTCCTCCGGCATCAGAATTCCTGACTCACAGGCAACCCAGGGCCAGCAGACTGAAGCCCCAGATGGGACATGTCCAGGGAGGGAGGCCCTGGACCCGCCTCAGAGGTAGAGGCAGGACCTGACTTCACCCGGCCCGGGCACCCGCTGCCTATGAGTCCTCACCCATCCCCAGCCCGGAGCCGTCATCAGAAGCTGCCTGCAGGCCGCATCCGCGTCGAAGACTCTAGGGCCCCCAGCAAGCTGCGTGTAGCGTGCACCATGCAAGGGGCTCGCAGTGACTACCTGCGCCTGCTGGGACGGACGGAGGGGCAGGGGGGCGTCTGCTGGGAAGTGCACACGGCCCCGGTCAGACAGGGGGGCAGGTGGGGGCGGGGGCTTCACTGTGGGGCTTACTTTTAGATTCCGTAACCACGGAAATACATCAACCATTCAAAACCTTAAACTTGCGTGCCTGCGTGCTCAGTCACTCAGTCATGCCTGATTCGTTGCGACCCCGTGGCCTCCTCTGTCCGTGGGATTCTCCAGGCAAGAATGCTGGAGTGAGTTGCCATTTCCTCCTCCAGGGGATTGTCCCGACCCAGGGGTGGAGCCCAGGCCTTCTGCACTGGCAGGGGATTCCCTACCACTGCACCACCTGGGAAAGCACCCCCAAAATTCAGTAGAAAAGTAAGACTGAATAAATAAATGGAAGACCCTACTGAAGTTTCTGCAAGGCTAGAGCGCCGCTGAGTCCCACGTGAGAGCTCCTGGCCAGTGGACAGGATCCTCAGATTGCAAGGCCCTGCCTGGGAGAAAGTGGGGGGCTGACATGTGAGGGGCCCCCAAGGCCTGGAGCCACCCTGGGCAGGATGCTGAAGCTGGGCAGCAAGGTTCTGTGCCCACCCCCGGCTCAGGGACCCTGTGTGTCTGCAGGGGGCCATCCTCCACTCTCAGAGCTCTAGACACCTCCCTTCCAAGACTGAAGACCCCTCTCTGGAGCATCGCCTGACCAGAATCTCAGAGAAGGGATGGAAAACCAGCGTACCCCTGACCCCCACCCAGCCCAGCCTCCACCAACAAATAAACAGAACAGATAGGAAAGAGATGCCTCTTTCTGGGTGCTGGCGGCCAGCTCTCTCCCTCCCTCCAAGGACCCAGCTCCCCTTCTGGGAATACAGCAGCTCGCCCTGAAAGGAAAGCTCCAGGCAGCCGCCCCGGCCTTGTGCCAGAGCCCAGGCATGGGCTGGCAGGGAGGCCTGGCGGCCTCGCCTCCCAACCTTGGGCTTGTGCAGCTCCGTGGGAATCCCCTGGGGGCAGAGAGCGCCAGCCCAAGTGGCTGCCTGGTGCAGAGCAGGCTTTCTCGGTTCCCGGAGACTCTGCTCAGGAGGACCCAGCTCCAGCTCCTCAGGCAAACCCATCTGGCCTCCAAGTAGGAAAACTACCGCTCCTGTGAAGCCATGCACTGCAGATACTGGGGAACGTCTTGGGGGCTGCCCCCCCTACCCTTCTCCCCTCCACTTTCTCCCAAACCACACGTGCACACACACACGTGCACACACACACGTGCACACGCACACGCACACGCACACGCACGCGCACACGCACGCACTGCCTGGGCTCTCCGTCTGAACTGACAGTGCCGGTGGCGTCCCTCGCCTTTGGGACCGCAGAGCCTCACAGCCTGTCCTCTGCCGCCTCCGTCGTGAGCCGGACCTGAGAGCGTCTCGGTCTGAGGGCGGAGACCCTCCCCGCTGAACCCTGGCCCCTGGCCACACCCCAGCCTCAGCTGAAATCTCGGGGGCTTCCCTGGTGGCTCAGAGGTTAAAGCGTCTGCCTCCAATGCAGGAGACCTGGGTTCGATCCCTGGGTCAGGAAGATCCCCTGGAGAAGGAAATGGCAACCCACTCCAGTATTCTTGCCTGGAGAATCCCATGGACAGAGAAGCCTAGTGGGTTACAGTCCACAGGGTCGCAAAGAGTCGGACACGACTGAGCGACTTCACCTCACCTCACCTCAGCCACGTCTTGCGGTAACATCACACGTCCTCCACCAGCACCTTGTCCCAGCACAGCAACCAATGGGCTGAGGGTCCATCTAGGGGCCGGCCCACCTCCTAAAGCAGACCTCAGGGCCTTGGTTTGCAGATATGTGAGTCATAGAACCATGTCATCCCGGACAGGAAAGGCAGTTTTGTCAAGGCCCTCAACTTGGACCAGAACATCTCTCTTTCAGATTCACGGAATGATCACGTCTTCCAAGGCCTCCCATCTTGTGTGTGGTTTTTTTTTAAATACTTATGTATGTCTGTCTGTGGGCTTCCCAGGTGGTGCGTGGTAAAGAATCTGACTGCCAGTGCAGGAGGTGCCAGTTCAACCCCTGGTCCAGGAAGATCCCCTGGAGAAGGAAGTGGCAACCCACTCCAGTATTCTTGCCTGGGAAATCCTACGGACAGAGGAGCCTGGTGGGTTATAGTCCACGGGGTGGCAAAGAGTCAGACACGACTGAGCAACTGTCTGTATGCATGCGTTCGGCTGAACAGTCGCAGTTGTCACATACGTGATCTCTAGTTGCTGCATGTGGCATCTGGTTCCCCGACCAGGGATGGCACCTGGCCCCCGGCACCAGGAGCGCAGAGTCTTAGCCGCTGGAGCAGCAGGGAAGTCCCCCATCTCAGGTTACAGGCTAGGAAACCAAGGCCCAGAGAGACAGGCAGGGAGCCGGGGACCCAGCGGTGGGGGATCTTGATCTCTGGCCGCCTGGTCCACTGGCCACTGTGCCACGTTGGCAATACGCCGAGAGCATCATTCGGTAACCAAATAGGAGCAACCAGGAGAGGAGAAGGTCACAGGGGCTCAGAGGCTGGAAAGTCTTCCTGGAGGAGGTGGGACCTACCCAGGGGTCCAGCAGGTGAGTGGACCCCTAGTCAGCCGTCACCCTGCAGGGAGAGAGAGGGGCGTCTAGAGGTGGGAAGGGAGGCAGGGTCTCTGGATCACGGGCGAGCAGTGAGTGTAGGGGCAGACCGCGAGGGCCTGGGCAACGTTTTTTCCCATGTATCTCGGCTCAGATCCAAGCCCCAAGAACAAGGTCCGAAATGAGGCAAAGCTGCCGGACCCATCACCGCGGCCTCTGGCCTAAAACTGGTCCTGCCTGCCACGAGACCCCAGGACCCCAGCACCTCCCGGCCCGTGAGCGCTCCTTCCAGAGCACAGACGCGGGTCTCCTAACATCCTGCATTTTTTCCTTCCCGTGGTCACCCTGCTGCTGAAACTGCTCACAAGAGCAGGGGAGGGGATGTTTGGACCCCCAAGAACCCTCTTGAAATTCCAGGGTCCTGGATTTCAAGCCGAGCTCCGTCCCTGTGGCGTTAGGTTCATTCAGTCTTGGCAAATTTCCACTTCCTGTTTACAAGGGGGCTAGCGGTCGGGGGAGGCGTGGTGGCGAGGAAAGCCTTTTAGGAGATTCCGAAGGCAGCTCAGACACCAGCCAGTGCTCATAAAGCCTGTGGATGAATTAAGCAGAGATGAATCAGGAACATGAGGATTAAATTTCCCTTGGAGGACACCCAGGTTTCATAATTAAACGAAAAATAACTTGGCAAATAGCTGTGGGGTTTTGCTGAACCCAAAACATTTGAAAAGATGTTTGACTAATCCCAACCCTGGGTGTGGCCCATCCTTTCTGAAAGGGCAGGACTCAGGGTGAGTGACTGCGGGCCATGAACTGCAAACCCACAGGCCCGCTGCCCTCTACTGTGCCCTCCCCTTGAACATCTAGGTACCAAGTTCACCTGGGGAGGGAGGGGAACTATTTTCCCCCCCAAGCATCCCAGCTTACTGCCTCTTCCAAGACGGATTTCTTGATTTCCAGTCCAAAAACATCAGCCATATCTACCAGGGTGCTAATTTCTAAGGGACTTTGAAAAAACGATTTTGGATGATTAAATTTCAAGTCAAGAGACTTTTGATTAACGACAAAAAAAGACCCCCAAACCAAAAAGTAAAACCGTCAAGACCAATAGTGCTCTCATTGTGTGAATGAGGCTGCCGCCAGCCGTCAGAAGGGTTCCAAGAAGGCCTCGAGGGCCCAGTCTGAAATATTACAACGGTTTCCAGGAATCTCCCTGCCAGTACGTACCTGCAGCCCAGAGAGAAAGTGCTGCCCCGGTCCCATTTCTGGGGCAGAGGCCACCCTCACACGGCCTTGGCGGGGCCGGTGGCCGCGGTGCCTGCACCTCTGCTCCCAGTCTCCCTCCCTGGGGCCTGTCTCTTCCTGCTGCCCGCAGGCAGCCCGGGGTCAGAACAGAACAGAACAGAACAGGTTCCCACGCTCCTTTCCCACCACGCCTCTGGGCTCAGGGTGCGATTTCTGCCATGTTTTATGAGGCAGATCTTTTATTTGAGCTTCCTGGTCACCAGCACTGCTTGCCCAGATCCCCACGGGCATCGGCTCAGCAGGTGTGTCATGGCTGATCATGTGCCAGAGACACCTGCACGAAAGGACATGCCCCGCGTCCCTGAGCAGGGCACAGCAGGGGGCTCCAAGCCAACGGGCCCTCACAAACCACCATGTGGTGTGGCGTGTGCCACCCAGCCAGCCACCCACCAACCCAGCCAGCCAGCCAGCCAGCCATCCACCCACCCACCCACCAGATGTGTATAAGAGACAGCCAATCCACCCATCCAGCCATCTATCCATCCACCCACCCATCCACCCTCCCATTTACCTATCTACCCACCTATCCACCCTTCCATTTACCCATCCACTCATCCACCCATCCACCCATCCAGCCATCTATCCATCTACCCATCCACCCACCCATCCAGCCATCTATCCATCTACCCACCCATCCACCCTCCCGTTTACCCATCCACCCACCCATCCACCCTCCCATTTACCCATCCACCCACCCATCCATCCATCCATCCACCCAACCATCCATCCATCCATCCACCCACCCATCCATCCATCCATCCACCCATCCATCCATCCATCCATCCATCCATCCACACACTCATCCATCCATCCAACAATATTTACTGAGAAATGTATTAGTTTCCCTAACTGGATGACTTAAAGCAACATATGCATTCTCTCCCAGTTCTGGAAGCCAGAGGGTCAAAATCAAGGCATTGGCAGGGCCAGTCTCTCTCTCTGAAGGCCGTAGGAGAAGATCCTTCTTTGCCTCTCAGCTTCTCGTATTGCTAGTGATCTTCAGCGTTAACTGACTCGTGGCAGCGTCTCCCCAAATCTGTGCCTCCACAGTCACACTGCTTCTTCCCGGTGTTTTTGAGACCAAATGTTCCTTTCCTTATAGGGACATAAGCCATATTTAAATTCAGGACCCACCCTTCTCCACTTTGATCTCTTCTTCACTCATTACATCTGCAACCACGCTATTTGCCAATGGGTCAGCTTCTGAGGCTCTGGGAGGGACATGCCTTCAGGGACAAGCACCATTCAAACCAGTACAAGAATGTTCTAGGAGCAACCAATGTTCAGGTCTCTGATTTTGAGGGAGATGGGTTTAAAAATAAACAAACATCTAACAGAAAGTCCCGATGAGATGAGGGCTGTGATGAAGCGAGGGAGGGCTACAGCGTGATGGGGTTGCCACGGTCCACACGGCAGCTCAGAGAGGCCTCTCTCAGGAGGTGACAGCTGCCCAGGGGAAGCCTTGTGACTATCAGGTGGAAGACTGCTCCAGGCAGAGGGCCGCTCCCGGGGTCCCCAGTGCCAACAGCCTGAACCAGAAACGTGCCTGGATTCCTTAGGGACCTGCAAGGGGGGCCAAGTGAGGGGCACGGCAGGAGCTGAAGGAGGACGAAGGGCAGGTGGCAGCCAAGGCCCAGAGCATGGGGACCTTCCTAGACGAGCCAGGGGCCAGGAGTTCCAGCGTGGGTTTCAGGGAATTTCCTCTTCATTGTTGTAGTTGTTGTTACTAAGTTGTGTCCAACACTTGTGACCCCGTGGACTGCAGCCTCTTCTGTCCGTGGGATTATTTTAGGCAAAAGCAGTGGAGTGGGTTGCCACCTCCTCCTCCAGAGAATCTTCCTGACCCAGGGATCGGATTTGCTTCTCCTGCTTGGCAGGCAGCTTCTTTACCGCTGAGCCACGTGAGAAGTCTTATCTGGTTTCGTTCTCATGGTAATCCAGCCTGCAAGTGCGGGCACCATATCAGCGCATTGGAAGCGAGCTGCAGTCCAGCACTCTGGCGGGGCCCCGGCCGCGATGCAACCCTGTGACTTCCGCCGTCTTTGCTGCCAGCACGTGGAGGCACTGCCCTTCCCTACCACTTGAAGTAAGGCGTGGCCATATGACCTGCTTCCACCAAAGGAGCCAGAGAGAAGTGACGCCGGGAAACCCCAGGAGATGGCTTTAAGAGCCCGTGTGTGCTTCATCACGGGGGCTGGGCCGTTAGATGCTTTCAGGAGCAGAGACAGCAGAGCTGAAGAGCAGAGGGCCCTGCATTCCAGGGTGGATGTGGGCACAGCCAGGGACCGCGCGCATCCTGGACTTGCTTATTACAACAGCATCACCCACTGCATCCTGACGGAGAGAGAAAGACACTGTTAGTGTCCTGCCTGTGATTCCGCTTTTCTCTCCTCCTCTCAAGAGGAGCCCTGGACCACCAGGAGCAGAGGGACGGACGTTCCATCTCCTTGTACCTGGTGGTGGCGGGGTTGGGGAGAGGGGAATGTGTGATATAATTCTCGATAAGGAGAATCTGAACTACGTGGAGATTTCGAGAAAGGGCTTTCAAGCCCAGAGATAAATCCACACACCTATGGACACTTTATCTTCGACAAAGGAGGCAAGAATATACAATGGAGTAAAGACAATCTCTAACAAGTGGCGCTGGGAAAACTGGTCAACTGCTTGTAAAAGAATGAAACTAGAACAATTTCTAACACCATTCACAAAAATAAACTAAAAATGGATTAAAGATCTAAATGTAAGACCAGAAACTATAAAACTCCTAGAGAAGAACATAGGCAAAACACTCTCCGACATAAATCACAGCAGGATCCTCTATGATCCACCTCCCAGAATACTGGAAATAAAAGCAAAAATAAATAAATGGGATGTAATTAAAATTAAAAGCTTCTGCACAACAAAGGAAACTATAAGCAAGGTGAAAAGACAGCCTTCGGAATGGGAGAAAATAATAGCAAATGAAGCAACTGACAAACAACTAATCTCAAAAATATACAAGCAACTTATGCAGCTCAATTCCAGAAAAATAAATGACCCAATCAAAAAATGGGCCAAAGAACTAAATAGACATTTCTCCAAAGAAGACATACGGATGGCTAAAAAACACATGAAAAGATGCTCAACATCACTTATTATCAGAGAAATGCAAATCAAGCCCACAATGAGGTACCATTTCACACCAGTCAGAATGGCTGCAATCCAAAAGTCTACAAGCAATAAATACTGGAGAGGGTGTGGAGAAAAGGGAACCCTCTTACACTGTTGGTGGGAATGCAAACTAGTACAGCCACTATGGAGAACAGTGTGGAGATTCCTTAAAAAACTGCAAATAGAACTGCCTTATGACCCAGCAATCCCACTGCTACTGGAGAGGGTGTGGAGAAAAGGGAACCCTCTTACACTGTTGGTGGGAATGCAAACTAGTACAGCCACTATGGAGAACAGTGTGGAGATTCCTTTAAAAACTGCAAATAGAACTGCCTTATGACCCAGCAATCCCACTGCTGGGCATACACACCAAGGAAACCAGAATTGAAAGAGACACATGTACCCCAATGTTCATCAGCACTGTTTATAACAGCCAGGACATGGAAGCAACCTAGATGTCCATCAGCAGATGAATGGATAGGAAAGCTGTGGTACATATACACAATGGAGTATTACTCAGCCGTTAAAAAGAATACATTTGAATCAGTTCTAATGAGGTGGATGAAACTGGAGCCGATTATACAGAGTGAAGTAAGCCAGAAAGAAAAACACCAATACAGTATACTAACACATATATATGGAATTTAGAAAGATGGTAATGATAACCCTGTATGCAAGACAGCAAAAGAGACACAGATGTATAGAACAGACTTTTGGACTCTGTGGGAAGAGGGCGAGGGTGGGATGATTTGGGAGAATGGCATTGAAACATGTATACTATCATGTAAGAAATGAATCGCTAGTTTAGGTTCGATACAGGATACAGGATGCTTGGGGCTGGTGCACTGGGATGACCCAGAGAGATGATATGGGGAGGGTGGTGGGAGGGGGGTTCAGAGTTGGTAACTCATGTACACCTGTGGTGGATTCATGTCAATGTATGGCAAAACCAATACAGTATTGTAAAGTAAAAACCTTAAAAAATTAAAAATAAATAAAAATTTTTAAAAAGCTATATCTATATTTAAAAAAAAAAAGAAAGAAAGGGCTTTCAAGAACACATTCCATTCCTCAGCCCAAGAAGCACACGGGCTGCTGGCGCTGGGGAGCTATTCGCAAGGACCCTGAGGAAGAAGGCGAAGGAGCCTCGACGGCCTCGCGGAGGGTGCTTGCAGCCTTGGCCCTGGGAGGTCTTGCCCCCGACCTTCCCCGTGGCGCTAGGGCCCCCGCCACAGCCAGACTGCCTCCTCCAAACCTGACCGCTGCCACCTACCAGCTCTGTGAACTTGGCTCCAAAACTTACTCTCAGTATCCTTAGTCTAAACGTGGAGAAGGAGTAATAATAACAGCAATATATAAGCATAGGCTGTTGTGAGAATTAAATTGGGTCATCTACACAGAGCACTTGGGGTACTCGGTGTAGAGCAATTGCCATGTAAATGGTAGCTGCTAGGATTCTCATTGTTATATGAGAGAAAATTGATTTCCTACTTTGTCAAGCTGCTATAAACCAGAGTTTCTGTTAAGCATGGTTGAAAATATTCTTACCTGAATATCAGTGTTTGTATGGACAGATGTCAACTAGTTGACAGAGGTTTGCCTTTTTTTTTAATTTATTGACTTATTTCTGACTGCACTGGGTACTCGCTGCTTCACGTGGACTTCCTCTGGCTGCGGCCACAGGGGCTCCTCTTCGTTGGGGTGGGCAGGCTTCTCGCTCTGGTGGCTTCTCTTGTTGCGGAGCACGGGCCCTGGGCGTGCAGGCTCAGCAGCTGGCGTGCTGACTTGCTCCGTGGCTGTGGGATCCTCCCAGACCAGGGACGGAACCCGTGTCGCCTGCGTCGGGAGGTGGATTCTTCACCACTGATCACCAGGGAAGACCCGAGGTTTGCATTTTCAAGTTAGTTCTGATACGATGCTTTCTCTCTATCTACCTCCAGAGACTGGGAATAAAACACACGACTAGTTTCACGGGGTGTCCCTGGGAGTGACAGCTTCCACAATATAAAACGCTTTGCTGCAACTGGGGCTGCAGAATCAGCTGATTGTCTCAGGGTGCCCAGTCTCCCCCTCCACACGTTCAGTTTGAGGGGGGTCTCCATCTCGTCTCCTGAGGCTCCTGCTTCCCCCCAGAGCAGCAGCAGCAGCAGCGGGATGGAAAAGACAACAGCCACGTGTCTGCATCCTGGCTCCACTCTAGAATGGCAGCATAACCCTGGGTCCAAGAAGAGGATTGGATTACATCCCTTAAAAAATTGACGTTGAATCCCTTACCCCCAGGAGCTGTGAATGGGACCTCATTTGGAAATAGGATCTTCGCCAAGGACATCAAGTTAAGATGCAGTCTTACTGAATTAGCAGGGGTCCCCAGTGCAATGTCTGGTGTTCTTATAAGGAGAAGGAAATTTGGAGACACATGAAGGGAAAGCCACGTGAAGACAGAGGCAGAGATTGGAGGCATGCAGCTACAAACCAGGGAACATCAA
The DNA here is from genome assembly GCA_006410635.1 of Cephalophus harveyi. Classification (NCBI taxonomy): domain Eukaryota; kingdom Metazoa; phylum Chordata; class Mammalia; order Artiodactyla; family Bovidae; genus Cephalophus; species Cephalophus harveyi. Next base: position 58,472 of record SJYT01012209.1, read on the forward strand.
GGATCGGGGGCAGAACCCAGGAGAGAGACAAGAGCTTCCAGCAGGAAGTAATCTCACTGACATCTTAATTTTGGGCTTCTGGTCTCCAGACCTGCAAGATAACACATTTCTCTTGTATAAAGCATCCAGCTTCATGGAACTTTATTACAGCAGTCCCAGGAAACCAGTGCGGACCCCAACATTGTCCTCTAGGCATTAGCATCCTCTCCGTCGCTCAGCATTGCTAAAGACCACCTCAAGCACCATATGTTAGGGACTGCATCCTGGGTTCATCTACCAGGATCGTCGTGGCCCAGGTCCTGCACCAGCATCACCTGGAGCCTTGTTAGGAGTGCTGGACCCACCGAACCAGAAGCTTTGAGAAAAGATCCCCGTGAAGCTCCTCTGCACGGTAAAGTCTGAGAAGCCCTACTCTAGAAAGCAGAGCTGGAGGGAGGACTCTGCTATTGACCCTTGATGAAGGAGGTGCAAGTGAGGGTGGCGGGAGTGAGGGGGCAGGAGCGTGAAGCCAGGCAAGATGCCCCGGGAAGGGGCGCCTGATGCAGAAACACGCTGGGGGTCTGGGCAGGACGCACAGCTTGAAGCGACTCCCCATCTTTTATCTCCCTCTCTTCAAAGTCTACGCCGTGGTGGGGGTGGGAGAGCTTCAGGAGCAGCTACTCAGAGGGTGCCGGTTTCCTGCGAGGCTGATGAAGACAGCGGAGGTCACCCAGCGCTGCGTGTGTATGAGGGTCGTTGGACTGTTCACTTTACAGTGGTTGGTTTCTTATTACTTGAACGTCTCCTAAATTTAACCTTTCCCCCAGTGTGCCCAGGTGGCTCAGTGGTAAAGAATCCAGCTGCCAGTGCAGAAGATGTGGGTTCGATCCCTGGTCCGGGAAGATCCCACGTGGCATGGAGCAACGAAGCCCGTGTGCCGCAGCTATTAGCCTGTGCTCTAGAGCCCAGGAGCGGCACCTGCTGCGTCCACGTGCTGCAGTGACTGAAGCCTGTGCGCGTAAAGCCCGTGTGCTGCACCAAGGGAAGCCGCCGCAGCTAGAGAGCGGCCCCTGGCCACTGCAACTAGAGGAGGCCCCTTGGAGCAGCGAAGACGCAGCAGAGCCAAAAAATGATAACAAATAATTTTCTAATTAAAAAAATCAAAATTTCCCCCATCATCAGGGTTTTCCCCAAATCCTACAAAGCGTGGCATGGATTTTGGGTATCACTGGGAGCCATCAAGACAGCTGAGTCCCACAGATTAATGCCTAGGGTTTGAGTATCACCAGGGAGGATGAGGGGAAGTGATGGAGAGAGTCTGAAGAGGCACATGAGAAAACTTCCTGTTGGATGATTACTTCCCTTATCCTCACATTCTTCTCTCCAAACCTTGTACCAGCTTTGAGGTGGGTCTGCCCAGGCTCGAGTACCCAGCGTCATTCTCATCAGGCAAGATCGAAAGCAAGCCACCCTGAGAAAGGACAGTGGGAAAAGCGAAGTCTATACCATTGAGAAAAACAAACCAAATTCTCCCCCAAAGGTGTGAACAAGGCAAAGACATCTATTCTCACCATTTCTATTCAACATCACAGGAGAAATCTTAGCCAATACAATAGGCAAGAAAAAGAAATGAGGCATACAGATTAAAAAGGAAAAAATTAATAAAATTGTCCCCATTCTCAGACATGACTATCTACATGGAAAATCCCAAGAAATCTATAAAGACAGCAATAACAAATTCCAGAAGCTATTAAGTGTGCTCGGCAAGGTCATAAGATACAAAGCCACTCCACAAAAATCAATCCTATTTCTATATAGTATCAGGACACAAATGAAAACTAAAAATGCTTAAGCTGTGTGACTTGCAATAACTCCTAAAAAGTTGAGCATGCACGCGTGCTTCATCGTTCAGTCATGTTTGAGTCTTTGCAGCCCTCTGGACTGTAGATCACCAGGTTCCTCTGTCCGTGGGATTTCCCGGGCAAAAATACTGGAATGGGTTGCCATTTCCTCTTCCAGGGGATCTTCCTGATCCAAGGATTGAACTCACGTCTTCTGCATCTCTGGCCATTAGCAGTCAGATTTTTTTTTTTTTTTAAACCACTGAGCCACTTACGAATCCCTCTAAAAAGTTACTTGGGTTTAAACTGAACAAAATATACTGCTGAAAGCTGTGAAATGGGGATGAAAGAAATTATAAAAAATTGAAATAAATAGAAATGACATGCTCATGAATTGGAAGTCCACATAGCGGATATATCAGTTCTTCCAAATTGATCTATGATCTAATGCAATTCCAAACAAAATCCTAGCATGACTTTTGCAGATATAGATAAATTGGTTCTAATATTTATATTGAAATCTAATGGAACAACAAAAACATTAAGTTTGAAAACAAAAGAATAAAGTTGAAAGAATTGTTATTGTTGTTGTTCAGTCGCCAAATTGTCTCTGACTCTTTGCAACCCCATAAACAGCGGCACACCAGACCTCCCTGTCCCTCACTATCTCCCAGAGTTTGCCCACGTTCCTGTCCATCGGATAGCTGACGCCATCCAGCTACCTCAATGTCTGTCACCCCCTTCTCCTTTTGCCTTCAGTCTTTCCCAGCATCGGGGTCTTTTCCAGTGACTTGGCTCTTCATATCAGGTGGCCAAAGGATTGGAGTTTCAGCTTCTGCATCAGTCCAGTGAATATTCATTCAGTCCAATGAATATTCCACCATTCCAATGAATAGTCAGGACTGATTTCCTTTAGGATGGACTGGTCTGATCTCCTTGCAGTCCAATCTACTCTCAAGAGTCATCTCCAGCACCATGGTTCCAAAGCATCAATTCTTTGGCCTTCAGTCTTCTTTATGGTCCAGCTGTCACATGACTACATGAAACAAAAGCAACATCTAACACTGGGAAGGAGGACTAAATAAAACTAAAATACTGCATGTTAATAGCACATGAATTGGAGGATGTGATTAAAATGAAAGTGAGTTGAGATCCTTGCCTTATTTGGGAGGAAGACAAAGATATTAATTATACTATTTGAGAAAAATCCTCCCTAGTGTAAGGACATGGGAAGAATGAAAATAAAGAAATGGAAATATATACCAGGCTATATATACTCCCCCCAAAAAAGATGATGTAGCAATATTAATATCAAGCTTAATAGACTTTAAAACAAAAAGCATTACAGAGATAACAAGGATGAGGAGTGATAAAAGTTTAATTCACAAGAGTAAATAATGATTCTTAAATTTCATACACCTAGTAACAGAGCTTCAAAATACAAAACAGGATTTTAAGAAGAAATCGATACATCTACCAAAAAGTGAGAGACTTTACTATCTGTTTCTCAGATACTAGTAAATCAAGAAGACAAAAATCAGTTGACTATAGAAATACTGAAGAGTAAATTAAAAGGTTTATCTAATGGATTTTATAAACTGTCATACTTGACAACAGAAAAATGTACATACTTTATAAATACACATTGGACTTTTACAAAAATTAATTATATAGTAGACCATAATACTGACCTCACCTAGTCTGGTGCCTACAGACCACATTCTGTGATCTATGTGAACTTATTGGAAATCAGTAGCAAAAAGACAATCAGGAAAAAAAAAAAAAAGTTTGCAAATTAGAAAACATGCATCTAAAGAATTCAAGGGAAAAAAACTAAAATTTTCTTCATTTTTTCAGTTTTTTTCAATTTTGAAAAATTTTTTTCATAATGAAATTTTTTAAATGCCTAGAAATGAGTGATTTTTTAAAAAAAATAAAGATTCCATATCACAGATTATCAGATGCAGCCTGACTAAATGTTTGTGTCTCTCTCATATGTATGTGCTGAGGCCCCAACCTCCAATATGATTAGAGATGGGCCTTTGGGAGGTGATCAGGATTTTTAGCTGAGATAATGAAGGTGGCACCCCATGTGGGCTTTGTGCCCTGTAAGAAGAGGAGGAGTCCAGAGCTCTTTCTGAACCTCCATCATGTGAGGACATGCCAAGAAAGCTGTCACCTGCAACCAGGAAGGAAACTCTCACCAGAAACCAAATTTTCTGGCCTCCAAGACTGTGAGAAATAAATTTCTATTTAAGCCACTTATATATGGCATTTCATTATATGAATAAGCTATACATAGCGTATACAATACTTAAAAGGAAATTTAGAGTCCTAAATATTTAATAATAAGTCACATTTAAATTGGGTTTATCTCAATGATACAAAATTGGTTTAGACAACCTAGTAATGTAATTTACCATGATAACAGATCAAAAGAGAAAAGCAAATTGTCTTAATATATGCAAAAATAGGCAGTCAATGAAATTCAATATCCAATCATGGTTTTCTGGAATGTTTTTCTGGACAAAGATCTGTATCATCAAAGCTATAGTTTTTCCAGTAGTCATGTACAGATGTGAGAGTTGGACCATAAAGAAGGCTGAGCATCAAGGAACTTATGCTTTCAAATTGTGGTGCTAAAAAAGACTCTTAAGAGTTCCCTGGACTTCAAGAAGTTCAAACCAGTCAATCCTAAAGAAAATCAACCCTGAATATCCATTGGAGGGACTGATGTTGAAGCTGAAGTTTTAATACATTGGCCACCTGATATGAAGGGCTGACTCACTGGAAAAGACCTTGATGCTGGGAAAGATTGCAGGCAAAAGGAGAAGGGGGCAGCAGAGGATGAGAAGGTTAGATAGCTTCACCAACTCAATGGACCTGAATTTTAGCAAACTCCAGGATATAGTGAAGGACAGGGAAGCCTGGCATGTTGAAGGCCATGGAGTCAAAAAGAGTTGGACATGATTTAGTGACTGAACAATAACAAATCACGGTTTTAAAAAATCTTAGCAAAACAGGAGCAGAAGAGAACTTCTTTAATATGATAAAGAGCATCTATCAAAAGCATCTACAGAAATCATCATATTTAATGGAGAAATGCTGAAAGAACTCCTTTTAAGATTAAGCATACACTTCTATATAACATCAAACTCGAGGTCCTAACCTACACAATAAGACATGAAAAAGAAATATAAGGGAAGAAAGGTAGAGAGAAAATTGTTATTAGTTGTGGATGGAAATACTGTCTCCATAGAAACCCAAAAATATTGGGAATAAGAGAGCTAAATGAGGTGTGTGTATACAAAACCAAGACACAAATCTCAGCTGCATTTCTAACAAAGCAGCAACAATCTGTTATAAAACACAAGTTTTACAAGTGCCACTTACAATATCAATAAAAACAAACAAAAATATATACATATACTTCAACAACCTATGAGTAAATGCAACCAAAATGTGCCCATATGTAGCACATTCTGGATAAAAGACCCAATATTATAAAGTTGTTGGTTCTCCCAAAAATTGTCTATAGATTCAATTTAGTTCCAGTACAAAAAAAAATAATGATCCTTTAACTTTTCCTTAATGTATTTTAGTGAAATTGGGTCATTTTCACCATAAAAGGTGAAAATCATATATTTGCCTTGGGACCTTAGACAAGGCCTGATAAACAAAAAGAATGGGCACAAATGATCCTTAAGCCCCTTCTTGCTCGAGATCCCCGAGGCTCTCGGGAGGGGGCAGGTAAGGTACATCTGACAGCTCTCCGTGGCCCCTCTGCGCTCCCCAGCCGAGCGAGACGCAGCAATACACCAGGGTGGGAACGAATCTAAAACTCCTCCCCGAAACCTTGATTTCGAACAGGAGGAAAACGTAAAGCAAATCGTGGCATGTTCAGAGCATTATGTAATCCTTGTAAATGGCTTTTGAAAGATTACATAAACATGGAAAATATTCATGACATGGTAAGTGGGGAGAAACTGCACGTGTACTATAATTACAATTCTAAATGCAAAGACAAGATCTAGGAGGCAAAATTGCCCAGACTGTAAGTTTCACCTGAAGACACGTTTTGGTTGGCCTACATTTAATTTTTGATTCTAATTGTTGGGTAACATTTAAAAGTCCAGAGATTTCACATGGATGTCCAGATTCCTAGTTTCTCTTAGAAATATAAAGATCAGCCAACACTGGGCCAAATTCTCATGTGGCAAACAGAGAGAGGAACTGTCTAGGTTGCCCCTCAGCGGGGGCATCTCACGCTGTCTTGTCCCGCCCTGCTTGTCTCATACTCCAAGGAGTATACGATGCCCAGACTCCAGTGTTGTCCCTGCGGTCTGTTCATGCCATTCCCTTTGCCCCAGATGTGTCTCCATCTCTCTCACCAGGCAAGCTCCGACTGCTTCTGAAGCCTGAGCACAAGTGTCCTTTCTTCCAGGACATCTTTAAACCTCCAGATTGGACCAACTCGGGCACAGCCTGGCCCCTGGAGGAGCCCGCTACGATCTCTCCATCTGTGTGCCCCTCCCCGGGTCAAGGCATAACAGGATCGGCATCTTATTCCTCCTGGAAGCCCCTGCCTGTGACACCGAGCAGAGCCCAGAGCTGGAGGGGGGAACGGACAGGAGCTCAGAGGTGAAAACAAAATTGCGTCCGGTGGATAATGGCATTGGGAGAGCTTGTGCTTTCTTCTTAAAAACCTCCTTTGAGGACTTCCTGGTGGTTGGGAGTCTGCCTGCCAATGCAGGGAGCATGGGTTCGATCTCTTTTCCGGGAAGATTCCGCATGTTGTGGAGCAAGCGAGCCCCTGGGCCACAACTGCTGGCCCCTCAAAGGTCTGCCCCGTGCCCAGCCTCCCCAACTGCCAGGCCCCTCCTCTAGACGCTGGCCTTGTCCTCTCGGCCCCTGGGAACCTGAGACGACAGTCCACGGTCCTCCGAGGCCCACGCAGGGTCCCACCAGACACGCGCTCTATGGGGCATTCAAGCCCGCAGGTTCTGTCACGGAGGAGACGGCGCAGGGCCGGGGCGACTGCCCGCCGCGGGTGACAGGCGTGGGGTGAGTCCTGCTCTAGACCAGCGCCCGGCCGTCCACGTGGAGTGAGGGCAGTGTGCCGGGCCAGCAGGGCGGCCAGACCGTCGTGTGCGCTCTCATCTGTCAGTTTCAGCAGCGGCAGCAGGCAAGGCGGGTCAGAGCCCAGTGTTAGGAGAGGAGCAAGAGGTGGGGGGCTGGTGGAGGGCCCAGTGTTAGGAGAGGAGCAAGAGGTGGGGGGCTGGTGCCCAGAACCTGGTCCCTGCCCCCTGCCAGCGCTTCCCTGGCACCCTGGAGCCTCGGTGCTCTGCAGCCCTTCTTGAAGGAGCCACAGGAGTGAGACAGCCCCTGCCCCCCCAATTCATCCCCAGGTCCACACTGTCCCCTGGGTCCCTACCCCTGACCCTGGTCCCCTGCCCCCAGCCAGTGCCCCCAGCTCTCTGCAGCCCATCCCCATCTGGGGGAGAGATTTGCGCAGGTCCCTGGCTACTCCAGCTGCTGCCTGGCCACGGACATGCCAAACACCGTAAGATGAGCACAGGGGCTTCGAGAGGGACCTTGGCATGCATCCCGGAGGCCCGATTACACTGGTGGCTCCAGAGAAAACTCCAGCGCACCCACTCCGTGGGCGTGGCCTCAAGACCTTGGATGCCAGGCAGCATCAATGTCCAGTCACCCAGCCCCCGGGGAGCGTGAGGCTCCGAGAAAGCAGATCCTCTCGCTCTGCTGCATAAGCCTTGTTTCACCACGTCTGCTCCAAATGGCATTATTTCATTCTTTTTAATGGCTGAGTAGTGTTCCACTGGACATACACACTGCGCCGTCTTTATCCATTCACCTGCTGGTGAACACTTAGGTTGCCACAATTAGAATTACCATCCATGTCTTGGCTATTGTAAATACAGTGCTGCTACGGACAGGGTGCGTGCATCTTTTCAAGTTAGGGTTTATGGTTTTTTTCCCCCGATATATACATACCCAAGCATGAAGTCGCTCAGTCATACGGCAGTTCTGGTTTTAGTTTTCTGAGAAACCCCCATACTCTTCCACCGTGGCTGCTCCAATTTACACTCCCACCCACAGTGTAAAAGGTTCCCTTTTCTCTACATTCTCAACAACATTTGTTATTTGTGTTCCTTTTGATAATGGCCATTGTAGGTGTGAGAACGTGACTTTAATTTCCCTTTCCCTGATGATCAGCAATGGTGAGCATCTTCTCATATGCTCAGGGGCCATCTGCATGTCCTCTCTGGGAAACCATCGATTCAGTTCTTCTGCCCGTATTTTAATCAGGTTGTTTGTGCTTTTGATGTTGAGTTCTATGAGCTGTTTGTATATGTTGACTATTAATCTCTTGTTGGAGACCCTAGAATTTTAAAGCAACATGCTGAGCCCATTCCTGGCCCTGTCTGAGTCTGAGTGAACAGGTTCTGGACATGGGAGCTTTCTCTGAGGCTGAGACGCCCACGCTCTGAAGGAATCTAACAGCCCTCGCTCTGACAGACTCAGAAAAGCACGACTTGGGGATCACCTGCCCCTCCTGGAGGCGCCCACGACCTTGAGAGAATTCACCTGTGCGTCCCCCTCGTCCTCCAGCTGGAGGTCCCTGGGGCGGACATACCCGGTTTTCATTGGTTTGCCAGGCATGAATGCAGCCGTGCAATGGACAAACACCAGCTCAGCCAGTTCTAGGAAGAACAGCCCCAAGCTGCCCAGATGACCGTGTGTTATCTAAATCCTGCAGTCACAGTGGGTGCTCTGAAAGCTGGTCTCCACGTCCCCCCGTCGGCCCAGGAAGTCCTCCTCTCCCCTAGCCTGCAGGCTCTCAGGGCTGTCCTAGGGCCATCATTCCACACCTGCTCGAAGGAGAGAAGGAACAATTTTCCCGTCATCTGTTAAGGAATTTTCTTGAACTATCAGTAGAGGGCTTAGTTGTGCACTTGGATCCCTGCTTCCAACTGGCGTCACCGGCCCATCGGCAGTGAGGCCTCCTGGATTCCACGAATCCCCGCCAGAAGATTTTGACAGGCGTGGCTCACAAACGCCTTTTTCCTTGAAATGGTTTACACTCCTTCTGACTCTGTGTTATTACAATAGGTACAATCAGAGGCTGGATATCTATCTTAATCAGCCGTCTGAAGTACTGTGAATAAGTTGAATGTTTCAAATATGAATGACTTAACAGAAATGATGCAAATTTCGCTATCTGGCCGTCCAACTCAAAAACGTAGTTTGAACCTTTGTTCGTTGGAGGGTTTTTTCAAACATGTTTATTCTTATCTTACACTTTCATTTTATTTTTAAAATAATGCTTGTAATGACATCTCCATCTTAGAGCAAACAGCATTTCTCCAGGAGTGCACCAGCCTAGGGGCCCAGGACTTGATCAATGAGCCTCGGAAAAAAACGTGTGCATTCAGTTGACCAGATGCATGAGGAACCAGGAGTGGACGGAGCTCGGTGCCAATCCGGCAGAAAGACAGCAAGCAAGAGCCATCCTTGTCTTGCCAGGAACTTGGCTCTGGGACTCCTGGATGGCCGAGTGGTCCTTCTCCTCAAGAAAGATATGATCTAATAGGGAAGATCACTAATGAAAGAAATAAAAGTAAATAAAAACATCTGCAATGAGAGATGCAATTGCTGCTTGTACGCGTGCTCAGCGTGGCAGTGGCATCAACCGGGTTGGATGGGGTGGGGGAGGGGAGGGGTATCAGGATGAGACCGGCCAGGACCTGGCACCCTGTGCTGCAGGGCTTCCACCTGGACAAAGTTCTCTTCCAGCAACAAAATACAAAGAAACTGCAAGGGACCGAAAATTACTGTGCCTAGGAGCCTTTGGGGCAAATTACAGGCGACAAGGTGCAAAAAGAACAAAGAAACCCAGCTGTCCCTTCTGAAGAGCCAGGAGCCAAAGCAGGGGTTGGAAGCAAAAGCAGGGTCTGTACATGAGCCCCGCACACAGCACCACCAAAGGGGTGGCGGCCCGACCTCTGGACACAACCCTGCCCTCACCCCGTATAAGCAACCAGCTCACCCCCCTTCAGGGAGGGAGCAAGGGAAACGCTACATGTCCTCAGTGCCCTTTGCTGTAGCAGGGGCCCCAGCAAAGCCTTGCCTGAATTTCTCGTCTGGCCTCTGATCAATTTTTATTAATTAAGGAGGCCAAGAGCCCTGGTCAGTATCAAGGGGAGGCTCTTCCAAAAGCAGGAACCTCCAACCATCCTCCACCTCTGGAGAGGGTGCTCCAGCAGGCTGAGGGGTCCTGGTTTCTTTCATTTTGGTTTTGCCACTGCATTCCCAGGGACTAAAATAGTGCCAGGGGTCTCTTAGAAAATACGTAGATGAATTAATGAGTTTGCCTCCAAAAAAGCAAAGAAGAAGGAAGAGGATCCCCTGCCACAGAGGGCGCCAGACGTGCAGAGACAAAGGTCAGGCAGAGGATGGGGTTGAGGGGCCAGGTCACCGGCGGAGGGGGCCTCAGAAGGGTCTGGGCGGCGGGGCCCTGAGCTCGCGGCCGGGGCACCAGACGGAGCGCCCTCATTGTCCTCCATGAAGCCCATGGTTTCTTCCTGCGTTTACCTGTGGAATAGTCTTCAATAAAATCTCCCCAAGAGCTACAAGCAACAAGAGAAAAAATAGTTAAACTGGACGTCATCAAAATGAAAGGTGAAAGTGAAAGTCGCTGAAGTCGTGTCCGACTCTTTGTGACCCCATGGACTAGTCCGCCAGGCGCCTCTGTCCATGGAATTCGCCAGGCCAGAATACAGGAGTGGGTTGCTGTTCCCTTCTCCAGGGGATCTTCCCGACCCAGGGATTGAACCCAGGTCTCCTACATTGCAGCTGGATTATTTACCATGTGAACCACCAGGGAAGCCCAAGAATACTGGAGTGGGTAGCCTTTCCCTTCTCCAGCATATCTTCCCAACCCAGGGATCAAACCCAGGTCTCCTACACTGCATCCGGATTCTTTACCAGCTGAGCCACCAGGGAAGCACCAAAATGAAAGGAGGCAGTCATCAAAATGAGAGCAGTGACAGACTTTATTTTCTTGGGCTCCAAATCACTGCAGGTGATGACTGCAGCCATGAAATTAAAAGACTCAAGCTCCTTGCAAGGAAAGCTATGACCAACTTAGACAGCATATTAAAAAGTAAAGGCATCATTTTGCCAACAAAGGTCTATATATTGAAAGATATGTTTTTTCAGTAGTCATGTACAGATGTGAGATTTGGACCATAAAGAAGGCTGAACACAGAAGAATTAATGCTTTTGAACTGTGGTGTTGGAGAAGAGTCTCTGGGACTGCAAAGAGATCAAACCAGTCCATTCTAAAGGAAATCAGTCCTGAATATTCATTGGAAGGACTGATGCTGAAACCGAAGCGCCGATCCTTTGGTCACCTGGTGTGAAGAGCCGACTCATTGGAAAAGACCCTGATGCTGGGAAAGATTGAAGACAAAAAGACAAGGGGGCCTGGTGGCCGAGGGTGAGCTGTTGGACAGTTTCACTGACTTAATGAACATGAATCCGAGCAAACTCTGGGAGATAGTGTGGACATCGGAGCCTGGCGTGCTGCAGCCCATGGGGTCACGAACAGCTGGACACAAGTTAGCAACTGAACAACAACAACAACATCAAAATGAAGATGTTTGTCCTTCGAGAAAGTAAAAAGAACTTACAGAGTGGGAGGAGTGAAAGTCGCTCTGTCGTGTCCAACCCTTTGTGACCCCATGGACTATACAGTCCATGGAATTCTGCAGGCCAGAATACTGGAGTGGGAAGCCTTTCCCTCCTCCCAGGGAGCTCTCCAGCCCAGGGATTGAACCCAAGTATCCCGCACTGCAGGCAGATTCTTTACCAGCTGAGATATTTGCAAATCATATCTCTGATAAGGGACTCCTCTCTGGAGTATATAAAGACTTCACACAATTCCATAACAGAAACAGCCTTATTTTCAAACTGTCAAAGGATCTGGAGAGATGTTTGTCCAAGAAGATGCACAAATGGCCAATGAGCCTGTGAAACGATGCCCAGCAGTACTCCGGGGATCTCACAAACCCTCTTTCAATCCAACTAGAAAGTCAAGAGTCAAATTTACAAGTTCCCGGCGGCACCATCAGTTCAGCAAGGTGGCAGAGGGGAAGATATTTGCCTCCCATCCTAAGGTGGGGAACCAGGTAAGAGCACTGTCCCTGGAAGCACCCTCTCTCAAAGACCCAGCAGGCCCGAGAGTCACGCTGCCCCTGTCTCAGTGCCACCCGCGCCGGGCAGCTTCCAGTTTCTGAGGGGCCTCTGAGAAACGACCCCAAATGTGGCCGAAGAATCCACACACACCCCAAAGCAAGCAGGATGGGGCGTCGGAGTGTCAGCCCCTAACAAAGCAAAATTGCTCAGGTGTGCTATTTGGGCCAGGGTACCAGGGAGCGCTGGAGAAGACTCCTGAAAGTCCCTTGGACAGCAAGGAGGTCAAACCAGTCCATCTTGAAGGAGAGCAACCCTGAACATTCACTGGAAGGACTGATGCTGAAGCTCCAGTATTTTGGTCACCTGATGTGAAGAGACGACTCACTGGAAAAGTTCCTGATGCTGGGAAAGCCTGAGGGCAGAAGGAGAAGAGGGCGTCAGAGGATGAGACGGCTGGATGGCATCACCGATGCAAAGAACATGAACTTGGGCAAACTCCGGGAGATGGTGAGGGACAAGGAGGCCTGGCGTGCTGCCGTCTGTGGGGTCGAAAAGACTCAGACATGACTGGGCGGCTGAACAGTAGCAACCACAGGCAGCGTGGGAGGGGATCAGAGGAACCTCACCCCGGGCCGCCGGTTCCTCCGCCACTGATGTGTGCCTGGTAGGTCGGCCTCTAGGTTTCCCTGTGTGGCATGACCTCTGCCCGGGAAGGCAAAACGGAGGCAGCACATAGGCGGTGGCTGCTGGAAGGGAGCGGAGACGTGTGCTGATCCAGCATTTTCCAAAGACCCTTCTGTGCAGACTCCAGCTCTTTTAAGGCTTGGGCGATCTAACGTGTTTAGAAAACACAATTACCTCCCCTCACCCCACCCACACCACCACCTCTGCTTTTTTTTAAGATAGGCTTTCCTGTGGCAAAGCTACAAAGATGCCTGAATATGTAAAACTGCGCTGGGTTTCTCTGAGAAAAGAGTTTGCACCGTTTCACAAACTCGCTTTTCTGATGATCCTTCGTCTCAATGCACCACAAGGGACTGGGGCACGCAAAATGCGCGCTGCGAGGAAAGCTTGACCTCACCCTGTTCCTCGCATCTTGCAAATGGTGAGGCCAAGGCAACAGGCAGACAGCGGGGAAGGCCGGGCGTGGAGCCGAGTCTGGGGCCCTGGTCACTGTGGTCCTTCCCTGGATCAGACACGTCACTCTCGGGGCCAGGTGTGCCCTGGAATCCAGTGCAGGCCCTTCTGAGCGCAGGGCCCTGAGGGACTGACTCACTCACCCAGGAGGCCGAAACTGCTTCTCTGCAGCCCAGCTGGGTAGAGTGGACGCACCCCTGAAGTTGAGGCCAGAGATCCCAGGCCTGCCCCTCACTTGTCCAGGGACCTTGGGCACGTCACGCTGCCTCTCTGAGCCTCAGTGTCCACTCCCTGGACGTGGGTTCGTGAGGCCACTTTTCCCGCCGCTCTGGAGTCATGATTGTGTGAGATTGCAAACAGAAATCAACGCCTGCCTTATTGAAAAAAAGAAAGGGCTGACCCTGTGTTGGGCGGGGGCTAGGTCTGCCCGGGCCTTAGATTCTAGAACCACGAGATCCCACCCACCATCACACTGAGGGCCTTTGCCACCAGGAGGTAGAGACAGCAGGCTGTGGCTCTGGGGGCGCCTGCAGGAGCCACCCGGCTGACTCCGGGAGGCAGGGCTACAGACGCGGATTCCAGCTTCGCCTCCCTCCCCTGCGGGGGGTTTGACTTCCCCCCTGACTCATTGCTTTCAGGCAAGAAGTGGCACAGCCGAGAGAGGCGCAGGGCCATTGGAAGGGCCAGTCGCCAGCTCCATCACCGGAACCGTCTATTATTAGGTGCTCACTTTGGGCTTTAGCAGGGAACTCTGACATCATTAATATTTCTCATCGCATGTTTATCACAGGCCCACTGCTGTCCCACGAAACTTCAGGCAGGTTCTTTAACCCCGCTGCGCCTCACTTACGTCTGTCCAGTAAGCACTGCACTCACAGTACTGTGTAGTGGGCTGAAGTAACTAACACGTGGAAGACCTGCGCTCAGTCACCCAGGCGTGTCCGACTCTTTGCTACCCCACGGACTGTAGCCCGCCAGCCTCCTCTGTCCGTAAGATTTTCCCGGCAAGAATAATGCAGTGGGTTGCCGTATCCTCCTCCAAGGGATCTTCCTGACCCTTGGAGATACAGAGGTTGAACCGGTATCGCCTGAATTGCAGGCAGATTCTTTGCCGCTGAGCCCAGGGAAGCCCGAGGAGAGTGTTTGGCGTCCAGCAAATGTTTAATCAGTGCTTGCTGTTCTTCTTATGAGTACTTAGGAGATAAAGCTCACGACTATAACCGTGTTACATGCTGCCCGTTTCCTTGGTTCCCAGGTAATCTATCAGTCCTCGGGAATTCTGAGGAAGAGACTACACCGATGTGTTGGCTCTTTGACCACCTGTCTCCCGCCCAGCTGGGATGCATGGTTTGACTGGTCGATAGAAACACTCAAACATTGCTGTGACCTTTTACATTTTGTTTCATGGGTTCAAGGCAAGCTCTTCACTTTGCCCTTTTAAATCCTCCTCGTCTTCTGCATCTTAGGAAGGGTAACTTGTTCTCAAACCATAAGAAGCTAAGACCATTGAGGCATCTTCCTGCCAAGTCCTGTCATGTGACAACCCAGAGAAAGCCAAGCCCCTCCTCCCTCCCCTCTCTTTGCCGCGTTCCCCCCACTTTCCTCTCTGCCTCCCCTCCCCTGGCGTCGATCTGTCACATCGTCTCCGTCTGAGGACACTTCTGATCCACAGATCACTTGATAAGAAGATTTTCTAAAGTGAGATATTTGGGGGCTGCCAAAAAAGAACATGAGTTGGGTGGGATGAAGAATAGAACTGGGAGATTGGGGCTGACATATATACACTATAGACACTGTATATAAAATAAATAACTAATGAGAACCTGCCGTATAGCACAGAGAACTTTATGATGACCTCAATGGGAAAGAAATCCCAAAAGAGGGGATATATGTATACACAGAGCTGACCATTTTACCTGTCTCCTGAGAAACCTGTATGCAGGGCAAGAAGTAACAGTTAGGGCCCTGTATGGAACAGCTGATTGCTTCAGGATTGAGAAAGGAGTAGGACGCAGTTGTCTGCTGCCACCCTGTTTGTTTAACTTATACGCTGAGCACATCATGAAAAATGCCAAGTTGGATGAGTTACAAGCTGGAATCAAGACAAGTGGGAGAAACATCAACAACCTCAGATATTCAGATGATACCACTCTAATGCCAGAAAGCAAAGAGAAGCTGAAGAATCTCTTGATGAGGGTGAAGGAAGACAATGAAAGAACCAACTTAAAAATAAATATTAAAAAACTAAGATCATGGCATCTGGCCCCATCACTTCATGCAAATCGAAGGGGGAAATGTGGAAGCAGTGACAGATTTTGTCTTCTTGGCTCTAAAATCACTGCGGATGGTGACTGCAGCCCTGAAATCAGAAGGTGATTGCTTCTTGGCAGGAAAGCTCTGACAAGCTTGGACAGTGTTGAAAAGCTGAGACATCGCTCTGTCGACCAAGGTCTGCCTAGTCCAGGCTATGGTCTTCCTCCTCTCAGGTACAGATGTGAAAGCTGGACCCTAAAGAAGGCAGAGGGCCAAAGATCTGATGCTTTCGAACTGTGGCACTGGAGAAGGCTCCTGAGAGCTGCTTGGACTGCAAGGAGATTAAACCAGTCTATCTTAAAGGAATCAACCCTGAATACTCGTTGGAAGGACTGATGCTGAAGCTGAAGCACCAATATTTTGGTCACCTGATATGAACAGCTGACTCTGGAAAAGTCCCTGATGCTGGGAAAGATTGAGGGCAGGAGGGGAAGAGGGCATCAGAGGATGAGATGCCTGGGTGGCTTCACCAATGCAACGGACATGAACTTGGGCAAACTTCAGGAGACGGTGAGGGACAGGGAGGCCTGGCGTGCTGCAGCCCATGGGCTCGCAAAGAGTCAGACACGCTGGGCAGCTGGACAACAACAGCATAGCTGATTCACTTTGCTGTGCAGAAGAAATCAACACAGCTTTGTAAAGCAACTATATGCCAATAAAGATTTTAAAAAGAGAGAAAAAGATTGGCAGGAAATGTAGTTTTGCTTCCAGAGACAAACTGGTATGATATAAAGTAAAAGTTTCATTGGAAAAAAAAAAACAGC
This sequence comes from Cephalophus harveyi, assembly GCA_006410635.1. NCBI lineage: Eukaryota > Metazoa > Chordata > Mammalia > Artiodactyla > Bovidae > Cephalophus > Cephalophus harveyi. The sequence continues at coordinate 74,727 of SJYT01012209.1, forward strand.
ATGGACCTGTGCCCCACGAGGCGGATGACTCTGGGGCTTTCTCCCCACTGCACCCTGCTCAGATCAGCCTGGGTCACTGAGGAAAAAGAACTGATGGGGGAGGGGAGTGAGGAGGAGGAATAGGAAATGTGCCCGTTTATATGAAAAATTGCACAAAGGGAGACTCAGTTCTTGCAGGCAGTAGTGAAGTATTTAAATGCCAGCGGAGTCACCATTAGCATATCTAAAGGCTCACTTTTTTAAGTCTGTTGAGATGTCTGGTCAAAAATTATTAACCTGAGCAGGAAGCAGCCAGGGCTTTTTCTGGGGACCAGGCAGACACACAAAGGAGAGATGGAGGGCATTTCAGCAGCCCTTGAGTCCGCCTTTGGTCACCGGGACCGTTCAGTAGAGAAAGAGCCCCGGGCTGGGGATGGGGGATCTGATGCTGCAGGTGGGCGAGGCCAGGCCAGCTCCTTTGGATCCCTTTGAAAGGAAGTCCTATCAATAAGACTCACCCCACAACCCATCTCAGGGATATGGCTTAAATCCCTCCCCATCCCAAAACAGCAGAAAAATTCACTCTTGAAGAACTTTTGTGTTTCTTTATTTCCTGGCTATTTTTTTCCCTTTTTTTCTTTTTTTTGGGGGGGGAGGGAGGGAGAGTGAAATTTACCTAATATAAAACTAACCATTTTAAAATGCACAATTCACCACTTTTTTCTAGTTTTGAAACTGGTGGTTCAGTGGTTAAGAATCCGCCTTCCAATGCAGGGGACGTGGGTTTGATCCCTGGTCCAGGAACAGAGATCCCACACGCCACAGGGCAATTAAGCCCATACGCCAGAGCTAGAGAAGCCAGCTCACTCTGGAACCCGTGCTCCACGACAAGAGAAGCCCGCATGCTACCAAAAAGACCCAGCGCAGCCCCCCAAAAAATATTGCATGACCTCCCCACAAAACGCCCCATCTCCGCTCCTCCAGCCTGCCAACTCGTCCTCATTATCTGTCTCTGTGGACCTGCCTACTCAGAACACTTCATGTGGTTGGAATGACACAATCTGTGGTGTTTTCTGAGTCTGGCTCCTTTCACTGGGCAGAACGCTTTCCAGGTTCATCTAGCCTGTGTGAGGGCTTTATTCCTTTTAGGGGAGGACAAGCCCATCATATGGGCTTCCCTGGTGGCTCAGATGGTAAAGCGTCTGCCTGCAATGCAGAAGACCCAGGTTCGATCCCTGGGTTGGGAAGATCCCTTGGAGAAGGGAATGGCAACCCACTCCAGCATTCTTGCCTGGAGAATTCCACGGACACAGGAGCCTGGTGGGCTACAGTCCATGGGGTCGCAAAGAGTCGGACACGACTGAGCAACTCACACACACACACACAGTCCTTCACATGCATGGACCACATTTGGTTTCTCTGTTCACGCGCTGACGGGCACTTGGGTTGTTCCCACCTTTGGGCAGTGGTGTGTAAGTCTGCTGTGACCGTGCGTGACCTAGTTCCTGTGTTCAGCCCTTGGGGGATACGCCTAGGCGTGGAATTGCTGGGTCTCATGATAACTCTGTGTTCAGCTCTGTTTTGTTTTGATTTCTTCTCCCCTCTGGCTTCTGTTTCCACAGTGAAACTCAACCATTCCAGACGTTTCTTCTCCAGGTAGGTCATCCGAATGGTGCATTCTCTGCAGTCTAGCTTTGTCCTCTGGACCGCTTTGGGAGCCCCTACCTAAAGCCCAAGTGTGTTGCACACACGGACCCTGGGCATTCCTGAGAGTGCGATGTGGCCACAGGCCGATGGGGCACCCCGTGTCAGGGCTGGGCTCTCTTGGGTTCACCATCACATGCCTGTGAGGTTGAGTCAGGCCCAGGGAGGCTTTCCCTTCTCGCAGGACTGACTGCCTTCATGGATCATGACCCAGACAGTTGCCACGCTGGTCCATTCAGGGACCCTGGGAGCTACGAAGGGTCTGATTCCCTGGCAAAGTCCCCAGTGGGAGCAGGGCCACCAGGGGGTGCCTTGGCAGCACTGTCGGGCTCTGACTTCATTGTGTGGGACGTGTAGAGGGCTCTGGACATCAAAAGGCCTGGGGTCCATGGGCCTGGTCACATTATTCCTCCAAAGAATGGGGCCTCCGCTGACAAATGAGCTCGGTTACAATGGGAAGAAAGCTGAGGCCAGCGAGGGTGCCCAGAGGCCCCACACTGCCCGGCCCTCAAGAGCCCCCAGAGGGCCAGAGAGAGAGAGAAGCCAGTGGAGAGTCCTATTTACCGTCCATCTTCAGACACACCACCGACAGCATGAGGATTTGGAGTAAAAAGGAAGTTTAAAAGCAAAGCGGAAGGGGCTGGGCACTCAGAGGACTCCAGGCTGCAAGTGTGGGCGCGTGACCCATCCTGCCCAGGCAGGAAGGCCCTGGAAGAGGGGAGCAGGGGCAGAGGCTCAGAAAATAATTCAAAAGGACAACTCAGGGGTGCAGAAAATGTCCCTCTGGTTGAATGCAAGCAGTTATTAAGCCTTGAGTCTGTGGGAGACACTGGGCTGAAAACCCAAGTTACGTTGCATCATTAAACTTCCTCAGCAGCCCCAGAGGCACGTCAATTATTTATCCCTATTTTACAGATGAAGGAACTGAGGCTCCAAGAGGGCAGCCCACTGACTAAGGCTACTTGGAAGCCACAGGCTTATTGCCTGCAGTTCCCATCGCCGGCGCTTGGTCACTGAGGCCCCACGATGTTCAGCGTTTGGTGACCATTCGGGACAAACCTGAGTCCATCATTCAAAGGGCCGGTGTATCCCTGATCGCTGTAAAGGCAGTGACAAGGAGATGTGGAAGGAGAATAAACTCAGTGATTTGTAAAGTAGATGCTTAAGGAATCGGGGGTTCATAGGAGATGGAGCAACTAGAATGGGCCTCCTAAGCCCCCACTCAGTATCCGTGGTGAGGATACCTGAGGGCCAGGGGATGGGGGTGAAAGGGGGTACAGTGAACTCTCAGTAGGGTCAGTTCAGCTTTTTGGTAAATTTAAACATGTCCAAAAACATGTTATTTAGTACCTGACTCTTTGCAACCCCACGGACTGTAGCCCACCAGGCTCCTCTGTCCGTGAGATTTCCCAGGAACTCAGCATATAAAGCAGTATATCTAGAATTATCCCACATTCAAAACGAAATGTGGGCCTCTTCCCCAGGTGCCGGTGGGTCACCTTGTGCTGGGACTCCAGACAGTTGTCACTCAGCTCAGTTTATCTCTGATCTTCTGAGACCAGCTAGGGACCACCTGGGTCCTTGGCCGTGAGCAGATCAGGAGCGGCTGCTTTTCTTGCTTTTCACGCTTTTCTTGCTTTTCAAAACCCAAATCTTGCTTTTCTCCTCTAAGAAATGGGAATGGGGTCTCTCCATAGACAGATGTGAAGATTAAACATACGGTGTCTGCCAGGGACTTCCCCGGTGGTCCAGTGGCTAGGACTCCAGGCCCCCAATGCAGGGGACCCAGGTTCAATCCCTGGCCAGGGAATTAGAGCCCACATGCCCTCACTGAGACCTGGTACAGCCCAATACATAATAAAAATGAATAAATATTTATAAAACAAAATAAGACAAAACGTTGCCATGAGGTCTGCCACGTAAAAAGCACCCAGCCTTCCCTTCCCACCCAGCTGTGATGATGGAGAAGCAGAGAGGAGGGGTGAGAGAAGACCCCTGTCTCCTGTCTCCTGGAATTTGAGGACCTCTGTTCTACATTCCGCTCCCAGCAAGGCGCGCACTTGCCCTCCCGCCTCCCCATCTGGAGCCCTGCAGGGTGGGCCCTGCCCCTCTGCCTTCTCCCATCAGACCATCCTTTCTCTTGGGCTTTCCTCCCTGTCAGTGTCTCCTTCAAGGACTCCTCCTCCAGGGAGCCTCCCCTGAACACACCAGTCTCCTGGACCTCCTCCGATGAGCTGGGACGGCATCCGTGCCCACAGCACAGTGTCTGGTGCTGGATGGTGTACGTTGTGCATCTGTCTCGTCTTCAGGAGTTGTCACAAGCCCAGCCTCTTCTGTTGTCCCTGCAGTGCTGGGCATATTCCCCCAGAGGATCCCTCATTCAGCAGGACTTTCTTATGCAAAGACAGAGGACAAAAAACTAAGCATATAGATCAACCACGATGCTCATGTCAAGTTCTAGAAGCCCCAAGAAGCTGAAGCCTCTGTGTGGCTCCCAGCGCCATAGGGCAGAGCTTGCCACCTTTGACTAAGAATCCACTAGAGCGATCCAAGGCCTGAGTGGGAGCTGACGGCAAAGCGGCCAAGTGCCAGCCTGATGCCGGCGAGCTCAGGGGTGTCACAACTACCTGCTGGTGCATGCTGAACACGCGCATGAGCCCCCAACTCATGCGGTGTGGGTTGAATTGTGTTCCCCCCAAATTATGTTGGAACTGAACTGAACTGAAAATTATGTTGAAGTCCGAATCCTTGGGGCCTGTGGTGTGACCTTATTTGAAATAGAATCTTAGAGATGCAATTAAAGTGAGAGCATGGTGGCTCAGGGTAGACATTAAATCCAATGACAGGTGTCCCTATTGTTGTTGTTCAAGCGCTAAGTTTTATTCAACTCTTTGTGACCCCATGAACTGCAGCACTCCAGGCTTCCCTGCCCTTCACCATCTCCTGGAGTTTGCTCAAACTCATGTTCATTGAGTCGATTATGCCATCCAACCATCTCATTCTCTGTCGCCCTCTTCTCTTCCTGCCTTCAGCTTTCCCAGCATCGGGGTCTTTTCCAGTGAGTCAGCTCTTCCCATCAGGTGGCCAAAGGATTGGAGCTTCAGCTTCAGCATCAGTTTCTTCCAATGAATATTCAGGATTGATTTCCTTTAGGATGGACTAGCTTGATCTCCTTGCTGTCCAAGGGACTCTCAAGAGTCTTCTCCAACACCACAGTTCAAAAGCATCGATTCTTCAGTGTTCAGCCTTCTTCGTGGTCCAGCTCTCACGTCCATACAAGAAGGAGGAAACTTGGACACAGAGAGGGAAGTCAGGGAGGTGAGGACAGAGGCAGAAACCAGAGGGAGGCACCTACAAGCCAGGGATTGCTGGCAGCACCAGAGGCCGGGAGAAGCAAGGAAGGACCCTGTCCTGGGGCCTCAGAGCAGGGCGAGGCCCTGCGACCCCTTGAGCTCAAGCTCTGTCCTTCAGAACTGTGAGAGAATCCACTTCTGACGGTTGAAGCCACCTGGCTAGGGGCCAGAGGACTGCACACCGCCTAACTAGCACGCGGAACAGAAACCCGCATCTCTAGCAAGCTTTCTGTACAATTGTTTAATAATAAGCTTTATTTTCTCCTGTTGCCATGATAACTGGTGATTATGTCCTGAAATGTTGCAAAGTATTTCCAACATTAAGTTAAGATTATAGCTACTCTGATACTCTGCGTAATACAAGGCACTTTGAGAAAGATGTACTATTTTAAATTTCCCTAGTGAGATCGCTTGGCAGAAAACGTACTAAACAAAAGAAAGGAACAAAAAATTAAATAATAACCAAAATGATAACCAATAAAATCCCAATAAAACCAAAATGCCCACAGATGTTTTTAAAAAGAGAACAGGTAAGAACACAGAAGAACATATGTGAACATAAGAACACGTATGGATGTGAGAGTTGGACTGTGAAGAAGGCTGAGCGCCGAAGAATTGATGCTTTTGAAGTGTGGTGTTGGAGAAGACTCTTGAGAGTCCCTTGGACTGCAAGGAGATCCAACCAGTCCATTCTGAAGGAGATCAGCCCTGGGATTTCTTTGGAAGGAATCATGCTAAAGCTGAAATTCCAGTACTTTGGCCACCTCATGAGAAGAGTTGACTCATTGGAAAAGACTCTGATGCTGGGAGGGATTGGGGGCAGGAGGAAAAGGGGACGACCAAGGATGAGATGGCTGGATGGCATCAAGGACTCGATGGACGTGAGTCTGAGTGCCTCCGGGAGTTGGTGATGGACAGAGAGGCCTGGCGTGCTGCGACTCATGGGGTCGCAAAGAGTCAGGCACGACTGAGTGACTGAACTGAACTGAAGAACACGTAAGAACATAAGCAGCCTGCTTTTGAAAATACCATCCTTTTCTGCATATATGGAACTTTTAAAAATTTACTGGGGTACAGCTGCTTTACAATGCTCTGTTATCTTCTGCTGTACGATGAGGGTGGGGAGGATGGAAAGGAGATTGGGACTGACACGCAGTGTTGGTGCCTGTCCAGTGCGTGATACGTTGCTGGCCAGAGCCCAGCACAGGCTTGCCTCTTTGATGACCTGTCATCCCCCTTAGCCTGTGGGGTCAGGGTGACAGGAACCACGTGTCCTCTGCATTCCTCCTTTCCCTCTGGGTTAGCACTCCTGGCCTGGCTGGAGCCCACCCACTCTGGCGTCCAGCAGACAGTTCCTCCAGGGTCTTCTGAAATAGCATCTGTCTGTCCCTGCAAAGTGTCTGACTTGTGATACTTTCCATCACACACACCAGCAGAGGGCTTGCAAAATATTTTCCGTGGGTGGGTGTTCCTTGGATAACGAGCTCACTCTTTCAGTGAACACGTGGACGGCGGAGGGTCATTCCCACACTCAGCCTCCCCAGGCTTATTTTGCAAGATGAGGCCAAAGGTTTGTGCAACCTGGGAATCCATGGCTGCGGTCAGCGCTGTCAGACTTCAGTGAACCCCCAGGGAGCTACGAAAATGCAGATTCTGGGGCCACCTCAGTGGTTCTCATAGCGGAGGGTCATTCCCACACTCAGCCTCCCCAGGCTTATTTTGCAAGATGAGGCCAAAGGTTTGTGCAACCTGGGAATCCATGGCTGCGGTCAGCGCTGTCAGACTTCAGTGAACCCCCAGGGAGCTACGAAAATGCAGATTCTGGGGCCACCTCAGTGGTTCTCATTCACCAGGTCTGGGTAGGGAAGGGGGGATCTACATTTCTAACAAGCTTTCCATATGATTTTCATACTGGTGGTCTGAGGAACACTGCACTGGAGAAATAAATACTGAGTGTGATCATCTTTTAAAGAAACAAAAAACAAAAATATGTTCTCACCAGGATCTGTCCTCATGGGTAGAATGTGGTTGTGTCTAAAGTCGGAGCCATGGGCCTGAACCAAAGAAACAACCAATAATGAGGACCTTTTATTTCGCATATGTAATTTCCCAAACCTCGTAATGCTTTTGCAAACCAGATATTCATTGCCAGGGATTTTACCTGCCTCTTACTGAAGAAAATGAAAATATGGGGACATTGGTGGTCTGGTCCAAAGACTCACATCCAGAAAATCCTACATCCACTGAGAAGAGTGGAAACAACTTTATTGGGGTATATTTTATCTAAAAACAGAAAGTGAGAGTATTAGTTGCTCAATTGTGTCTGACTTTTTGCGACTCTATGGACTGTAGCCCACCAGGCTCCTCTGTCCATGGGATTCTAGGCAAGAATACTGGAGTGGGTAGCCATGTCCTCCTCCAGGGGATTTTCCCGACCCAGGGATCAAACCCAGGTCTCCTACACTGCAGGCGGATTCTTTACCGTCTGAGTCAGTAGGGAAGCCCACATTTTATCTATGTATTACCTAGTTCACTGACTTCGAGTGTACAACTCAAAGATGCTTAATATTAAGTGAATGTACCCACTTGTGCAATCATCCCCGTAAGTCAGCTTCAGGGCGTTTCTGCTGTTCCTACCAGATTTCTCGTGCCCAGTTATGGTTAATTCCTTTCATTCTCCTCGCCCAGTACCTGCCCAGCTAATCTACTGTCTGTACAGATCTATCTTTCCTGCAGATTTCATATGAATAGAATCGCAGGACTATGGTCTCTTGCAGCTGGCTTTTCTTGCTTCCCACCTTGTTCGTCCATGTGGCCGCACGTTTCCACAGCTACTGGACAGCCCTTCCCTGTGTGGAGCACTACACGCCATCCGTCCATTCTTTAGCTGATGGATGTGTAGGGTGTGCCCATTTTGAAAACGTTCCTTGTTTTCAATGCCGCAGCCTGGGTGCCCTTGGGGCCGTCCGGGTGGGAGGTTGGCAGTGAGCTGGTTGAGGTGCCGTGAGGGCTCCATCAGCTGAGTCTCCTCCTGGCAGTACAAGGCCCGCATGGCCCGCGTGAGGCTGGTCCTCTGGACGTGGAACCTGAGGCAGGTGCTTTGCTGAGGGACAAGCCTGAGAGGGAGGGAGAGGGGGAGCTGGGATGAACAGGGAAGGGCTGAGGGAGAAGGTGGTTTCAGCCAGTCTAGCCGTGGCCCGGGGCCTGGGGATGGTCTGCACAAACCACATGGCCAAGGTGTCTCTCTCTGAGGCCGGGGCCTGCCTTTGGAAGCCCCGTGTGTCAGTTGTTGGCGTTTACTGCTCCTTGCCTGGGGTCTGCCAGCTGGCGCTCATGGTAAAGAATCCGCATGCCAAAGCAGGAGATATGAGATGCGGTTCCCTCCCTGGGTCGGGAAGATCCCCTAGAGGAGGAAATGGCAACCCACTCCAGTGTTCTTGCCTGGAGACTCCCAGGGGCAGAGGGGCCTGGCGGGCTACAGTTCATGGGGTCGCAAGGAGTCTGACCCGACTGAACCCACTTAGCACACACGCACACACGCTCTTTGATGAGGGGGTCACGTGCGTTCCTTGGTGAGGTGGATTCCAACAGCACGGATGGTGGGTAGCCACGAACCACTGGCAGGCAAGACTCTCAGCCACTCAGGGTGAGTGTCTCCACCCTTCAAGGGCACCCAGGGGGCACCCAGAGTGTCTGCCACATCCCCACCACACCTGCACATTCTCCAAGTCTGGGTCCATCGACCAGCTCGTCCCACCTGAGTCCAGCCTTTTCTCCAACTGCCTCCCTGCTGGCCAGGCCCCGCAAGATGCCAAGTCTGGCTCCACCTCAGGGCCCTCAGGCCTGCTCTTCTCTGTCCCCCCAGTGCATGGCCTGAAACTGCATAGAGTGCACGTGTGTGTGTGCATGTGTATGTACATGCATGTAGCTCCAGGCGCAGGAACAATGGCCGAGTCCATACCAGGAACCCTCAGGGGCTCTGACGACATGGATCATCTCAAGAAAAGTGCTCAGGGACTCCCCTAGTGGCGCACTGGTTGAGAATCTGGTTAAGCACTGGTTAAGACTAGCCTGGTGGAGCAGCGGGTAGGAGTCCACCTGCCCGTGCAGGAGGCATGAGTTCGATCCCTGGTCCAGGAAGACTCCACATGCTGGGTACAACTAGGCCCGTGCGCCACAACGCCCCGGGGCCTGTGCTCCCCAGCACGAGATCCAGAGCACGGCGGCTAAAGAGCAGCCCCCGCGCATCAAAACTAGAGAGCGTCTGCACATAGCAATGAGGACCCCGCGTGATCAAATTTAACGAATTTATCGATTTTCTAGAAATAGCTTCGTACAGGCCAGCCATGCCCGAGGTGCCCAGCTCTCTGTTCTGCTGCAGTCAGGTCACGTGGGCAAGGCCAAGGAGGGAAGACGAGCACAGGAGAGTGGGGGAGTCTAATCGGGGAGACGTCAGAACGCGGCAGCCCTGAGAGTGGCCCAGACTATGCCCACAGAGGATCAGGGTGAGCTTCCTGGAGGAGGCGACAGCGGGGAGGTTCTTGAAAGTAGGACTCAATCTAGTTGTAAAGGGAGCAATGGAATTCAAGAGAGGAACTGGCATGAAAGAGACAAGGAAGCAAAGAGGCCTTGCTCCTTCAGTTCACTTCAGTCCAGTCGCTCAGTCGTGTCCAACTCTGTGACACCATGAACCTCAGCACACCAGGCCTCCCTGTCCATCACCAACCCTCGGCGTCTACCCAAACTCATGTCCATTGAGTCGGTGATGCCATCCAACCATCTCATCCTGTCATCCCCTTCTCCCCCTGCCCTCAGTCTTTCCCAGCATCAGGGTCTTTTCAAATGAGTCAGTTCTTCACATCAGATGGCCAAAGTATTGGAGTTTCAGCTTCAGCATCAGTCTTTCCAATGGATATTCAGGACTGATTTCCTTTAGGATGGACTGGGTGGATCTCCTTGCTGTCCAAGGGACTCTCAAGAGTCTTCAACACCACAGTTCAAAAGCATCAATTCTTCAGCGCTCAGCTTTCTTCACAGTCCAACTCTCACATCCATACATGACCCCTGGAAAAACCATAGCCTTGACTAGACGGACCTTTGTTGGCAAAGTGATGTCTCTGCTTTTCAATATGCTGTCTAGGCTGATCATAACTTTCCTTCCAAGGAGTAAGCATCTTTTAATTTCATGGCTGCAATCACCATCTGCAGTGATTTTGGAGCCCCTCCCCCAAAATAAAGTCAGCCTCATTGCTCATTCAGGGACTGGAAATTTGCTGGAGCCGGAGTTCAGGGGTGGGAGTGGAGCCGGGGGGAGGTTAAAAACCCAGACCATCAAGGGCCTTTGGAGTCTGAGTTTGAGCTCAAGGTCAGTGAAGACCAGGACACAATATGAGCACAACTGATTGTCCCATTTGCTCTCCAGCACTCTGTCCTAACAGAGTGGACATCTGTCAGCCCTGCGGCTCTCAGGGGTGACCGGGAATCGGGGAGACTCCAGCCATCAGCACCCAGCTTTGACTGATTTCTTCTCTCTCCCACTTCTCGCCCCAAGGTGTGGCCCACTCTGAGGCTCTTGTGGGCTCCACCCCTTACATGGAAAGATTGCTTACTTCTAAAGAACCCAGACCAGAGGGGCTGCGCTTAAACAGCAGACGGCCCCCGAGCCAAGGGGGGACTTATCCCTGGACTCCGCGCTGCTCCTGCTTTGGCCCAGAGCGCGTCCGGGAGGCTCTGACTTCACGCGGCGGTCGGTGTTGTGTGTTTCCTCTGTGGATACTCCTGTTCTCACCAGGCTGTAAGCCAGCTCTGTGTCACTAGAGCCAGACAGCAAAGCTCTGGGTCCCCACACGTGCTGGCATCTGTGCTGGGAGGAAGGCAAAAGATGATCCAAACGTTTCTGGTTGGCTTTGGAATTCAGCGACACCTGCTCAAGTTGTGGTGGGGTGGGGGGGAGCTGAGTTCACAGGATGGGCCCCCAGCAGGCCTGGGTGGGGTGATGGATGAGAAGATCTCTGGGCACCCTGGGGAGATCGTAGGCACTGGAAACAAAGTCCGTGGACTTTGTTGCTCTTGGCAAGAGGCAAAGCGTCTTGGAAATCCGTAGGCTAGGAAAACCGTTCGGAAAGTCTTAGCTGATCATGACTGAAATTCCACGGACATGAGTCTGGGGGCTTCCCAGCCGAGCAGAGAGATCTCCCTGAGCCGATCTGAGCCCAGTTCAGTTCCCAGGGAGCCTGAGACCTCTGCTTCCTGAGTCCTTGGGGGACTAATTTCCTCCCCATCAGCCCAGACCTCCTCAGGGCTTGGGGGGACCACAGAGGCTGCGATGGGCAAGCGTGCTCAGAGGCCGTGAAGCACACGGCCAAAGGGAAGAATCATGCTGACCTGCGCTTCCACCCACGCCTGCCGTGAGCTCAGGGCCCAGCCATCCCGGCTCTGCCCACAGGCCTCCGTGGCCTGGCTGCCACCTCCTTCTGCCCGGCCGAAGCCTGCCTTCTTCCCTCCCACCACTTGGCCCTCATGCTTGCTCATCCCTCAGTGCCTGCGTGAGTCAGCCTTACCACCTGCATCCACCGCTACCCCAGGCCAATAGCCTCTCGGATCACCACTGAGGCCACCCAGGGTCAGACCCAGGGTCCCCGATGGAGTGGCAAGGACGGCCTCCTCGCCAGCCAGGGCCCTTCCTCTCCCCAAGCTCCTGGCTGTGCTGTCTGGGGCGTTTCCTCGAGGGCTTGCTGTGAAGGGTCACCGCTGTGTGTCTTTACCTGATCTCAGCCAGATGGGTAGCCACGTGAGGGCAGGGACCGCCCTTACACCTGTCTACACCCCCCGCCCCGGGGAGCTGGAGGTGGGGGTGGACGGCCTCCTCGCCAGCCAGGGCCCTTCCTCTCCCCAAGCTCCTGGCTGTGCTGTCTGGGGCGTTTCCTCGAGGGCTTGCTGTGAAGGGTCACCGCTGTGTGTCTTTACCTGATCTCAGCCAGATGGGTAGCCACGTGAGGGCAGGGACCGCCCTTACACCTGTCTACACCCCCCGCCCCGGGGAGCTGGAGGTGGGGGTGGTAGACATGCCCGACGGGGACCGGGTTCACGCTTTGTTCTCTGAATCACAAGAGCTCCCTCTTCCTTCAGTCTCTCTGTCTCTGCCTCTTCCCCTCTCTGTCTCTCTTTCCCCACCCACTGAGCTCCGAGGGCCTCCTCCAGGACCCTTTCCTCACTGCCCGAGGCTCTCCGAGGTCCACGGGAGGCACTCCTGCATCACTCAGGCCAGAGGCCGTGCGGAGAAGGAAGGAATGTGTGAGAACGCCCAGGGCATCCGCGGGCAGAAGATCCTGACTCACACGGCCACAGGGCGGCTCACCCTGGGTTTCAGGCCTTCAGCAGGTGGAAGAGATCGCCGGCATTTTTACAGAAAACTGCTTCACCCCAGCGGGCCGCCCCAGGCCAGCTGCGGGGACTGGGAGCCCAGAGGACACTGGGAGGATGGGCTGATGGCTGGCCGGCCAGGCGGTCGCGTCTCAGCCTCCGTTCCTGATCAGGAGCAGAGCAGGTGGGCCCCGAGACTTCAGGACCCCTCCAGTGACTCACTCTGCAGCCCCTCATCTTGGGCTGGTTTCAGGCAGCTTGGGCGTTCCAAGCTCAGCCCTTCCTTTTCTCTGCTGGTCCCCACGCTGCAGAGCAAGGAGGATGCTGTGGGGGCAGGGGAGGTTTCTGATGCCAGACTGAGAGGGTTTCCAGTGGTGGGTGTTGGGCAGCCCTGTGGCTGCTCAGGGTGCCCTGAGTCTGTCCCCTGCCGAGACCTGCTGCCCAACCTGTCTGGCTCACGATTGGTCTCAAGAGGAACTTACTTGCGGAGAGACTGATCTGGGAGCAGCCTGAATCCAAC
>SJYT01012209.1:87791-149798 GCA_006410635.1 Cephalophus harveyi
CACCCTCCCAGTTCAAGACGGTCTCAGAAGGTAGCGGCCGTGGAGCCGCAGGAATGACCCAGCCCTGGGTCACCTTCACCAAAACTCCTCTGCAAAGAGGTCCCTTCAGGGCTTCCCGATGCCAGGGTGTGGGGTGTGCCACGGAAGCAACAGCCATTGCCCTTCTTGTCCCTGGATTTCAGCTCAGGTCACTCATGGGTCTTCCATAGAGTGGCCTCCAGGAGAAGCAGCTGGGCACCAGGCTCAGACAACTCAGACCCGGCCCTCGCGCAACTGAGCCACATCCTTCCCCAGGGACTGTCTTACCACTGTTAATGTAATGTGCTCGCACAGGGCTCTGTGGGCGGGAAAGAGAGACAGAGAGGGGAAGAAACAGAGAGACAGAGACTGAAGGAAGAGAGGGCTCTTACGACCTCAGAGGAGAGGAGAGAGCAAGAACTCGGTCCCCACCAGGCACATCCGCGACCTCCCCTCCAGCTCCCCGGGGAGTATAGACAGATATATGCACTGCCTCTCAGCACTGCCCCAAAGCCCAGGACGACCTCTGGACCTCTTGGGGAAGGGGCGCCGGCCGCCCCTAACCAGGGGAAGACCCAGCCGCGTTCAGCCTCCCCTGGTTTCTCCTCCTAGGTAGTGAAGGATGAAGTTCCCATTGTTCCTCTCAATCTCTCTCTCCTGGACCATGACCACTGGACATTCATCTTCACTGTCATGAGATCGNACCTCTTGGGGAAGGGGCGCCGGCCGCCCCTAACCAGGGGAAGACCCAGCCGCGTTCAGCCTCCCCTGGTTTCTCCTCCCAGGTAGTGAAGGATGAAGTTCCCATTGTTCCTCTCAATCTCTCTCTCCTGGACCATAACCACTGGACATTCATCTTCACTGTCATGAGATCGCAGGGCTGCTGAAGACCCTACCAGACCGTATCTACCGTTAAAGCCTCTCCAAAGGAAGGTGGAGTGCTTCCCAGCTGGTGGAGTGGTAAAGAACCTGCTGCCAGTGCAGGAGGTGTCAGAGATGCGGGTTCGATCCCTGGGTCAGGAAGATCCCCTGGAGGAGGGCAACCCACTCCAGTATTCTGGCCTGGAGAATGCTATGGACAGAGGAGTCTGGCAGCCTATGGTCCATAGGATCACAAAGAGTTGGACACAGCTGACCTACTAACACTTTCACACTCCATCATATATACTGCTTTATTGACTTAATGTCTGATTAGTTGTGACTCATTCTGATTAGGCTGCAGAAGTGATTAATTGCATATTAGTTTTCAATGTAATAATTTAACAGACAGAGGAGTCTGGCAGCCTATGGTCCATAGGATCACAAAGAGTTGGACACAGCTGACCTACTAACACTTTCACACTCCATCATATATACTGCTTTATTGACTTAATGTCTGATTAGTTGTGACTCATTCTGATTAGGCTGCAGAAGTGATTAATTGCATATTAGTTTTCAATGTAATAATTTAACGTAATTTTAGTTGAGCATCTACTGTATCCCAGATGCTGTTCTGGGCAGGGAGAGCCCACATGGCCATTTTTGTCTGCCCTGCCTTTATGAGGCTCGCGGTCTGCAGGAGAGGCAGCAATAATTGTTATAGATTACGCAAATATATTCTCTTAGACTGCCCATGACATGAAGGCTACCACAGACTAGATTGGGGGAACAGACGGTGAAAGCTGGAGCTGAGGCGATGGGCAAGTAACTACGCTGCTCTCTCCCAAGAGCCACACACCATTGCAAGCATCTTTAAGCCCCTTGTGGCTCAGCTGGTAAAGAATGTGCCTACCATGTGAGAGACCCGGGTTCGATCTCTGGGTTGGGAAGATCCCCTGGAGAAGGGAAAGGCTACCCACTCCAGTATTCTGGCCTGGAGAATTTCATGGACTGTATAGTCCACGGGGTCGCAAAGAGTCAGACACAACTGAGCGACTTTCATTTCATATTGTCAACTAGGAAAGGTGGTCTTACTCCAAGATGCCCTAATTTATTCACCTAACATTTTCCTGTACAGTTTTCCTGGGTTCGATTTTTGCTCTTTTTGCTTTTTCACTCAGTGATTTTCAGTCATCCAGTATTTATTTGGGTGTAGAGCATAAGTGTGGATCTATTTTTCCCATCCACTCTGTTAATTTAAATACAAACTATATTCTACACCCTTGAGGCCTGATACTGAATTTCCTCTTTCATTCCATTAATTTGTAAGTCTGTTCTTATATATAGGCATCATATACCATTTCTATATCTGCACTGAGCTTTCATGGGTATTTTCTTCACTGTTCTTGAACATTTATTCTTCTAGATTACTTTTAAATTCTCTTTGTCAGCTTCTTCCAAATATTCTAGTGGGATTTTATTTGAATTGTGTTAAATACATAGATTATTTGGGGGAGAGAATTGATATCTTTAAAGCTATAGGTAACCTATTAATAGAAAAGTAGTCTCTGTTACTCAAATCTTCTTTTATGTTCCTCAGTCAAGTTCTAAATTTTTTCTTTATGGTGTTCTTCCTGCAAGTTCCTTGCTTATTACTCAAGATTTTACAAGTTGGGTTGCCATTGCGAATAAGTCTTTCACTGGTTTTATATTTCCTACCTGGCTGTTGTCTGTATGCAAGACAGCTATTGGTTTTTTGTGTTCTTTTGTATAATTAGTTTTTAACCAGCCACCTTCCAAATTCTTGTACATTCACTGATCATGAATATTTTAAGATTTGTAGATAGACAATCAGATTATATAAAATGGGTGTATTTTATTTTATTCTTACCAAAACTACACTTCTGCAAGGACTTTGGAAAAATATTGATGAGTAGCAGCGATAATGGAACATTCTGGCCTGTTCAGGACTTAAGTAGAAATGCGTGTAGTGCTTAGTCACTGAGGGTAAAAGTAGGTGCTGGAAATTATCTGGATGATTATAGTGATTTTTCTTCCATTTTAATTCAATGTAGAGAAATATGTTCGTAGGTTTAAAAATCTAAGCTCGTCTTCCTTTCTTTGAATAAACCTGCCTGGTTAGGCTATATGCTTTTAAAAGTCGGTTGGACTTGGGGACTTTCCTGGTGGTCCTGTGGTTAAGAATCCACCTTCCAGTGCAGAGGATATGGGTTCAACACCTGGTCAGGGAACTAAGATCTCAGTCGCCGCAGGTAACACGCCGCCACATGCCACAGCCACTGAGCCCACGTGTTCTGGAGCCCACGCTCTGCAGCAAGAGACACCTGCTCACCACCAGCAGCAAGAGGCTGCGCGCTGAAACGCAGACCCAGCGAGGCCAAAGTTAAAAAAGGAAAAAAGCTCGGCTGGACTCCACTTGCCTTTTTTTCTTCTGGAATCTTATCTGATGAATTTCTGAAACTATGTTGAGAATTTAGGTATGCATGTAGTTTTGTGTAAATAGAGAGACTTTTTATCTTTTTTTTTTTTAATTAGTAAAAACAATCTGCATTGGATAGGGGTGACTACTGAGGGTTTAATGGAATACACCCTTTTGGGGAGGTATTTCTTTGACAGCTTTTCGATTTCTCCTGTGCGAGCTTGTCTTTTCAGCTTGTCAGCCTTTTCTCAATCCTGCCACTGAGCAATTCGCACTCTTCTAGGCAACAGTGGACGCATCATAAGTTCCCAGTAACCACGACGGATAGATCAGCAGCGAGGGCCACACAGCCTTCTCTGGAATTGGGTGAATTATCCCCACCTCTGGGGCCACTCCCCAATCTCATTCTTATTTTTCTCCTTATTACACCTTATTGATAAAAATGTTTAATCTGTCTCTAAAAACAATCTTGACCACATCCCATAAGTGTCAGCATAGCTGTGATTTCAATTTTTACTTCTGTTCTGTCCTAATTTAGAAGAGTGTTTTCTAAAACCCTGTAGCTGGATTATAAATTTCTAGCTTTCTAGCTTTGTAATCACAGCAAATGATTTATGTAAACATGATGAAAGTGTCAGAAAATATTTGTTTTCTCTATTTGTATTTTATATCTACTTATATATCTATCACACACACGTATCTAGAAAATTTCATTATATGTAATTATATCATATACTCTATTTTTTGCCTATTTCATGAATCTCCTTATCATAGGTTCACAAACATTTATCCAAGTTCATTAGAGTGGGCAAAGATTCAGAATTCAGAATTTTTTAGTTTTTAGAAAGATAATTCCTGGTGGAAAAAAAGTGAAAGTGTTAGTCACTCAGTCGTGTCCAACACTTTCTAACCCACCAGGCTCCTCTGTCCATGGAATTTTCCAGGCAAGAATATTGGAGTGAGTGGCCATTTCATCCTCTGGGGGAATTTTCCCAACCCAGGGATCAAACCCAGGTCTCCTGCATTGTAGGCAGATTATTTATCATCTGGGCCACCAGAGAATTTTATGCAAAACCCCAAGAGATTGCCTCAATATTTCTTCTGTGACATACACAAATATTCACAGTGAGTGAGATGAGACTCTGCATGAGTCACATGAGTGCAGGTCCAGTTTTCCTGTCTCTTTGGCCTCAGGTTTATGAAGCAGTTTTTGCCTTTTAGAGTTTTGGGGGGGTTCAAGTATGAAAAAAAAAGATGGTGAACCTTGGTGGATTTCTGTCCATTTCTCTTTATAGTTCTAACGATTTCACATTATATATTTTGGGGAATAGTTATCTATCCCCAAAAGGCTTGGGTCAGTTCGCCTTTATTGTGAGTTATATCATTTTTCAAAAGGTGATTACCTTCTTTGATCTGCTTATGCTTTTGTTGTTGGATTTTGCTTGGGCCGGTTTTATCATTGTGATCCATGCTTTCTTTTTTATTTGCATTCATTTAGTGTGCCTACACACTTACTTTCTACCTCTTGAAAACTATTTTTAAGTGCATTTCATAGAAATGGCACGTTTCAATTATTTTATCCAATTTTACAGTCTTATGAATAAAAAATCTATTACATTTACATTTATTATTATAACCAAGCTATTCAGTCTTATATCTGTTGCCTTATTCTATGATCAAGTGCATGAGTTTCTGGCCCTTTACTTTGTTTCTGAGTTGGCATATATAATATACGCTAAGTTTAACACTATAATTGCCTATAATCAGACATGGCAATTTTGTAGGGTTTTGCAAGGTTTGGTCTGATACACAGCTGTTTTCTTTTGCCATTTCATCCATGTTAATCTGTTTCTTGACTTTTTTTTTTCTTCTAAATCCTGTAGGTCATTTCCAGACACTTCGTCCTCTGGACACTCTCCCATGTTTCCTGGTTTGTCCCATATCAGTAAGCTTGTTCTTTTCAGCTTGTTTTCTTGCTTTTAAAAACTCTGAGCAAGGCAAGATCTGTTCAGGTGCCATGCTTGTAAATGAACAGGCCAATCAGTCATGTTTGTTGGGTTCCTTTTCTGAGATCCCAACGGGAAAGCAGATGTTGCTCGGTTCCTAACCTGACTCCCAGTTTCTTTGGCAGGTTCTTGCCCAGGACACCATCTCTCTCTTCTACAGCAGTGGATTTTCATCAGTTTCCGCCCAGTTTTGACATGAGGCTTTCCTCTCTCTGTTTTCTGTGGCATCACACGTTTTTATGTTTCCAGTGCCTTTGGGCACATTTAACTAGAACTTCGGAAAGAATGATCTCTGGTTTCTATCTGCCTGTACCGACCAGCTGGCCCATCTCCCGGCAACTCATGCTACCACATCTCATGTGAAGTCTGCTTCTTCTGAGTCATGCGCTGAGCACCTTGAAATTTCAGCGCAAACACATAAAGGTAAGATGATGACGGTGAACAAGGCAGACCAAAGTGTCAGACAGATAACACCATCTAGACGCATGCAACACTCGCTTCCTCAACCCCACACTGACCAGACTTCCTTTGCAACGATCAGGGAGACAGGCCCAGCAGACGCTCTGACAATCATGACATCAGTGCTTAGCCTTTAAAAGTAATGCTCCTGGACTTCCCCGGTGGTCCAGTACAAACACATAAAGGTAAAATGATGACGGTGAACAAGGCAGACCAAAGTGTCAGACAGATAACACCATCTAGACGCATGCAACACTCGCTTCCTCAACCCCACACTGACCAGACTTCCTTTGCAACGATCAGGGAGACAGGCCCAGCAGACGCTCTGACAATCATGACATCAGTGCTTAGCCTTTAAAAGTAATGCTCCTGGACTTCCCCGGTGGTCCAGTGAATGCACCTGCCAACACAGAGGAGACAAGTCTGATCCCTGGTCCAGGAAGATTCCACACGCCGTGAGGCAGCAAAGCCCCTGCAGGCTCCGCACTGAGGCCAGCTTCATCACACCCGGAGGCCTTCTCCCCACCCCTGGACGTCATTTGTCCTCTCAGTGGCTCTGCTCCATCCCTCAGCATGGCCCGCCCACCAGGAAGAGCCCCCCTCCTTCCACCGACCCCCTCTCCTTTCTGGTAAATCCAGCTCACCCTTCAGGACCCACAGTCTTCCCCGACACGCCACAGCAGGCTCAGTCAGTGTCTCTGGGTCCCATCAGAACCAGGCCTCATCCCAGCAGGTGCCCTGAGCCATCACCTCATGTTCTCAAGGCATCACAGTCCTGGGACTTTGGAGGACGTGCCCAGGGATGGGCCTGGGAGGTATGTGGCAGAGAACGCGGGTTTGGGCTCAGACCTCCCAGAGGCACAGCCCTGGGAGGGCCGCTGGTCCCTTCCACCCCACATCCCTCATCCAAACTGGAGTGCCCGTCCACAGCATCCGCCTCATCCTTGGGACGAGATGAGAGGGTCTGTCACAGGCTTCCCCGTTTAGCCCACAACAGGTAACGAAGGCTTGCTTTTTGCTGTCACTGCGACTGCGTCTCAGTTATCTTCATCACCTTTGTCTCCTGCAGCCTCAGATGTGCCCCTGCCAGGGTCAATGTCTGGAATATAAAGGAACACCTGTCCTGGGAAGCAAAGCCATGCTCTCCCCACACAGCAGTCAGTGCCTGACACTTTCCACTCACCTTTTGACTCACTGTTCCACTCCTTCCCACCGGGACTGAAGTTTAAAGCAAAAGAAGTGACTTCCGAAGAGAAGAGTCCGGACCAGCGGTGGTCCAGTGGCTTGCGTTGTCTTAAATGCTCTTTGCAAACCACAGTAACTGTTTACAGCAGCTCCCACATCAGATGGTTCCCTGTTCACCCCACCCCTGGTGGTTATCAGCCAGGAGCTGGCACCCCTTACGATTCCTGGCCACATCCTGGGGAGAAAGCCAAACAGGCAACGTCATGAACATTCTTTCGCATCTCAATCATGTGTTTATGTTTTCCTCCAGAAAATCTACAGCGCATCCATTGGTAAACAGAACTCGATAGGAAAACCTGCTGAATTTTGACTTTCAAAATTTGCTCATGGCTCCTTCCCCTTCTTGGAATAAAGAACCCGGGACAGACCCATGCTTCCTCTGACCGTATTCAGGAAATGAATTTTGATGACCAGGATTACGTGTATCTGTGGCATGTTTCCGATCAATGGGAGTTCTCTAGCGGATGGTGTTTCTGTGTGTTTTTTTGGATTTTTTTCCAGTTCTGTAAGAGCTTGTTGGAACTGGACACAGAAGAGTTGAGTCAAGTTCCTCAAGTTAGTTCTGGATGTTCAATCAACAAGTTCAAGTTCTCTGCATGACCCAAGGCTGAATCACCCGCAGTCTGGCCTCTGCCCAGGAGAATAAACTTAGATGCTGACGAGTCAACTACATAATTTTTATAACAAAGTCCATTCACCAGGAAGACTGATGGCTGACCTAGGATAACATAAGCCCTGGGAGGGTTAAGGATCTCTCATATATAAAGAGCTCTTAAAAATCAATGAGAAAAAGAAGGAAAATCTATTGGAAAATGTAGGAAACACATGAGCAGGCAATGCAAAGAAAAAGCCATCCAATAACCAAGTACAAATATGAAAAGTGCCCAACCTCACTGTTAGTTAAAACAATGGAAATTGAAATAAGGGCTTTTGCTTTTGTTTTCTACCAAGTTGGCAAAGAAGAGCAAGGCTGGCAGCACCCAGGATCACTGATTGTTGATGGGAGCATAAACTGGTCCAGGTGGGGACCATGCAAACCTACTGATCAAACCTTAAACTTAATACATTTTCATGGCAATTACACATCTAGGAATCAGTCTAACCTAAAAATATACTCAAGTGCACAAAGATAGATATAAAAGGATATTTGCTGTGGCATACCTCTTAAAAGCAAATTTTATGAGTACCCGGGGCTTCCCTGGTGGCTCAGAGGTTAAAGTGTCTGCCTCCAATGTGGGAGACCCGGGTTCGATCCCTGGGTCGGGAATATCCCCTGGAGAAGGAAATGGCAATCCACTCCAGTATTCTTGCCTGGAGAATCCCATGGACGGAGAAGCCTAGTAGGTTACAGTCCATGGGGTCGCAAAGAGTCGGACACGACTGAGCGACTTCACCTTCCACCTCGAAAAAGGACCCAGCCTGTATATTGTTCAGCTGTTAAGTCACATCCAACTCTTTGTGGCCACCATGGACTGCAGCACACTCGGCTTCCCTGTCCCCTTTCACGATAGAACAGTCCTGAGCCTTTCCTCCCAATACTGTTGAAAACTCTCTCCCGCAGAGAACAAGACAGAAAACTTTCCAATTATTCTCATAAAGCAAGCGCAACACTGATTCCAAAACTTGATGAAAGCTTTAGATAAATATCTCTTGTAAATACCACAGGGAAAATTCAAAACAAAATAGAAGCAAACTGAATTTAGAAGCACATTAAAGAATACTACATTAAGACCACACCTAACACAATACTAGGAAATGTGCTAATATACTTACTCGATCATATTAATTGGACTGCCGAAGAATTAAATGATTGTTTCCATAGTTGGAAAAGCATTTGAAAAAATTCAATAAAATAAGAATAGATGGAAATGTTCCCAATATGACATAATATATCCATCTCAGCCAGGCTCAGTCTTCACAAGGAAACTCAAAAGGTGTCCTCTCCCCACCAATGTAGGCAATAACCATTATCTCTATTGCTATTTATTTGTTCCAGAATTACTGGCAAATGCAATTGGAAAAGAAATTAGAAGTATAAAAATTGAAAAGGAGAGAAAGTCTTATTATGTGCAGAAGACTTGCTTTGATTCTGGAAAATTCCACATGATTTGTTAAAAAGCGATTATAAGCCATAAAAGAGCAAGAGAACAGAGATACATTTAAAAATATATATATATCTTTCATACACACACACATACTTGCACACCCAAAGTTGCATTGGAAGAAAAAAAAATGATTTTCAGGTACTTTTTTAAAAAGATAAAATACTAGACGTGAGCATTATAAGAATTTTAAAGCTCTACATGAAAAAAATAACTTTTTAAATTATTGATGAACACAAAAGAAGACAACTGGAAAAGCAAGCCAAGCTCTAGAGGCCAGTGCTCCCTTTGCTAATTTAAAAGGTTAACTTGATGCCAATGAAAACACAGTTTCTCTTCTTTTGACAAGACAAGGAGATACTAAAATTCATGTGAAAAAATTAAAAAGACAGCCAGGAAAACTCTGAAAAAGAGGAGGAATAAAGAGAGAGATTCTCCTGGCAGATATTAAAACATCTTATAACACATTGGTTATTAAAACAGTGTGAGACCAGAAATGAAACAGACTGGACTAAGCCACAGTTACAGGCGGTCCAGATAGACTCAGGGCACGTGTAGGACCGTAGTACAGGAGAGAGAAGGCACCTCAAATCAGCCGGAAGAAAATGGCCAACCTATGGACCACTTACCCCATGCGCCAAGATAAACTACAAATGGATTAAAAAGTCAAATGAGAAAAGAAAGAAAAAATCATCCAATATATAAATAACTTGGCATTTAAAAGCACAAACAATCTGATTAAAAAATGAGCAGAAATGAATAGACATTTTTCCAAAGAGGACATGTACACGAAAAGATGCTCAACATCGCTAATCACCGGGGAAATGAAAACCGCAAGCACACTGAGAAATCACCCCACACCTGTCAGAATGCCCATCATCAAAAAGAACATGAATAACAGGTTGGTAAGGATGTGGGGGAAAGGGAACCCTCATGTGCTGTTGGTGGGAATGCAAATGCATGAAGCCAGTGTGGAAAACAATATGGAGGTTTCTCAAAACACTAAAAACAGAACCACCATATGTCCCAGCACTCCCACACTTGGGCACGTATCGAAAACTAGCAATAGAACTACTGATTTGAAAAAACACATGGCCTCCAATGTTCATACCACTACTGTTCACAATAGACAAGATATGGAAGAAACCTCAATGTCCATCAGCGGATGAATGGACGATCAGTCACGTCCACGAATGATGTGGTGGCCATACATATATACGATGCAATACTCCTCAGCCGCAAAAAGAGAACAGACTGTTGCCGTTTGCAGCAGCATGGTTGGAGCTGGAGGGCACTGCGTGAAATAAGTCAGACAGAGAAAGACAAATGCTGTATGATCTCACGTGCTTGTGGAATCTAAAAAAACAGAACAATCTAAATAAATAAAAGAATCTAGTAAGAAAATCCAAAAAGAACTCACAGACAACAGAGAACAAGCTGGTGGCTCCGGGCGGGGAGAGAGTTGGGGAGCAGGGAAAAAAGAAAAACAGGGGCATTATGGAATTACATGAAATCACGTGCGTGAGACAAATCATCGAAGGGTCAGAAGAAAACATGGAAGGATTCCTTACAACTGTAGAATGGATACAGTCTTTTCATTGTTTTGATTTCTATCAAAAAAATGGATTTTAAAAATTCAGCTGCATTAAATGTCCTACGTAAATACAGATGCTCACAAAACGGTGAGTCGGAAGGCGCTGCCAACCATGTTTTGTCTTGCTCAGACAGAATTTCTTGCTCTGATAGA
This sequence comes from Cephalophus harveyi, assembly GCA_006410635.1. Taxonomy (NCBI): domain Eukaryota; kingdom Metazoa; phylum Chordata; class Mammalia; order Artiodactyla; family Bovidae; genus Cephalophus; species Cephalophus harveyi. The sequence goes on from SJYT01012209.1 coordinate 98,667, forward strand.
TGAAAGCAAAGTTCACTTACAGTATCTCCCCACCTCCCTCATACAGTAAAATTAGACTTTCATTTCCTCTGTGAGATACAGCACGCGGATGTGTATATGTGTGTTTCCTAATTGAAGTCGAGTTGATTGACAGTGTTGAGTTAATTACTGCTGTACAGCCAAGTAATTCAGTTATACACATATATACATTCATTTTTACGTTCTTTTCCGTCATGGTTTATCACAGGCTATGGAACATACCTCCCTGTGCTCCACAGTAGGCCCTTGTGGCTCATCCATCCTACAGCTGCTAACCCCAACCTCTCACTCTATCTCTCCCCCAACCCCAGCCCCCTTGCGAATCACATGTCTCTTCTCTACGTCCGTAACTCTGCTTCTGTTTCACGTGTGTCGTATTTTAGATTCCACGTATAAGCGATAGGATAACACGGCACTTGTCTTTCTCCGTCTGACGTGCTTCTCTTGGTATGATAAACTCTAGTTGCGGCCATGTAGCTGCTCAGGGCACTATTTCACTCTACGTAGCCTTCCGTTGCAGACATGCACCACATCTTCCTCGTCCCTTCATCTGGACATTTAGGTTGCTCCCATGTCTTGGCTATTGCAAATAGCCCTGCTATGAACACAGGCGTGCATGCATCTTTGAATTCCCGTTCTGTCTTGATACACGCCCAGGAGTGGGATTGCTGGTTCTCGTGGTAATTCTGGTTTTAGTTTTCTGAAGAACCTCCATACTGTCTTCCAGTTGGTGGCTGCACCAACTGACCCTGCCGCCAGCAGAGGAGGAGGGTTCCCTTTTCTCTGAGATACATTTTTAATGAGGCAGTTAGCTTTCACATGATTGTGACAGGCTCTGGGAATTTCAGAATGAGAAGAAACATGAGAGCTCGTCTGAGATGACCCCAACAAATCAGGCGGATAGAAAGCATCATGGGCTGAACGGCACCTACTGACCAAATTGCATATTTTGAGGTGCTGACCCCCAGCGCCTCAGAATGTAGCTGTATTTGGAGATAAGCTCCAAAGTGAAACGAGGGGGCTTCCTTGGTGGCCCCGTGGGGAAGAACCCGCCTGCCCGTGCAGTGGTGGTGGGGCTTAGTCGCTCAGTCGTGTCCGACTCTTTGCAACCCCGCAGACTGTGGCCTGCCAGGCTCCTCTGTCCATGGGGTATTCCAGGCAAGAATACTGGCACGGGTTGCCATTTCCTTCTCCAGTCAGTGCAGGAGACGGAAGCAATCCCGAGTCCAAGAAGATCCCACGTTCCATAGAGCAAATAAGGTCACACGCACACCACAAAAAGTGAGCCCGCGCTCTGCAACAAGGGAAGCCACTGAAATGAGAAGCGTGAGCCCCGCAGCTAGAGAGAAGGCCCTGCTCAGCACAGCTAGAGAAAGCCCTCGCAGCAACGAAGACCCACCACAGTTGAAATAAATGGCTGTTGCTGTTTTGGTCGCTCCGTCTGTGTGACTCTTTGCAATCCCATGGACTGCAGCACACCAGACTCCCGTCCTTCAGTATCTCTCCGAGTTTGCTCAAGCTCATGTCCATTGAGTCAGTGACACCATCCAACCATCCCATCCTCTGTCGCCCCCTTCTCCTCCTGCCTTCCATCTTTCCCAGCATCAGGGTCTTTTCCAAAGAGTCGGCTCTTCACTCTAGGTGGCCCAAGTATTGGCGCTTCAGCTTCAGCATCAGTCCTTTCAGTGAAACTTCAGGGTTGATTTCCTTTAGGATTGACCAGTTTGCTCTCCTTGCTGTCCAAGGGACTCTTAAGAGTCTTCTCCAGCACCACAGTTCAAAAGCGTCAGTTCTCCTGAGCTCAGGCTTCTGTAAGGTCCAGTTCTCACATCTGTACGTGACTATTGGAAAAATCATAGCTATAAATAAATAAATAAAATTATTTTAAAAATAAAGTAAAATGGGGTCACCAAGTCAGGCCCTAACCCACAAGAGAAGAACAATGCTCCCTGCAAGCACCATCTTGCTTCCCCAGACACTGGGAAACAAGCAAGGACCCACTTCCGGGTGCTGTAACCAGCTTCATTTCCACCCTGAAAAATTCTCCAAAAGCAGTCATGTTCCTTGCAGTGTTGCTGCTTCTTCTCACCCTTTTAGAAGCTCAAGTATTTTGAGAGAAATTTAATCCTTATGCACCAGATTCATTTATACTGAAATCATCAAAATGCTTTGTGTCTGTCTAAGGGGATTGTGGTGTTCCTATTATAGACCCATCTAAGCCATCTTTGCTTTGAATCACGTTTCGGCAGCTATAAATGAATTCAGATCCTCTCCCGCCCCCTGCATCCCATTCTGTTTCATTGTGAGAACACTCAAAATCAAGAAAAGCGCTAAATTTGGCCAAACAAGTTTTGCTCTCTTCCCCTACTGAGATTGAATTGCTGCTTATGGAAGAGGCTGCAGGAGGTTCCATGGGCTCCTGGGACCTGGGGGGCTTAACTGGCCCATGGCTGTGGAGTCCCCTGGTCTATTACGAACAAGGCAGAGACCCCAGCATCTCCTGGGGGCAGCAGGACCCTTCATTCGGAGGGCACACCCCCCCACTCCTAGCCTGAGAAACTCTGCCTGCTGTCTGGCCCAGTGCTTCTCAAACGTGGCTACATCTCAGAATCACCTGGAAGCTTTAAACAAACCCGAGTGGATTCAGCCAGCCGGCCAGTGGGTGGCCTGCCCTCTTCTCTCAAAGCTGCCCCCGGTGCCCCTCCAGGTGAGAGCTGCCTGCACAATGCCATGCACGCAAGGAATGCCTGACGAAGACGCAGGCAGGAAGGCTCCGAGGCCTGAGGCTCGGACAGCCCTGGGAAAGTGGCCAAGGGCACGGGCCTCTGGAGCATGGCTCTCCCAGCCTCTACCTGCGGTCCCCACCCACAGGGAGGGCGATGGGGAGCCTCCTCTGGCCGCTGGGGTTGCCTCCCTGGCTCCACACTCCTGTCCAGCCTGAATGAATAGCGAGGACTCGGCTGGTCCCAGAGACCTTGGAGAGCCATCAAAAGGCATAAAATGGAGGCTGACATCACGCAGGGGACTATCAAGGGGGTGAATGGGAGAATGCGGGAAACACTTAACGTGGAGCCAGGCAAACCCGCCACAGCCCCCTGCAACCCTCAGACCATCGGCATCCACCTGTCCTGGCCAATGGCCCAAGGAGACAAAGATCCATCTGCTTCCAGAAGAAGCCAGAGCTTCTTCCCTTCTTCCCACCACCCCCAGGGAGCGGTGACCGGTGGAGGGGTGACGGGCACCCGCCAAGTCTACCTGAAATTCGGGGACCCCGAAGTGGTCCTCATGTCTCCCTCCAGCCCTGTGGCCCAGCTAGCTTACAGTACAGCCTGGCCACCGCATGGGGCCTCTCGGGACCACTGACTCAGCTCTCCACCAGCTTCATCACAGACGTTTCCCTTCAATGACAGCAAGTGGACCCTAATGTGTCCCAGACCTGGGGACCATCAGACCCTAGGGAGGCAGGTGGGGGTGGGGCACAGAGCAAGCCCTGCCCAGCGACTCTCCGACTCAGGGCCACCAGGTGAGGGGGGCTGTGACCGGCCTGGCCCTCTCCAGCACCTGGTTTTAACCACCTTCCCGAGGCAAGGGACAGGCCCTGGCTCCACCTGGGGATCCAGCTCCTGGGTCCCCTCCTCTGGGGCTGCGGCAGGAAGACTATCTGTCAGATTGGGCCTGAAACTGGCCCCCCAGGTGAGGATGGAGGGGATGCTGCCTGCAGGGCTGCCCACGGTCACCTCGATTCCTGCTGTGGTCTCATATTCGGGCTGGGAAAGCCCAGCCCAGCCCCAGGCTCCGACATGTGAGTCTGAGTCTCCTCCAGGACTAGGTTCGGCTTGCACACAAATCCAGGTGTGTGGAGGCCTTGGTGATGGGAGAGGGGACGGGAGGCCCCCAGCATTGTGCCCTCTCTGCCCAGGCAGGCTGATCACCCCGTCCTCTGTCCCTGGGACAGCATCTCTCCAAAGGGTGGTTCCAGCTCGCAGCCTCTGTGAGCAGGACGAAGGCTGATTCACAAGATACATCAGTCTGCTCGGCTGCAGCGACAGTCCCTTGCATGGTCCCTAATCAACGGCATTTATTTCTCCCAGTCGGAGGCTGGAATCCCAGACCCGGGTGTGGGCGGGACTGGTCCTCCTGAGGCCTCTCTCCTGGGCGGGCAGACGGCTGTCTCCTCCCCGTGTCCTCAGAGGGTCGTGCCTCTGTGTGTGTCTGCGTCCTGACCTCTTCCTATAAGGACCCCAGTCCCGTGGGATCAGCACCCTCCCTAGTGACCTCATCTTAACTCGATCATCTGCAAAGACCTTGTTTCCGACTAAGGCCACACCCACAGGTCCTGAGCGTTATGACCCCCACATCTTTTGGGGGACACAGGTCAGTGCAAAGCACAGCCTAAGGGAGATGGACTCTACGCGTCCATGCCTCCAGGCCAGGAGATGCACTGCCCCGCCCCCACCCCCGGGGAAGCCGGGCAGGAAGCAGGCCCTGCGCTTGCACTTGCCCGTGCACCTGTGGGTGCGGGAGCGCGTGGGATTCTTCCTCTCGCCTGGTGGTCGCTCCAGGCAGATGCAACCGGAGGCCAAGCGTGCAGAGTTGACCACACCCGGCCAGAATTTTTTCAGTTGTTTACTACTGTTGTCCCTGGGTCAGGAAGATCCCCGGGAGGAGGGCATGGCAACCCAGTCCAGTATTCTCGCCTGGAGAACCCCATGGACAGAGGAGCCTGGCGGGCTACAGTGCGTGGGGCCGCAAAGAGTCGGACACGACTGAGTGACTGGCACTTGTACCTGTTGTTATTGTGACGCAGCCACCGTTCCTCTGTTCAGAAAAGAAACAGCCTCGAGCCACTGTCACTTCTGATCTTGGCATAAGTACAGGTGTCCCCCAGGTGTGAGCACCTGGGCGCTGCCCCTGGCACCTGCCCCTGGCACCGTGGGCAAACACCCACTGAGTCCTGGTCTGACGGAGAACTTCCCCAGGAGTCCGACCAGGGAGGTGGGACCCTTTCTACAGGTCACCTGCGTTCCACAGCCCTGACCCTCAGCTTGGATGACCATCCCGTCCCGACAAGGAGCTTCAGAAAGGAGGCCTGTGGCTCCCCTCGCCCGGCCCCACAGCCCTCCTCGCTCCTGCTGGGGGGCCACCAGTGGCTCCAGTCACAGTCCCAGCCTCAAGTCTGGGAAGCTCTGGTCAGTGGTTACTCATCGCCCTCGCCAGCCCCTGAGGGCCACTGGCTGGACAGTGAGTTCATAGCTGGGGTTTATACCCCGTGGTGCAGCCCCTCCACATGGAGGGGAGAAGTAGGTACTGGAAACCTTGAGGGTAGGGCTTAGGAAGATATCTGTGTCCACCTGGTCAGAACCTGCAGGGACCTCTGGAGCCCTGGACTCTCCCAGGACTCACAGGCAGGCGGAAGTGGGGGGCGCTGCTTCTCTGCCCAGAGAAGCACCCTGGACTCCAGGCCCAGGAGCCAGAGGCCTTGGGGACTGGCTGGTCGTGGAGGGGCCCCAAGGCGTGCCCACCCCGGCCACTGGTCTCCTGCAGCCAGAGACAAAGACCCTGGTGGATTAGCCAGGGCGGCAGCCAGCCTCCAAGCTGGCCCAGGGGCCAGCAGGCCGCCTGCTGCTTGTGCTTTTGTGTAGGTCCCTCCCATGGCGAGCGGGATGCGCTGGAGAGGCCGGGTCCTCCCTGGGACCCTCGCTCCAGGGCAGCCAGCCGCCACATTGTGAGGATGCCCGCGCAGCCTGGGTGAGGACATGAGGCTGTTGGAGGTGGCTTCCCCAGCCCCCGTCAAGCCTTCAGATGAGGACGCTCCAGCCACACCTCAAGTACAACCTCACAACAGACCCAGGGCCAGGCCACTCACCTGGAGCCCCTCCCCAGCTCCTCACCCTCAGAAACTGAGAAAATGATCGTGTACTCCTGCCTTCAGGCACTACGCTTGGGGGGTCATTTGTTACACAGCACTAAGTAACTGACGGGCTTCCCTGGTGACTCAGGGGTAAAGAATCCGCCTGTCAATGCAGGAGATGCTGGTTCAATCCCTCAGTTCAGTTCAGTTCAGTCGCTCAGTCGTGTCTGACTCTTTGCGACCCCAAGAATCGCAGCACGCCAGGCCTCCCTGTCCATCACCATCTCTCAGAGTTCACTCAGACTCACGTCCATCGAGTCCGTGATGCCATCCAGCCATCTCATCCTCGGTCGTCCCCTTCTCCTCCTGCCCCCAATCCCTCCCAGCATCAGAGTCTTTTCCAATGAGTCAACTCTTTGCATGAGGTGGCCAAAGTACTGGAATTTCAGCTTTAGCATCATTCCTTCCAAAGAAATCCCAGGGTTGATCTCCTTCAGAATGGACTGGTTGGATCTCCTTGCAGTCCAAGGGACTCTCAAGAATCTTCTCCAACACCACAGTTCAAAAGCATCAATTCTTCGGCGCTCAGCTTTCTTCACAGTCCAACTCTCACATCCGTACATGACCACAGGAAAAACCATAGCCTTGACTAGACGGACCTTAGTCAGCAAAGTAATGTCTCTGCTTTTGAAAATACTATCTAGGTTGGTCATAACTTTTCTTCCAAGGAGTAAGCGTCTTCTAATTTCATGGCTGCAGTCACCATCTGCAGTGATTTTGGAGCCCCCAAAAATAAAGTCTGACACTGTTTCCACTGTTTCCCATGAAGTGAAGGGACCAGATGCCACCTGGATCAGGAAAATCCCCTGAAGGAGGAAATGGCAACCCACTCCAGCATTCTGGCCTGGGAAATCCCATGGACGGAGGAGCCTGGCGGGTCACAAAGAGTCAGACACAACTTGGCGACTAAGCAACAACAGCAAAAGGTGGCTGACGCCCGCAGCAAGGATTACAACCTCGGGGTAAGGGAGTGAAGTCTGCAGGCTTGGAGGCTCTGGTCAGTCCAGGTGTACAGCCCTGGGTCCTGGTCAGGAGGTGGGCACCCGAACCACAAGTTATGAAACAGGATCTCAGGCAGCGCAAAATGCTCAGAGGGGACAGAAAGGGCAGTGACTGGGCATCTATGCCCCTCCTTCACTGCCTGCCTGCGTGGACAATCCCAGTGAGGTCAGCCAGGCCAGGACCCGGGTCTTAGACCCCAGGTTTAGTGCTATGACCATTCAAAGTTACATCTGATTATATTTGACAGCTGGTGGTTACCAAGTCATTGGCTTACTCCAGCTAGGCATTGGAGAATAAATCCCATTTTCCAGAGTTGAAAACTGAGAACAGAACAGTTAATCAAGTACCTAGAAGTGAGAGGCAGAGAACTCCCAGGTGTTCCTGGGGGTCTGGGTGCGGTGGAAGTGCGGCCAGGCCGGGGGAACCAAAGTGCCTTCCTCCACCTGAGGCACATCGCTCCCTGAATGAGAGGACCTCGGCCAACCTGCGTGACCTCAGCTTCCCTCAGATGTAGGTCCCGGAAGAGACCAAGCCAGCCGGTCCCAGGTCCCACATGCTCAGCATCAGCCCACAGGCGTCTCCGCAAGGCGAAGAGAAACGGCTGAGAACAGGCAAGGAAATGGGTTAAAGAGGCTGGAGATGGACGTGGAGACGCTCATTCAGACTGAAAGAGAAAAACAAATACCGTGTAATAATGCATGTATGTGGAATCTGGAAAATGGTACAGAAGATCTTACTTGCAAACCAGAAACAGAGACACAGATGTAGCGAACGAACGTATGGACACCGAGGCGGGAAATGGGGCGTGGGGTGGACTGGGAGATGGGGACTGACATATATGTGCTGTTGATACCGTCATTAATAGATAACTAGCGAGACCCTACCATACAGCCCAGGGAACTCTGCGCAATGCTCTGTGGGGGCCTAAATGGGAAGGAAATTAAAGAAGAGGGGACGCACACATACGTACAGCCGATTCACCTGGCTGTCCAGCGGAAACTAGCACAGCATCGAAAAGCAGCTGTGCTCGACCGAAAATCAGCTTGAGAAAAGAAGAACCTGGAGATGCCAAGAAGGGCTGGGTTCAGCCCACCCTGCAGGCGTGTGAGCAGCCCGGCAGAAGGGGTCCCGGGTGACCGTGATGCCCGGCTCTAAGTGGCGGTGGGTGCCTCCCTCGGAGTTCCCAGTCCTCCACCTTCCACATACCTCTGCCTCTTGAAACGAGATCCCACAGGCCGTCTAAGCCTTCAGATGCCTGTAATTCCTTGGCTAATGCTTAGCTTAATTAAGACATTGACTTTAATGGCATTCTCACCGATTACTTTACGAAATGGCAGGTCTGTAAGAGGATATTTCCTGGTGAGCGGGGATATCAGGATGAAATCTCCAAGTCATCATTTCAACACAGGAAGTTATCGGCTACCTGGGGCAGCGCTGGCCCAGCCACACAATTGGCCCGCTGTTCCGAGCGTTATTTAAGAGGCTGAGGCATCTACGTTCCCCAGCAGTCAGTGAGGGGGGAAAAAGGATCAGTTGAGGAGGTTAGCTCTGCCGATGGGCCTTCTCGATGTTTGCTTTGCTTTGATGCAAAGGAAAAGTAAGCGCTATACGTTTGAACCCTGTGGCTTTATCTTTGCCAGACTTCTGTCGTGCCTTCCAGTCGACTTTAAAAAAAAGTCATCTTAGGTTCAACTTGCATTTCTCCCTTTCTTTCTTTGTCTGTCTTTATTCCCTTTAGTTAAAAAAAAAAAATAAACAGCATATTTTCATAACATTAAGAGACCAGAATGTTCGAAACTCAGTGGCCCCTCAGGAACGAGGCCATCGTGCAGTTGCTATTAGAACGTGGGAATCCGCTAACATCCACAGGCGCTCCAGCCATCCGCCTGATGGTTAGGACTGGAGGACAAGGGGACAGGAAACTATTCTGTAAAGAATCAGATATGCAGTTTCTCAAATGACTCTAACAAGAGGACGATCTACCGCTTTGTTCAGGATAGCATCCCTTTTATTTTTTTGGCCATGTTGCAAGCTGTGTGGGATCTTAGTCCCCCGACCAGAGAGCAAACCCATGTCCCTACTGCAATGGAAGCACAGAATCTTAACCACTGGACCTTCAGGAAAGTAAAATATCATATTCTCTGTTTCACCCTGCAGCTCCGTTGCCAGAAAGAACAGTCTGCTGGGAGCAGAAAGTGAATACGTCCCTAAGCTGACCCATGGGGGTGCGTGAGGGGGCTCTTCCAGGGTCCTTGTCCATCATCAAAACAGATCAAAACAGGAGTCCTGTCAGAGCTGGGCCAGCAGCCCCCCACCCGCTCTCCATCCCCAGAGTCCCAGATGGATTCAGTGAGAGGACACATCCGTGGTTCGTGTCCTTTCTTAACCAGACAGGTATTGAGTGTCCACGGCAGGAGGAAGCGCTGGTGAGAAGGCTCAGAACCCTGCTCGTGGATCTCACAGGAAGCATTAAAGGATGTCGGCTTTGGAGAGGGTGGTTCCCAAGGCAGATCTCACCACGTGAACCTCTCCCCGCCTGCGCTTGGTGCCAGATTCAGACGCAGCACCATTCCTCCGTGCTCAAGCACGTGACAATCCTCCAGCAGGCAGTGATGATGGTGACGAAATCAGGAGGGCTTCCCTCAGACCCTCAGTGGATGGAGCTGGCCATGTCGGGGAGGACAGACCACCTCCGACAAACTGGGGAAGGAAGAAAGCCTGCCGTTAGTCATCCTCCTCCTCTCTCTGCGGGCCCCCGGGCTCCACGCCCCACGAGGAAGAAGGACCTTGCCCCTCCCCCACAGCTGACGCTGTCCAGCTTCTCGCTTCCTTGGCCTCTGGGCAGCGGGCTCCTCTGCAAAGATGCACAGTCCACTTATATACCCAGTCCCCTCGGATTTATTCATCAGGTCAAAATCACCTCTTTTTTTTCTTTTCCTTTATAGGATTCAGAGTTATGTTGTTTATTCTAAAGGTTAAAAAGAAATCAAGTTCATGAAAAGCTTATAAAAAGCAATCAACTCTATGATATTTAACGTAATTTCCATAGCACAAAAGCCACTCAGAAGACCTTCAGAATCCAAAAGCAAAGAATGAGAAGTCACCTCTTTTTAATAAAAGCCCAAGGAGAGGCACTGGAAGTAGCTCTCTGAATGCAGAAGTTGGTCCAGGGCTGGCCCACATGGGTTTTCTCATAGCCACTCGCAGATGGCATCATAGACTCAGTTGACATGAGGCTGAGCAAACTCCGGGAGATAGTGAAGGACAGGGAAGCCTGGCGTGCTGCAGTCCATGGGATCGCAGAGTCAGACACAACTTAACTGAACGGCAACTCTTGCAGGGTCCCCATGTGCCAGGCCGGGGGTGGGGGGCAGGCCAGAGAGGCCCCTGGCAACAGTGTAGCTTCATCCCCAGTTTTTCCCCCTTTTCAGTAGCTCTACCCACACCCCATCCTCACCACTGCAGACCCCCGTGGTCAACCCACCAGCGCAGCCACTCTGTCCCCTCAAGCTCACTGTGCCTCTGGGAAGCGTGGGCACACACCCAGGTCCCCCAGGAGCTCGGCCACCAGGAGGACCCCCAGCCTCCGATGCTGGCTGTTCAGGCAGCTCCTGGCCCAACTGTTGCTGCTGTTGTTGCTGAGTCGTGTCTGACTCTTTGCGACCCCATGGACTGCAGGCCGCCAGGCCTCCCTGTCCTTCACTGTTACCCAGAGTTTGCTTAAATTCATGTCCTTGAGTCAGTGATGCCATCCAACCATCTCATCCTCTGTCACCCCTTCTCCTCCTGCCTTCAATCTTTCCCAGCATCAGGGTCTTTTCCAATGAGTCAGCTCTTTGCATCAGGTGGCCAAAGTATTAGAGCTTCAGCTTCAGCCTCAGTCCTTCCAAAGAATATTCAGAGTGGATTTCCTTTAGGATTGACTGGTTGGATCTCCTTGCAGTCCAAGGGACTCTCAAGAGCCTTCTCTAGCTCCACAGTTCGAAAGCACCGATTCTTCGGTGCTCAGCCTTCCTTACGGTCTAGCTCTCACATCCGTACTTGACTATGGGAAAAACTTTAGCTTTGACCTGTTCCTCAACCCCGTAGGAGCCCTGGCTTAGAACATCACACTTCGACCCCCCCAACCTGGTGGGGGGTGTGCAAAAAGCCCTCATAGTGGCCTCAAGAGGCATCAAGTCTATTGGTCCCACATCTGACACTCCAGAGCTCCACGAGGGCCCAGGCTGAGGCCAGTCTCCGGCTGAGACCACCACCTCACTGAGGCCTGCCCCCTGCCCCATCCTGCCTCCACCTCCCTCAGGAAATCACGTGGACCCCAGCCCTTTCCTCAGGCCCTGCATCCAGGAGACCTGCCAAGACCCTGCCCTTTTGTGTTTCTGGCTTTTCTGTCTCTGTAACGTCATGAAAGGACCACCTTCCCTTGGTCAGGGGCCAACTTGTCTCCCCCAAAGAGCCATGTGTTGGGGTCCTGACCCAGCACCTCACGATGTGACTGTATCTGGAGCTGGGCCTTTCAAACAGTGATTAAGGTAAAAATGAAGTCTTTTGGGTGGGGCCCTAGTCTCTTACAGTTCCAGCGTCCTTATAAGAAGAGGAGGTCAGAACAGACACACACAGAGGGCAGACCCTGTGAGGACGCGGGGAGGAGACGGCCATCTGCACGCCCGGGGGGGCCTCAGGAGGGCCAGCCCCACCCGCACCCGGGCCTGGGGGTCCGGCCTGCAGGACTGCCCCCCTGGCTGGGGTGCTTCGTGAGGGCAGGCTGAATAAACTCAGAGTCTTCCTCTCATTGAGTTTCCATTTATCCTTCAGAAGCCTTCTGAAATATCATCCTAGTTTCTCTGAGACAGAAGAAATCATTTACCCGAAACGTTTCTGTGCCTCTATGCATGTGTGAGCACGTGCTCAGTTGCTTGAGTTTTGTGTGGCTCTTTGCAGCCCCAGGGACTGTAGGCCACCAGGCTCCTCTGTCCAGGGATTCTGTAGGCATGAGTGGGTTGGCCTTTCCTCCTCCAGGGGATCTTCCTGACCCAAGGATTAAACCCGCATCTCCTGCGTCTCCTGCAGTGCAGGTGGGTTCTTCACTACTGAGCCACTGGGGAAGCCCACCTCTCTTTTTATATAGATGTAGATATAGATGTATATGCTGCTGCTGCTGCTAAGTCGCTTCAGTCGTGCCCGACTCTGTGCGACCCCATAGACGGCAGCCCACCAGGCTCTCCCGTCCCTGGGATTCTCCAGGCAAGAACACTGGAGTGGGTTGCCATCTCCTTCTCCAGTGCAGGAAAGTGAAAGGGAAGGCACTAAGGAATGGTTATACATGCTCGTATATCTTATCCTCACTTGTCTCACAGTGGTCACATACGCTCCCCTCCCTCCCAGTGCAGATTCTGTGATTTAATTTATCCATCCATCCACCCTAGTAAATTCTCCATCGATGTCTGTCGAGCTAAAACGGCCTGGGATTGAGTTTCTCGAGTCCCCAGGCAGGCCACCTCCCTCCTCCCCAGCCGCCCAGCGCAGGGGCACCCCTGATGGTATCGCAGACCTACACGAGGTGCAGGACAGGCTCAAACACCAGCTCCATTCAGATGGCCCTAGGGACACAGGCTGGAAACTTAAATTTCTTCCCATGCAGCCCAAGTCTTCCTGGGAAGTCGCTGACTGAACACACCTCCCTGAATAGATTAGAGATGAAACTGAGCAGCCGGATCGGTCTCGGTTTCCCGGGGGGCCCCTAATCTGCAGGGCCGGCTTCCCTCGACATCGCCCGCAGGAGCGCGGCTGCTGGGCGGCTCACCCAGAGGTCGGTTGTCCGATACGGCCGAGCCAAAGCTATCTGTTGAGCAGACAACCTATGTGCGTGTCAGGATCAGCAGCCATCATCCTTGATGCTGGGTTTTTTCTTCCTCGTTGAAATGGATCTTTTGAGAGCCACTCAAGGGGAAAGAATGTGGAAGGATGGAGTGCAGTGGGGTACCTCCATGAAAGAGGCCCTTGATTATATGGGGAACATTAAAAACAGGGAATTTTCCCTTTTACCGCTCATTTCCTTCAGTTACCTATAAACTTCACTGTCAGAGAAACTACCCATCTGTTTTCCTGAAGAAGCGGGTAGAAAACATCCAGAGTGCAGCATATTTACCACAAATGTTCTCCATTGTCGGGAGCAGAGTTTTTGAAGTACATGTACATGCCTCTCTCCCTGCCCCCACCCCCCTAAGAATACCAAGAGCTGCTTTGCATAAGCTGCCGGTTGGGCAGACGGGGAAGGCGAATGCAGATATCATAGGACGGGTTATGATCGCCTGGCCCTTGCCTCATTCACAATAGATTTCTCGACAGACCCAACATCAGCGACAGCCAGGTTGCATTTTTAAAAGGACTTTTGTGCATTTTTTTTTCTCCTTCTTAGTACTTAGGAGTCCCTGAAAAGACATCAAAACCGTTTAGTGTAGATATTCAGAATAAATGAAACTATTTTTTTTTTTTGGCCCTTGTCGGTTGCCTTTGTAATAACAGTCTTCTTATGTATTTAGATACTTATGTAACTTAAGATGAAAAGACATCTTATAGCCTCCAGGCAGAATGATGGGAAATTAGCGGCATACCTGCAACTCCAATTTGCCTGGGATGGAGTCCATTTCAGACCATGGGAAAGGGGCGCATTTGCTCCGTGGGATCAATCTCAAGCCTTCCAATATTTCCATACAATGACTTTTCCTAAAAGCATGTAAAAAAATACCTTGGCTAACTGGTTTTGTTAATGAACATGAGAGGAAGGTGGTCATGGAGACCCACGGAGGGTTTGCCCAAGAATTTAAGTAACTGGTTTTGGAGTAGATTTGTTGAAATGTTCATGTCCCTCACTGATTTAGCGACATTAAAATGAACCAGGCAAATCGGGGTGGAAAACAGAAAAGTCGAGATGAAAGTCTGCAAGCCAGTCGGCTCATCTTAAAGGGCCTCAGATGACCCTCGGAAGAAATGGGAATAATTATACCCAGTGCGTCAGGCCGTCGTGAAGCTTACTGACTACCTGAATGTGTTCTGAGATCCTCAGATGAAAATAGACCACAAACACAGAGTGTTATTATAGAATTCAAAAGGATGCTTTCCTTTCTGCAAGAAAATGCTGTGGGCACCGTCTGAACTTTGTCCCTTCTGGCCATGACATCTCCCACCATATCCGACTGTTCACCACACCTGCTTCTCAACCCCTTTAAAGTCCTTTGATTTCTGTGGGCCTCTTCACATGCCCCACGACAATGGTCTTTCATTATGAATACGCTCCTTAGCAACAGTCTCCAGGAAGGAAAAGATATCTCTGCTGTGCCCAGTGGATTCTTATTCATTTCTCCATCATCAACAGCATCATCTGGGGGATGACTGTGGTACCCACCACACCTGACTTGGAGTCCACCAGATCACAACGGTCTTTCTAAAGAGCAACCCGGGAGAGGTCTTGGGTTAGTCTCTTTTATTTATTCTTTTTTGCTGTAATCAAGGAGAAAGACTTGGCTGATCATAACTAAATTTGGTCTCTAATAAACGGATGCCGGCTACACATATTTTTGTTTCCCCTTTGGATCTGCCATCTTCAAAACACAATTTTCTTGTCCAGATTATGTCCATCAGGCAAGAAAAATGGATGGAGGACCCTGTGTGGTCTGAAGCCCCCTGGGATCCCCAGTACATGAAGCAGTTGCATAATCCGGCTAAGCCACTTTCTCAGGGGTATTATGTGAAGTTGAGTATTTTTTATTTTTAGACACTGAATGCGCTGGAATGGAAAAGACCCTCATCTCCATGAGGTGGTCCCCGGCTATCCCTCTTGGAAAAGGGAATGGCAATCCCCTCCAGTGTTCTTGCCTGGAGAATCCCATGGACAGAGAAGCCCGGCGGGCTACAGTCCACGGGGTCACAAAGAGTCAGACCCGACTGAGCGGCTAACACACGCTATCCCCTCCATCCAGAACGCTTCGCTCCTGATAGTCACCTGACTACTCTTTCTCATCAGAGCTGCGCACAATTCCTCCTGGCCTCTCTAGCTTCCCCCGCCCCACTGCCCGTCTCCCTCCACTGGCTCTGGGGATCTCTTGTTGTTGTCCACTCGCTCAGTTGTGTCCGACTCTTTGCAACCCCACGAACCGCAGCACGCCAGACTCCCCTGGCTTTACCATCTCCCAGAGCTTGCTCAAACCCGTGTCTATTGAGTCTGTGAATGATGCCATCCAACCACCTCATCCTCTGTCACCCCCTTCTCCTCCCACCTTCAATCTTTCCCAGCATCAGGGTCTTTTCCGATGAGTCAATTCTTTGCATCAGGTGGCTAAGGGATTGGAGCTTCAGCTTCAGCATCAGTTCTTCCAATGAGTTTTCAGGGTTGATTTCCTTTAGAATTGATTGGTTTGATCTCCTTGCTGTCCAGGGGATCCTCCAGAGTCTTTTCTAGCACCACAAATCAAAAGCATCAGTTCTTCAGCAATCAACCTTCTTTACGGTCCAACTCTCATGTCTGACCTTCATCTGTCAGTTTCCCCCCTCTATTGGACAGCGAATCAGTGCACAGAATGTTGACTTCCTAGCACTGCCAGATAGTGTGTATGAGGGCTAAGCACACACCCGTGGCAGTCCTGGAAGAGCTCAGGGGCAGGAAGCAACAGGCATGTTCAGCACGCACCTCCAGCGATGCCGGTGTGGGGGTGGGTCACACGCCATATTTGGCCATTAGTTGGGTGCACTGGTGGGTAGCTGAGCCTTTCACAGGATGCTATGGCATTCTCCCAGGCTATCTGCTTCTGACTGATGAGGGCAGGTCCTAAGACCAGTAGACCACAAGGCCGTGTCTTCAGGGTGGTGTCTCCCCAGCTGTAAAATGAGTTCTCAATTCAAGGTATGCAGTCAGACCTCGGGGATGCATTCGGTCAGCCCTGTGACGGATGCCGGGAAGCACTGTGAGCAGAGGAAGCAAACCCGTACCAAGAGCAACGGCAGTTCCAGAAAAGACAAACTGCTCTTCCACCCAGATTAGAAGGGCTTCCCTAGTGGATCAGCCGGTAAAGAACCTGTCTGCAACACAGGCAACATGGAACTAGGGTTCACTCCCTAGCTCGGAAAGATCCCCTGGAGGAGGGAATGGTTACCTACTCCAGTATTCTTGCCTGGAGAATTCCAGATTAAAAGAGGGGTGACGGAATCAACCTGCCACTAAGGGGTTCGCTGGTGCTCTCAAGGAAGGGTGTCACATCGAAGGGTCATCATTTGTCTTGGTTGTTGAAAGTTTGGGTGTCCAGCATGGGTATTGGTATCTATGGGTGACTTAACATGCCCCAAGATGATAGTCATTATTTCTGAACACTCTCTTAGCAACATAATTTCCAGGAAGAAAGAGGTATCTTTGCTGTCTCCTGTGGATTCTTGTTCATTTCTCCATCATCAATAGCATCATCTGGGGATGACTGTGGTCATCCAAAGAGAGCAGCCAAAGAGAGATTTGGGGTTCACCATCTTCGATTTATTCTTTTGTGCCATAATCAAGTAGAAAGACTGGCCATCATCTCCAGGACAAGTCATCCCACTGAGCTGGTCCCTGCGGGCCTGAACTATGGGACAGGCTCTCTGAAGGCCAGTTGACATCCACACACTTTTGCCCACTGCCGTAGGTCCATCTCCAAACTAAGTTGTCTCCGATCTCCGAACATTGTTCCGTTCGGGCTCCTCTCCCATAAGACAAGCCGTCTGCCCGTGTCCAGGCGTCTGTGGATTTTCCTGCTTCCAGGTACTTTTCTGTGTACGGTGGGTGGCCAGTGTGCTGCCTGAGGGACGGCCCCCTCCCCTGCTGTCTTTCAGGGTTACTTCTCAGAGAGGACGTGATGCAAAAAAGACTCAGTCTTCAGCCAGCTCATGAGAGACACTTCAGCTGCACAGCCGCCTGGCATGCCCTGGCCAGGTGCTCCAGCCGTGCTGGAACCTACTAGCAACTCACAAGCTGTTCTTCAAACCGCCAGTGGCTTCTATCGTAGAGAGCACATCTTGGGGCTTCCCTGGCAGCCTAGTGGTTAAGGCTCTGCACTTCCAACACAGAGGGGCACAGGCTCAATTTCTGGTCAGGGAACTAAGATCCTGCATGCTGCACGGTATGGCCAAAAAAAAAAAATTCTAGAAAGAGCATGTCTTCACTCAAGAACTCCACAGGTCCATGCTGAGATGCTCCTGGAGAGGTTTTCTGCACTCTCCACCTGTGCAAGCCTTCATCACCTTATCTGGTGGATCGCAAGTCCCTAGGGACAGAGAAACTTACACTGCAGCCTCTACCTGCCACCAAGCCCTCTCCTGCTCTGGGTCTCACGTGAGATAGAAAGCCTTTCAAACCACTCAGTAAACTGGTTAGAAGAGAATTCCTGAGAGTGATATCGATTTCCGCCTCCCCCCAGGTCCAAACAACTTTAAGTTTTGTGCTTCTTTGCTGCTAGCTGGAGAAGATGTAGGATGGGCAGCAAATGGTTCTCTGCTTTAAAGGGGAGTCCTGCGGGCCCTGGACGCCGGGTCCCTGCTCATCTCATTGACATGCAGCTCTTTATATTGTGAGAAGTTTGTTTCTTACTTTCTGCATACTCTCTGCTCCATGCTCACCGCTTCCAGTTCACATGGGTTATCAGTATGGAAGACCAGCCTGGTCTGTAGAATATCAGGATGACTATGGTCTCTGTGAGGTGTCTTGTTGGCAGAACAGTGGAGTTAGCTCCACTGTGGAACCGGAGAGTGAATGTGAACTGCTGTCCTTCTCCTATGATGACAAATTGCTTTTTATCCTCTTCACCAATGCGATGGAGAAGAACGCTTCTAGATCAATAGGTGCATATAACTTAACTTCCATATCTGGCTCCCAGATGGAGAAGTGGCCACCAGGGGAATCTTCCTGCCATAAAGAACCATAAAACTGGGCGGGGGGAGGATATGAAGCAATCTTGTTTGGACAACAGAAGTGAAGTGAAGTGAAGTCGCTCAGTCGTGTCCGACTCTTTGCGACCCCGTGGACTGTAGCCCACCAGGCTCTTCCGTCCATGGGATTCTCCAGGCAAGAATACTGGAGTGGGTTGCCATTTCCAGAAAACAGGCATTAAAGACTGTGATCCCTAAGAGAAGGGGAACTCATATGGCAATCCCATTAATTGCCCCGCCTCTCTGCCTAGGGGAAATTTCCTGACCACAGGATAGGAGCGAGAGCAGAGGAGAACAATCTTACTGAGCGGAGGGGACTGCCAAAATGACATGACTCTGTGGTCAGGGTGCCGGAGAAGAGGCAGCTGTGCCCCAGGAACGTCTCAGACATTGGCATGAAGTTTACCTGCAAGTCTTTGGCTAAGAGTGGGCTTGTGAGTATCCAGGGAAAGACTATGTAAGAACTACCTGAGATCAGGTGCTGTGGAGTTGAGAGACCAAAGTTTGCTGAGACACATGGAAGTTCCCAGCCAGGCGGAAAGGAGAAGAGACATCAGAAAAGTTGTGCCTTAGGAGTAAAGACCATAACGTACAGCAAAGTCTAGTCTATATAAGTCTAGACCTTAAATCAAGGCTTGAAGACAGAATTCAGAAGGAGAGTCAAAGCAACTTAGAGGGGCTCAGGAAAAGCCAGATCCAAGTCTATGCAAGTTCAAGTTATCAGCCAGGAATATCCACCACCTACAAGAATAAAACCAGCAGTACTCAGAGACAAATATCAGAATCCCAGACCTCTAAAACGCGCCATCTGCAGTTCCAAATAATAGGAAAAAGTCTAGACACGCAAAGCACCAGGAAAATATAACTCATATGCCATAGAATAGCAGTCAATTGCCACTGACCCGAAGACGGCCCACATGTTGGACTCAGCAGCTACATAAAGCTATTATGATAAACATGTTCAAGGATTTAAAGGAAAATATGGCCCTAATGAACAAATCAATAAAGAATCTCAGCAGATAAATTAGAACTTGAAAAGAGAACTAAATGGAAATTCCAGAATTCACAGGCACAATACCAAGTGAAAAAGTAAGTAGATTCAAAGATTAGAAATGACAGTAGAAATTACCTGAAGACAGATCAGCAGAAACTATCCAATCCAGGAAAAAAGATAACACAGAGAGGACTTCTCTGGTGATTTAGTGGATAGGAATCTGCCCGCCAATGCTGGGGACATGAGTTCCAGCCCGGGCTGGGAAGGCTCTACACACAGCGGAGCCTCTAAGCCTGCACAGCACAGCTTCTGCGCCCAGACAGCCTGGAGCCGCACGTGCCTGGAGCCTGTGCTCCACAACCCGAGAAGCCCCCGCAGTGAGAAGTCCGTGCGTCGCGTGAGCAGCAGCCGCCACGCGCCACAACCAGCGAGAGCCCGCACACAGCCACAAAGACCCGGCGCAGCCAGAGCAGATAAAGACGGTTTAAACGTTTTAAAGGGAGAGAGGGAAATCTAAAGAAAATTAGCAAATGTTCAGAGACCCTTGGAACAAAGTCAAATGGCCTGGAATATGTGTAGTTGCAGTCCCAGAAATAAAAGAGTGAAATGAGGTACAAAAAGACTGAGAAAATAAAACAAAAAATTCCCACAGTTGAAGATCTCCATATAATAGGGAGAAAGCTATTTATAGATCCAAGAAACACGATAATTACAAAACAAAACCCAAAAAAAGCCTGAAAACCATACCTGCACACATCGTCATGCTACTGAAAAATAGAAAATCTTGAAAGCAGCCAGATAAAAGAGTACGTTACATATACAGGAAGAACCCAACACTGATGGCTGATATCTCATCAGAAACAAAAGAGATCAGCAAATAGTGGGAAACGATATTTAAAGTGTTGGAAAGAAAGACTCATCAAACCAGAATGTTACATCCAATGACAATGCCCTTCAAAAACAAGAGAACTGAAATAAAGGCATTTTCAGATCAATAACACACAAGGAGATCAAACCAGTCAATCCTAAAGGAAATCAGCCCTTACTATTCTTTGAAAGGACTGATGCTGAAGCTGAAGCGCCAATACTTTGGTCACGTGATACAAAGAGCCAACTCATTAGAAAAGACCCTGACGCTGGAAAAGATTGAGGGCAGGAAGAGAAGGGGGAAGCAGAGGATGAGATGGTTTGATAGTGGCACCAACTCAATGAACGTGAATCTATGCAAACTCTGGAAGAGAGTGGAGGACAAGGAGCCTGGCAGGCTGCAGTCCATGGGGTCGCAAAGAGCTGGACTTGACTTAGCAGCTGAACAGCAACAACGCCAGCAAAAGTTTATTGCCAGCTGATCTATACTGCCCGGATGTTCTTCCGGCTGAAGCTTCACTCACCTGAGAACAAGAGTTTACAGGAGGAATGAAAAGCGCCTAAACCAGTAAATGAGCGAGAACGCAACCACAGACCAGCGTCAGGGGCTGCGTCGGTCTCCTCTAGTTACCGTACACCGCCTCTGGCGTGGTTTACATAATGTCCTGCGCGCTTTGGGGTCAGGTGGGTGAGTTGAATGGGAATGCGATGAGGCAGGACCCCCGCATCCTTAAGTGTTTCGTGGCGCATTAAGTCTTCGCAGCTCCTCCTGGGGCGGCATTGCTTCTGCCTCACTGCCTCAGCCAAGAGGGGAGAGTTTCAGGTGGTCCCACTTGGCTCCTCCCTCCTCATGACTCCTTTTCTGCAGGTCACAGAATCAAAGCCAGGGTCCTGCCGACTCTGGATTGCAGCCCCCCCAGTTGCACAACAAGGGACCGAGAAAGTGACCGCAGGTGAGCCCTGGGGTGCGCTGGACATGGACTCGGGCCAGGACTCCGTTTATCACGGTCACTGGGGTCAGCAACAGAGTTTCAGGTCTCCTGGCAGCAGACCCTGCATCCAACCATCCTTGAAAGTCTTTTCTCAGGACACACGCACCATGATCGGTAGCCGTATGCCACTTTGGGGAAGGATCCGGAAAGCAACTACGGCATCAACTGGCAGTGACATTTACAGGATCTGTTCTCAAGGAGACTCGACTTCTAGTTAATTGATCAATAGTGTCCAGGTCTGTGGACGGAGCCAGAGCAACCATCACGTGTATTTTCCTGGTTCCGCTGGCACCCATTACCAGCTCCTGCTCGCTTCGTCGCCTGACGTATTTCTCCTCTGCAGATATGCTGATGGCCAATCCTAGTTATCAGCCTTACCGGTTGATGTATTGAGGGGCCATGGGTTCCATTAGGGAGGACAAGTGTCGAGTGTCTTGAGTGAGGCTCTGGGGACTCTCTCGGAGAAAGGGGACACGTCCCCTCTGTCAGGGGTAAGGAGATTGCTTCTGTTGATGTGGTGGGAGCCTGTGTGTGAGTGTGACTGCTGATTTCAGGCTGCAGTTCCATACCCAGCCCGGCCTCCGCGGCACTGCGAACTCAGAAGTTAACATTGTCAGCCAGAGGACTTCCCTGGTGGCCCCGTGGCTAAGACTTCAAGCTCCCAAAGCAGGGGATCCCAGTTTAGTGACCGGCCAGAGAGCTAGACCCCATGTGCCGTAACTGAGAGTTCACATGTCACAACTAAAGGTCCCGTGGGCTGCTACGAAGACCTGGCACAGCCAAATAGTTCTCTTTCAATTATCAGACAATAGGCTGCCCGGATGATAAACAGAAGCCTGCAGCTCTAAAGACGCGCTGAAATCCCCTGGATGTTCTGGAATTCATGCCACAGTCTGCCTCATTCTCAGGTGGTTCAGCAGCAAAAAATCCGCCTGCAAAGCAGGAGACCCGAGTTCAGTCCCTGGGTCAGGAAGATCCCCTGGAGGAGGGCATGACAACCTGCTCCAGTGTCCTTGCCTGGAGAATCCCGAGGACGGAGGAGCCTGGCGAGCTACAGTCCATGGGGCCCCAAAGACTGAACGTACTTGCGCTGCCTCCTTCTAAACCTCTCGATCTGCCTATTAGATTTTGTTCTGAGAATTCAGGACCGCCAGCCCAAATGGGCCCCCGGTTACCCGAAGAATAATTCGAGTAGGGTGAGTGAGGTTCAAGGTTGTTTAAGGAAGAGGCCCAACAAGCCAGTGGACTCAACACGGGCCCCTGAGGGCTTCACTGTGGCCTCCACGGGCAGGAAGCTTGCTCTTTCCCCAGGTTGCTTTCTAAAATGTAAACACAGCTTTTCTCCTCCTCCTGCTTCTTCTCTTTCTTCTCCTCTTCCTCCTCTTCCTTCTTCAGTCTGTGGGATTTTCCTGTTTGACTGTACAATTTGCTAAAAATGAACATTTTGACAAGAAAAATATGTGGGCACCTGGGCCAGGAGGGAAGCTGTGAATTCTCTGCCCGCTGTCCCAGAGGGAGTCGGGGGAGCAGGGGCCAGCCTCGCGTTCATGCCCCCGGGGGGCAAAGGGACTCCACCCGGCTTCCTCCAAATGGCCGCTGAGGCCGCTGTCCCCAGTCCTTCCCTGCAGGTTGGCTCCTGGTGTTCCCCGACCACCAGCCCAGAGGGAGCCCTCATGGCGATGAGGGGGAAAAGGACCAACTCAGCCACCCAAGTCCAGGATTCCCAGTGCCTGGCCTTAAGCCATGTGCCCTGGGGGTGGGGGCCAGGGAGCCTCGGAGACGTGGAGCTCAGAAGGAACAGGGTTCCAGTTCAAAACCAGTCCTTCGGACCCCAGACCTCTTGCCTTACTTTTGCTCCACTCCGGCCCAGAGGCAACGCTGAGCACCAACACGGCTGGCGGCAGAGACAAGCCCTGTTTGGTCAGAAAACTCCTCAGCCAGAGGACTCAGGGATGGAAAGAAGCCCCCAGCCAGGCTGCTCCTTACCACCTGCCCAGGTGTAAGCGGTCTGGGTCCTCGGGGAGTCTGGAGGGGCCTTAGGGGTCTTGCGGGGGCCTCTTCAGTCAGGGAGGAACTCAGGAGTGGACCTTGGGGAATCTGGGGGCCAGTGAGGGGATTTGTGATCTCAGTGGCCTTGGGAGGCCTTGGTGGTCTGGGGAACCTCAGGGAGTCTGGGGGAACCTCGGGGAGTCTGGGGGGAACTCAGGAAGTCTGAGGGCATCTCGGGGAGTCTGGAGGACCTCAGAGCATCTGGGGGATTCAGAAAGTCTGGGGGAAACTCAGGGAGTCTGGGGGGCCTCGGGGCATCTGGGGGATCTCAGAGAGTCTGGGGGAACCTCAGGGAGTCTGGGGGGACCTCGGGAAGTCTAGGGAACCTCAGGGAGTCTGGGGGGACCTCAGAGAGTCTGGGGGGATCTCGGGGAGTCTGGGGGACCTCAGGGCATCTAGGGTATCTCAGATAGTCTGGGGGGACCTCGGGGAGTCTGAAGGTACCTCTGGGCGTCTGAGGGGCTGTAGGGATCTGGGAGATCACTGTCTTACTGAGAGAAACCAGTAGGGTTGGGGAACCCCAGGGGTCAGGGGGCACAGAGCTTATTCCCCAGATTCAGTTCACGGTGGGACGTCTTCCACGCTTGCAGCCGTGTGCCACTGGCTACTCAGTAAACCCAGCGTGGCCAGCTCCAGGAGGGGAAGCCAGCGGGGACCAGGGACATCCCTGAAGAAGAAGAGGAGCGGCAGAGGCGCAGCCAGAGAGCCTTTCAACTTTCAGGGTCCGCACAGCCCCTCCAGACGCACCGGAGTCAGGAAGCGCGCGGCAGCGGCAAGGGTGCCTTGGGGCTCTGCCTCCCTGACCGCAGAAGTCACTGTCCAAGTGAGTCACTGACATGTTCCTGCTCCCTGCGGCACAGGGCTGGGCGCCAGGACCCCGAGCAGGCCATCTGCTCCCAGGTTCCATCAGCGAGGCCACCTGGCTTCAAAGGAACCGGGGTGAAGTCACAAACAGAAAATCTGTGTTTAAAAGCTCAGGGCCCTTGCTGTCACCTCATCATGGGAGCCTAGACCTGGGCGGGGGGAGGGGGTGGGTCCCGCAGTGGCAAGGCACACAGCAAGGAGGCCAGGGAGCCTGTCCAGTTCATCCTGAGCGGATGGCCTGGGGCACCTTCTCGGATGTGTGGCCCATTCATGACTTTCCTGGGAGGTTTTTAAAGTTTTTATTCATTCCTGTGACCACATCGTCCAGGAATCACATCTACAGGGAATCATCCAGAATGCTCTAATTTCAGGACTCAGGTTTGCATTCCTCGGAGGGTGAAAAGATCACCAGGGAAAGGGGTCTGCGTTATTTCTGCAACGGGAACTTGTAATTGTTGTTTGCTGTTTGGACACTAAGTCGTGTCCAACTCTTTGCAACTCCACGGACTGAGGCATGCCAGGCTTGCCTGTCCACTCTCTCCTGGAGCTTGCTCAGACTCATGTACATCGAGTCGATGATGTCATCCAACCTTCTCATCCTCTGTCATTTCCTTCTCCTGCCCTCAATTTTTCCCAGCATCAGGGTATTTTGCAGTGAGTCAGCTCTTCGGATCAGGTGGCCAAAGTATTAGAGCTTCAGCTTCAGTGAATGAAGTCCTTCCAGTGAATGTTCAGGGCCGATAGCCTTTAGGATTGACTGGTTTGATCTTGCTGTCTCGGGGACTCTCAAGTCTTCTCCAGGACCACAGTTGGAAAGCATCGATTCTTTGGCACTCTGCCTTCTTTACGGTCCAGCTCTCGGATCCCTACAAGACCACTGGAAAAACCGTAGCTTTGACTACACAGACCTTTGTCGGCAAAGCGCTCTCTCTGGCTTGTAATATGCTGTCTGGGTTTGTCATGGCTTTCCTTCCAAGGAGTAAGCGTCTTTTAGTTTCACGGCTGCAGTCACCATCCACGGTGATTTTGGAGCCCAGGAAAATAAAGTCTGTCACTGTTTCCATTTTCCCCTTTAATTGGCAGCAGCTAACGGAGACCAGCTGGACACAAAGAGAACACTGGCTCCTAGGCAAGGATGCAAGATGAATGAGACACCCGCCTCCTTGACAAGGTTCTCAGTTTACTGGGACTTCCCTGGTGGTCCAGTGGCTAAGGCTCCACGTTCCCAATGCAGGGGGCTGAGGTTCAATCCCTGGTCGAGGAACTACATCCCACATGCCTCCCCTAAAAATGATCCTGCGCGCCACGACAAAGACTGAAGACCCTGCGTGCTTCAACATAAGACCGAGCACAGGCAAATAAAGAAATATTTTACAAGAAAACAAACCCGCCAAAAAGAAGTGTACTGTTTAAGGGGTGTGATCTCCTAGGTGGACGAGACAAGGGGCAGCCCAGTGCTGCAGGGTCAGAATCCCACCCCCAGCAGTGCTTCCGGCCTCAGCCCCGTCCACCCATCCGAACTTTCCTCCGCGTGAAAACCCTGGGCATCCCCTCGGCGTCCCTGAAACGAACCCCTCACTCCCTGGCCTCACTCCCCGCCTCCTCTACTCGGGCCCCGCCCACTCCTCGAAGTCTCCCCCCTGTCTCTTATAACACATCTGGACACAGCCTCAGCCCCGTCCACCCATCCGAACTTTCCTCCGCGTGAAAACCCTGGGCATCCCCTCGGCGTCCCTGAAACGAACCCCTCACTCCCTGGCCTCACTCCCCGCCTCCTCTACTCGGGCCCCGCCCACTCCTCGAAGTCTCCCCCCTCTCCCCGCCTTCCCCACCCCCTGCTCTCAGGGGACGCCACCCCTCTGTAGGCTAACCTCTCACTCCTGGGGACATCCTCACACCTCCAGCCTGTTAGCCCTCTCCTCTGCGTGTCCTCTCTGTCTCGTGACGGTTGCCCGTTGTTTTGGGATGGTTTGTATAGGAGTCAAGTGTCCACCTGGTTGCCTACTCCAGGCGGGGCGCGGCGGTACCACCTCCCCACAAGCAGGCTTCTCTGGTGGCTCCGTGGTAAAGAATCCGCCTGCAATGCAGAAGATGCAGGGTCGATCCCTGGGTCAAGAATATCCCCCAGAGGCGGGCATGACAACCCTGTCCAGTATTCTTGCCTGGAAAACCCCATGAACAGAGGAGCCTGGCGGGCTACAGTCCGTGAGGTCGCAAAGAGTCAGACACGACTGAGCGACTTAGCACACTTGCACCCCACCCAGCACAGTGCCGGATACAAGAAGAGGCAGGAAGATGCTCAGGAGCCCTCAGGTGAGTCCCTGACCCAGGCTGTGGGGGGACCATGGCAGAGGGCAGAGAAGAGACTGAAAAGGGCGGGGACCTCAGAGGGGATCCCTGAATGGGTAAGGAGGACTCGCGCCTGCCCCTCTGAGCTCTCAGATCTGGGAGTAAGGGGGGTCTCTAGAGCTGGTCCTTGGGTAAGCTCTGCGCCCCACTCCCCGCCCTGAAATCTTCAAAACCCATGAGATACAACAGAAAAGCCTCCTGCCTCCGTGCTCTGCTCCCCAACCACACACAGCCTCAACCAATTTTCTTAGAAAGTCATATTTGAATCTCTGACTGCACCTTTTCAGGAGGGCGGGGCCGGCAGGGCCCGGCCCGCCTGCAAACGGAAACTTTGCCGAGAATGCTGTGGTCTGGTGACCCAAACAAACCCATTTGCAAATTGGCAGGTGGAATTGACCCCGTGGAGATAAAAGGCTTGATTGGGGAACATTTGAAGAAGTTGTTGAGATTTTTTTTTTTTTTTTTTTTCTGAGTGCAAAAGCAAAAGAGGGCAAAAAAAATCAAGTTAATAAAAACTGTACTGAATGAAGTTAGACACAATGGTAGTATTTTAAAGCAACAACTTCCACGGAGGCTTTTAAAACAGATTTTTACAAGCTGTTTTTCTCTTTCCTTTTTTCTTGCTTGTTTTAAACCGTGCTCAGTGAAAAGCCTTCTAAATTACTGTTGACCACATTATTTTCAATTCTTGAACCACGATTTTTTCCCTGTGCCTGGGGAGGCTCCATCTCCGAGTTTACAGACAGGCCGGTTCCCAAAAGACAGCTGCTGTAATTCAGCTCTAAGATTCCTCAGTGTGAGTCTGCAGAAGCGATTTAATGATAACCGTGATCCCAAGGGACCCCGAAGGCCTTTGATGGGAGACTTAACCCTCGTGGGAGGAGCCCTCGTGATTACTCAGCGGCCCATCTCCACGTCTTCCCAAAATGAGAAGGTGGGGCAAGGAAAGACCCGTTTGTGGCAATCAACCATTTGAGATCAAAAGGAGGGCTGTGGACTGAATGTTTGTGTTGCCCCAAAGTTCACATGTTGAGGGCCTAGGGAGATGGGAGTGAGCTTTATTCACGTCGCACCAGAGAGAGTCTGGGAGGTTCGCGTGGTTCTGGGAAAGGAGAGAGACGGGCTGGGCCAGGGCTATCTGGGTCTCCAGTGAGCTGCCCTTGTTGGCCATGACGAGAATGGCGCTGCGCACGCCATGCTGGGCGTGGGCACAGGCATCCCTTGCTGCAAGTCCAGCCCCAAACTCCCCCTCCCGCGTTCCCCACGCCGGCATCTAGGTGCCACCCTGCCAAAGGAGCTGCCACTTTTGCAGACACCGTCGGAAACAGGGCAAGGGCGTTTCCCCCTTGGAATGCGCCCCCTTTTTATTAATTGGAGTAGAATTGCTTTGCAGTGTTACCTTAGGGTCTGCTGTACAGCGAAGTGAATCAGCTACACGGACACATGTATCCCCTCCCTCGGGAACCCCCCCCCCGCCCCCCCCCATCCTTCCCTCCTTCCCGGGCCGCCGNAGGGCGTTTCCCCCTTGGAATGCGCCCCCTTTTTATTAATTGGAGTAGAATTGCTTTGCAGTGTTACCTTAGGGTCTGCTGTACAGCGAAGTGAATCAGCTACACGGACACATGTATCCCCTCCCTCGGGAACCCCCTCCCAGCCCTCCCCCATCCTTCAGTCATCACGGAGCAGCAGGCACCTGCTACCCAGCAGGCCCCCACCGTTTTACACCCATGGGGTATCAACATACACGCCGATCCATCTCCCGACCTGCCCACCTGCTCCTTCCCCGCAGTCCGCGTGTCCCTTCCCTGCGCCTGTGCCTCTATCCCTGCCCTGCACAACGGTTCATCTCTACCTTCTTTCTAAATCCCTTGCATCTGCGCTCAGTCACTCAGTCATACCCAGCTCTTTGGGACCCCATGGACTGTAGCCGGCCAGGCTCCTCTGTCCATGGGATTTCCCAGGCAAAAATACTGGAGTGGGTTGCCACTTCCTTCTCCAGGGGATCTTCCGGACCCTGCATTGCAGGTGGATTCATTGCCACTGTGCCACCTGGGAAGCCCACGTGCATTAATAGAGGATATTTGTGTTTCTCGTTCTGACTTACTCTACTCTGTATGACAGACTCTAGTCCATCTACCTCTCCCTACTAATGACCCAGTTTTGTTCCTTTTTATGTTAATACGGAATGCCCTCCTTTAAACACAGCCCCATCTTGCCTACCAGGTCCAGCAGTCTGCACTTCTGGCTGCTGTCTGCAGGCCCTGAGGTCTGCCCTGGCCTCCACTGCCCTTTCATTTCAACATTGTCCCCAAACCAGAGCGAGTCAACCCTCCTCTGAGGGCGGAGAAGACCCAGGCTCCCTGTGTCAAGGATGTGGTTGCCCTCTGGAAGGAGAGGAAGCTCTCGTTCCTTTGGATCCTTCTAGAACAGCCTGAACACAGATGCTTCTCACCATATGGAACCATCCCTGTATGTTTGTCCACCTGTCTGAATCATAGAAAATTCATATCCTTCAAGGAAGAAATAGTTCTTCTTCCATTCAATAGACTCTTATAAATATATATATGGGTAGGGGACAAATTAGGAGTTTGGGGTTAGCAGGTAGAAACTTTTGTATATAAAATAAATAAGGTCCTACTGGATAGCACAGAGAACTATATTCAAGGCCTTGTAATAAACCATAATGGAAAAGAATATGAAAAAGAATATATATGTGCAACTGAACATTGAAACTAGAAACTAGTTTCAATTACCCTAGAAACTAATACAACATTGTAAATCAACTATATATATATATATATAGAGAGAGAGAGAGAAAGAGAGAGAGAGTACATTGTGTAAGTATAATACAAATAGAGTTTTGAATCAAACTGAAAAGAACAGAGAAAAAGTATAGGCTAGCCTCAATCATAAACATAGACTTAGGAATGCAAGCACGAAAGAAAACTAGGGAAATCCAGTGGCGCCTGGAGTTTACAGCAACGTCCTGATGCTGGTCTCCTGGCTTTGACACATCTGCTGTAGTTACGTAAGATACTAATAACAGATACGTCATGAGGGATATATAGGAACTTCCTGTGCTATCTAAATTATTCTTAAACAAAAAGGCATTTTAAAATTCTAAATATGAGCAAAGACTTTCAGCACTTAAAAATATAAGTGTCTACAGCAACCAAATAGGGTCCGTCCCAAAAATATTGGTGGCAATAAAGCAGGAAAATGATTTATCATATCAGCACAAGAGATAATAAAAGGCAATTGAATTATACCAATGGATGTATGGTGACCGCAGCCATGAAATTAGAAGACGCTTCCTCCTTGGAAGAAAAGTTATGACCAACCTAGATAGCATAGAAGAGTTGACTCATTGGAAAAGACTCTGATGCTGGGAGGGATTGGGGGCAGGAGGAGAAGGGGACGACCGAGGATGAGATGGCTGGATGGCATCACGGACTCGATGGACGTGAGTCTGAGTGAACTCTGAGAGATGGTAATGAACAGGGAGGCCTGGCGAGCTGCGATTCGTGGGGTCGCAAAGAGTCGGACACGACTGAGCAACTGAACTGAACTGAACTGAACTGAATAGACATCAGTGAGCCACTTTGGGAAAAAATCATTCTTTAACAATTTGTAACAATTAAACAAATTCCTTATTTTAAACATGATGAAATTGTAGATTTAGAACCAAAACCCAAATAGGTCGTGAGCCTTAAAGATCAGTCTTCCTGTGATGTATCCTGTCCAATGATTATTCCCATTTTAAAATAAACCTAGAAATACCAGAGAAAGCTATTTAATAAGGAAAAGAAATAACATAGAAATGTAGAAAAAGGAGACATACAAGTATCCTTTCTCTTGTGGTCATGAGTATAACGGCTTCCCTGATGGCTCAGAGGTAAAGAATCTGCCTCCCAAAGCAGGAGACGAGACGTAGGTTCAATCCCTGGGTTAGGGAAGGTCTCCTAGGGGAGGAAAGAGCAACGCACTCCAGTATTCTTGCCTGGAAAATCCCACGGACACAAGCTCCTGGAGGGCTACAGTCCATGGAGTTGCAAAGAGTCAGATACGACTTAGCAACTAAACAATAACAATATCATAGGTATAAACTTAGGAAAGCAACCAGGAAATTAACTCTGGACGATATGGCATGCACAAAACCAGCTTACCAACTGTGTATCATGCAAGTATCAGGCAATTAGAAAAAACGCTTGTAAAATAAGAGATTCCAAGAGCAATAAAAAATCAAATAATTCATTTTTAATCATTTTAGCTTAATTGTTTAATAATTGCCTTCCCACTTACTTGAGAATACACAACATAGAAGGCCCTAATAGGAGAGGGGGAAAAAAAAGGAAGGCAAAAAGTAGAATTTTATTTGGCTCTTGAGGAAGAAGAAACACAATAAAGATGATGGGCCAGTGGGCAGAACCCAAATGCTAAATACTCAGGAAATTCACAAGACATTTGCCATATCTTGAAGAGCTTGAAATCAGCCATGTTGGCCACGATGGGAGTATTTACACCAAGGGGATCACCAAGCATCATGAATCAGGTCTCTTCTTCCTGCAGAGCCGTTTTCCTAAACATCATCACGTTTGGTAAAGAAAAAAGATTTTTACTGGTACTCTGAGCAATGCGATAAATTGACTTTGAAATTCCAAAATTCCAGAGGAAGAGTGTACGTGCCCCTGTGCACATGGATAGATACATGTGCATGCATGTGCATGGGTGTGACCACTTTAAAAAATTAGAGTTAAAAATGTTTAACTCGTGCATGAACACGAGGGCTTCACAGGTGGCTCAGGGATAAAGAATCTGCCTGCCAATGCAAGAGATGCAGGGGGTTCAATCCTTGAGTCAGAAGATTTCCCTGGAGGAGGAATTGGCAACCCACTCCAGTATTCTTGCCTGGAAAACCCCATGGACAGAGAAGTCCATGGAGTCGCAAAGAGTCGGACATGACTTAACAATTAAATGACAATGAACAGACAGAAAAATCCAAAAAGATCTATAAAGAATATTACCAGTGCCAGCTGGGTGGTGAGATTGTAGGCCCTTATTCATTTTTCTTATTTTTATTTTTCATAACAAACATCTTTTGCTTGTATGATTAGAAAACCCTTTTTCTTTTTTTTTTTTTCAGGTTTTAACAAGCTGGAAGAAAGTAGAATAGCACTTTTCTTCCCATCCATGGAAAAGAAATTTTGACTAAAGAAATGGAAACGTCTCATTGGAGACAAGATGGAGGGGTTTGATTATGTAAAAAAAAATTTTTTTTAACTTCTTTCATAATCATATGCATGATAAAATTTTAAAAGAGTAATAGCATTGGGAAAATGTGTAATAAACAAATAAAGTTATAAGAGGTATCCATATGAAACATACAGGATCAATATTCAGTTTCAACTTAAGTGATCAGAGAAGGAAAAACAATTAAATTTATACACCAGAAAATTATGGTGACACATTGTCACACAGGAAAATGCAAAGCTTCTTTACTAGCAATTAAAGAAATAAAACTCTAAACAATACGAAATTATTATTATACCCCCGTGAATCCAGCTAAAAAAACCAAAACGATAAGGTTCTCTTGGAAGAGCTGAGGGAAAACTATCTTTGCACACTGCTGATGGCGGGACTTGCTGTCATCTGGTTGTGTCTGGTGAGGACTCTGACTGAGAGGATCTGCGAGGATGTCTGATTGAGAAAAAGAGACAAGCTATTTATATTCGTTTATATCACGTTGGAAAATATGCTGTAAGGCAGGATTTCCCAGGAAAATTTCTGGAACCCGGCCAAACAAGCATGTTTCTACTCTGCAGGACTTCTCAGTGCCTTTACCACAAATCCCCAAGAGTGTGTGCTGCTGCTGCTAAGTCACTTCAGTCGTGTCCGACTCTGTGCGACCCCATAGACGGCAGCCCACCAGGCTCCCCTGTCCCTGGGATTCTCCAGGCAAGAACACTGGAGTAAGTTGCCATTTCCTTCTCCAATGCACAAAAGTGAAAAGTGAAAGTGAAGTTGTTCAGTCATGTCCGACTCTTAGCCATCCCATGGACTGCAGCCTACCAGGCTCCTCCGTCCATGGGATTTTCCAGGCAAAAGTACTAGAGTAGGGTACTCCACATTGCCTTCTCCAAAGAGTGTGTGACATATGCCCAATTAATTGGCCCTCAGAATCTTTTTTATGGTAACTTTATTGGCATCCCACAGCACACTAGGCTACTGGAAATCAGAGAGAAAATAAGAGAAGTTTTTGTCTAAAGATGTCATTTCTTAAAGTGAAATCTTGGAGACAGTCTTAATTTACCCGAACGCGGGAAAGGTTGTCCAATTCACTTGTACCTGGTAAGAAATCTTTTGCGTGGAAGTTCCCTCTTGTCTGCCAGGTAGATAAGCAGGCTTTTGTGACTCCTAATTGAAATCACTGAGAAAGACCTGAATAGGACGAGAGCCCTCACTTGTCACTAGCGCTCCGTTTCCTGAGATGCGTTGCTCAGGGGTCCTTGCTTTATTGGGAAAACTAACTGGATTCCATTATCATCTTATCCAGAGATATTATCAAAACTTACATGCTCTGCTGCAGGCAGACCGGAAAAGTATTCTCAGCGTCAGATGCACGCATATCTCGGTTAACCTTCAGAAAGGGGAAGAGACAGAAGCCCGGTTCCCCACTGATGGTGTCAGCTCAGCCAGCTGACCCCTGATTAGATCTTAGGTCGAGCTGGAATCGGAAGGATAGACGCATGCGCATCTTATTCAGTCTCGCATTCTGCCCATGTGTTTGCCTTCGGGTTTCCTAGAAAGCATTCCTGTTTGAAAATGTCCAGTCTTCTCCCAGCCACGTGGAGGGAAAGAGGAAATTCACACTGCTTTGGTCACTGGTGGGGGTGGGGGATTGAACCAAAGAAATATAAGTGGAAAACGGGAGCATCAAAGACTCACCCGCAGGTAACATACGTTTACAAGGGCAGTGGCGAGGAATGTGGCCCATGCCACCCTGCAGGGACAGAGAGGCTGGGGCCCCACAGCTGTGGACAGCATTCCCCCCACCCCCACCCCTCACCTCATTCAACCACTTGCATCCCATGCCTCCCACAATATTTCACACACACACGCACGCACGCACGCATGCGTGCACAGAGCTTGTCTGTTTTCTCAGTAGCCTGATCTTGGTCATTCAGGAAGCAAGAGAAAGTACCAAAGTGGTCACTAGCCAGAGAGAGCCCATGTATTCCCAGCAACATTCAAATGACCTTGGCCGTCAGGAAGACCTCTTGGGACAGACCCCAGCCTGGAATGACCCTCGAAGGCCATCACTCTTCAAAGACACACCTGTTCCCCCTTCATCATGCAGAGCCCCTCAGTGTGCATGACCCCAGAATGGGGTGAGTTTTCTGTCTCCCCACCTGCCGCCAAACGTTCACAGCCCAGGACATAGAGCATCTCAAAGACCCACGTCCAGCAAAAATGAAGCCGGCCAGCTCTGTGCATTCAGAACGAGATGGCAAATGAGACTTGCATTTCCAGGTTTCCAAAAGCAGCCACTGAAAGGGCCGGTGTCCACGGCCCAGGAAGGCCCAGCCTTCCCGGCCTGTTGCGGCTGCAGGAGAAGGGGCCTGTGTGCCACCGGCTTTGATGGCTGCCCCTGGGGGCCGTACTCCGTGGCTGGTCACCAGCGGAGGTTTGCGAGTTTATCACATTAACTGTGTCTGATCCCTGAATCCAAATTACAGGCCAAAGCCACAAAATTGTCTCCCAATCAGAGGCCTCTTGCTCAAGTCCCCCACAAACACCAATCCCCCTTAATCAGGACCCAGGGGACGGGCCAGGCACTCTGCAGTGGGGAGCACACTCATTTTTTTTCCAGTTTTACAAAGCTCCTCTGCAGCCTCCCTCTAATTTTCCAGCTCAGGTTCTTTTGAGGAGGTTTTGTGCCTTGAGAGCCAGTCCTACGGCAAGCAGAACAACAGCAGCAACAGCAAAAGGCCAAGCCAGGGCCCGAGCGGCCCTCAGAGCAGCCCCACCCCTCGAGGTCGCCTGCGAGCCTAGCGTTCCTGCGGTCTTGATGCTTTAGTCCGGGCCTCTGATCACGAGACGCTCGAAAGCTATGAGCTCTGTGCATCTGCGTGATGTCCAAAGAGCTACCTTTGCGGGCAGAACCCCACCTCCCTGCATCCCAGCCCTGCATCCAAATTCAGAGGGAGACAGCTTCCCTGGAGGACAACCTGGGTTTCTTTTTCCCTTGAGCTCTTGGCAAGGCCAGGATGGCGATGGGAGGGGGCGAGTGGTCATGGGAGGGGGCGAGTGGTCACCGATTCTGAAGGGAACAACTTAGGCCCAGCCATGTGGGTGGGCCCCACAGTGTGAGAGGCGGACCGCAGAGCAGCCTTTGGGCACAGCACTGGGGTCTCTCTCGAAGGCAAGCTGTCACGCACTCGGGGACGAAGGACCATTGCAAAGGGAGGCTGGATGCCAGGGCAGAAATCCAGGAGTGGCGCGCAAGTGGAGGTTTTATAGGAGGAGTGGGAGGGAAGGGAGGAGGATGGGCGTGGGCAAAGAGGGTCGTGGAACGCCAGGCTACTCATTGGAGAGTCTTCAGGGGGCCTTGGGGGGCCACTAGGGGGTACCTGAGCTTGAACACAGGGGCCTCAGGTGCAGCCCACAAGGAATGGCAACCCACTCCAGTGTTCTTGCCTGGAGAATCCCAGGGATGGCAGAGCCCAGGGGGCTCCGTCTGTGGGGTCACACAGAGTCGGACATGACTGAAGTGACAGCAGCAGCAAACCCGGAGCAGTGGAACAGCCCTAACGCCAAGCCAGGCGATCATTACAGTTAACAACTCACACCTTACTCTCGCGGCGGCTCTACGTGTCTGCGCAGCTTTATGTTAAGTCCTAAGGCCAATAGCTTCAGTCCTCAGACTTTGCTCTTTATACCGTGCTGGGTTTCGCCTGTCCATATAAACTTTAGAATCAGTGTGTTGATATCCACAAAAGAACTTGCTGGAATTTTGATTAGAGAGCATTGACTCTCTAGACCAAGTTGGGAAGGAAGAACTGATATCTTGAGAAGTTTTTTTTCCTAAACATGGAATTTGTTTGTTTTGTTCTCTGATTTTTTTCATCAGAGTGTTGTGGTTCTTCTCAGACAGATCTCACACAAATCTTGTTAGATTTATTACCTAAGTATTTCACTGGGGAGGGGGTATGCTAATGTAAGCATGGGCGCTGGTGGTAAAGAACCCATCTGCCAAGGCAGCAGATGTAAGAGATGTGGGTTTGATCTCTGGGCCGGGAAGATCCCCCGGAGGAGGGCATGGCCACCCACTCTGGTAGTCTTGCCTGCAGAGTCCCATGGACAGAGCCTGGTGAGCTGTGGTCCATAGGGTCACAAAGAGTCAGACATGACTGAAGCGACTTAGCAGAGATGCACGCATGCTGATATAAACAACATTGTGTTTCTCATCTCAAATTCTACTTGTTCATTGCTGGTACTTGGTAAGCAGGACAGACTTGTATATTAACCTTGTATACTGCAACCTTGCCACATGCCTTTGCCTTTTAATGATTCAACCCAAAAGGTATACTCATCACTTTTACTCATAATTTGTTGGCTAGGGCAAGTCACATGGCCCTACCAGCAGGAAGGGAGATTGGGAAATGTCATCTGTCCGTGAATAACAGGTGCCGAGGAAAAACCCCATTTTTGTGGGGAATGGATATCAGAGGATGCAGTGAGACCCGGCCCCTCGCCCCCTCCCCAGGCAGTCTCTGCTTGCATGATTCTGTCTGCACGATGCCCTTGTTAGGAATCCCGCCTCCTTCTAGGTATCTTTATTTGTCCTAGTAGACATCAGGTAACCGGGATCAGCACACATGTGCCTCCCAAGTTCAGCTCAGTCGCTCAGTCATGTCTGACTCTTTGCGACCCCATGGACTGCAGCACGCCAGGCCTCCCTGTCCATCACCAGCTCCTGGAGCTTGCTCAAACTCATGTCCATTGAGTCAGTGATGTCATCACCAGCTCCCAAGGACCACTTGAATTGTTAGAGATGATGCGGCCCACGTCCACATCAAGGAGAGGACGGCTGCCCCAACTGCTTCTCATTCATGCTCTCAGCACCGGCGCAGCCTCAGAGGGAAGAGCATTTTACACGTTGGTCTCTATCTGCAGGCTCCTCTGTGCATTTCCTCCCGCCTTCAGCCAACACTCTGCATCTTAGCGGGCAGAGTCTGGGCCTCCTCTGCTCTGAAATGGTCACTGCCCAGCGATGATCATACTGGCTATGTGTTTACAAGTGTCGTCTACCCTGGGGCCCAGTAAACTCTGCCTAAGGCACCAGCTTCCCACCCCTTTGTCTGCAGGAGCCCTGTGTGAATTCAGGCTCCTCCTGGCCTGGCACCTGGGATGCTCCTTGGTGACAACGAGAACCCCATGAGGCCGCGTCCTGATGAGCCACAGGGAGTCTGGCTCAGGTGTCCCAAGGACAGACAGGGGGCCTGAGGGTCTGCAAAATGCCTGGGTGTCCTTTGGAGTTGTTTCGGGTTCGATTCTTTTTTTCTGGTTTTAATATAAATATTTGTTCATAAGAGGATAGAGTATACAGAAAGGACATGGTAGAACATAGAAGGAAGGGGGAAAAAATCAACCTTATCAACCCCTCAAAGCTCAGCTCCTTCCATTTTGTGATATGTCCTTCAAACCAGTTACGTACGTCTTACAGTTGAGCTAGTGTGGTACCTGCGCATTTGTATCTTGCTATATTTCAACCTCTGGATATTCCATAATCCACCATCCCCTATGACTGGACATGAGACCATTTCTAGGATGACTCTTGTAAGCTTCTTGTTTGGCAGTGAAGTCATAGGTCTTCGTGCAAGCTGCAAATGTGCTCAATCCTAGCTTCCTTCTCATCCAAGTGTTTGGTTGCAAGCAACTGAAAGCAATGCTGATGGGTTTAAGCGAAAAAGGAAAACCAGATGGAGAAAATGGGCAGGGACAGGGGAGGTAAGGCAGCGTGAATTCCAACCAGACTGGGCCCCGATCCTATCTCAGGAGGAGCTTGAACCATCCCCAGCACCGGACCTGTGCTGGCCCAGACCCTGTCAGCAGACGCTATGACCTCAGCCATCGCTGTGCCTGAATCTGGACGCCCTGCCAGCCCTACACGAGGGATTTCCTGCCTCTTCTGACCCTGTCCATCACCGGTTCCCATTCAGCACAGTATTACCTCCACTGCGGCTGAGGGGACAAAGCAGAGGGCCACTGCATGGCACACCCCAAATCTTTCCCCGCAAGGGGTGCGGTGATAAGCCTCTGCTCCCAGATGAGTTGCGTGTCCTGAGGGCTCTGCCAGCTGAGATCCACAAGCCGAAAGAGAGAATAATCTTAGACATGCTTCCAGATTCTTCCCCTGCCTCCCTCCCAAGTCTGTAAGTGTGTTTAGGAAAGTCTGGAAGTGTGTTTAGGATTTTACTCTCCTTTTACAGGTTGGATCCTCTGGGTTACTCCTGGGATGCTAAAGGTGTGGGTTTATTTGGTAAGAGAGCTGACACACCCCAGATGACTGTCAGGGTCTCAGGGAAAGCCTCACCCTCACCCCATCTTCATAGTGCACGGACCTATGCACGGCTAATGAGGACACATGCCCATCCTATCAAGTTTCTTAATGTCTTTCTTAATATCTCACACACACACACACACACACACACACACAATTTCTGATGCATTCTTATTCATGGTTCTAGACCTTAAGACCTCCCCGAAGATGGAGAAGGCAATGGCGCCCCACTCCAGTACTCCTGCCTGGAAAATCCCCTGGGTGGAGGAGCCTGGTGGGCTGCAGTCCATGGGGTCGCACAGAGTCGGGCACGACTGAGCGACTTCACTGTCACTTTTCCCTTTCGTGCACTGGAGAAGGAAACGGCAGCCCACTCCAGTGTTCTTGCCTGGAGCATCCTAGGGACGGGGGAGCCTGGTGGGCTGCCGTCTGTGGGGCTGCACAGAGTTGGACACGACTGAAGCGACTTAGCAGCAGCAGCAGAAGATGGAAGAGAAAAGATGAAAGAGAGAGGACAAGGTCTAGAAGGGCCAGGCAGGAGGCTTGAAGCCACCGAGAAGCCCTCTTTGGACGTGTCTAGGTCTCTCCAGTCCCAGAGAACAACCCTCCCCCCAAGACTGACCCTTCACTTGATTGTCTAGAAAAGATGACCCCTGACACAGAGAAACAAAAACATGAATGCTCAGAGCAACAATATGCTCACAGTGCAAACACAGAAGTAACCCAGATGAATCCATAAAATGCGGCACGTCCATACAGTGGAATATTACTCAGTATAAAAAGGAACTAAGTACTGAAATGTGCTACCAAATATAGATGAACCTTGGGAACATTAGCCAAATGAAAGAAGGCACAAAAGCCCCACATCAGCAACTCCGCTTATGGGAAACAGTCAAATTAGGTAAATCCATAGCGATAGAGAACAGATTACTGGTTTCCTGGGGTTTGAGGGGGTGAGGGGCAGAGGAAAAGGGTGTGTCTATTAACGGGTTCATGGTTTCTTTAGGAGTGATGGAGATGTTCTAAAATCAAATAGTGGCAATGGTTGCACATCTCTGTGAATATACTGAAAATCACTGACTTACTTTCAATGGGTGAACTTTATGGTGTATAAATTATACGTCAATAAAGCTGTTTTTAAAACGGTGAACACTGCAGTTTCTAGGGGCTTCATTATTTGCCATCCCTCCTCTGGGTTTTAGAGTCCGACAAAGCCAGAAGCACCCCAGCTTTGTCATAGCTAATGACCCTGTGGGCCTCGATTTCCTCATCTGTAAAATGGGGATGAAGTGACTGTCCTCAGAGGCTGACGTGAAGATGAATTAGCTGCTCTCTGTAAAGCAGCTGTGTGGGTATAGAGGAAGAGGACTGTGTGTGGCGGGGGCAGGGTGGTGTGGTTCCTAACTTTCCTTTCTGCTCCCACCTTCCTGATCGCTGAATTCCCCCCTCCTCCCACCCACTTCCAGGCATCGCAGTCACACCTTCCTTGCCACCATCCTTATTTTTCACCTCCTCTTTCCAAACAGCCTCTTTCTATGACTTTGAAACTTGCACGGGAACTTGCTGGTGGGTAGACTCCAAGTTTGGACTCATCAGCCAGGAAGGGCAGGAAGAAGGGATGGGTGAGCCTTGGGAGGGGGCCAAGAAGAGCCTCCCAGGTCTCCCTCTAGGAAAGCTCAGATTCCTCTTCCCTGAGAGCTGCTCTGACGTCACCCTTGTGGCCCCCAACTCTGCCCTCTGCCCTCTGCCCTCCGCCCTCCGTGACCCTCAGTGGCTCACCTCCTGCTGTTGTAATCCCAACCTGGAAAGCCACAAGGAGTTCTGAGACCTATTGTTTCCAATCCGTCCAAAAGCACAGAGCAGAGAGTGCATTCAGCCAGGACAAGGCAACAAAACCCAACTCCTGCGTGTTTCCCTCAAGTCTGGAAGCCTATTGACTTGGCCTAAAGACACTGCTACTCACTGCGCAGAGCGGGGGCTTCTCTCCGGTTGCGGTGCGTGGGCTGCTCATTGCGGTGGGTTCTCTTGTTGCAGAGCATGGGCTCTAGGCGCGCACGTTGACTGATCTTATTGGCAGTTACAGAAGCTTTTGATTGAAAAAATGGGGAGATGCGTTGGCTGTGACTTAATGAAGGGGCTGTTTTACACGACTACAATTTTCAGATTTATTGTGAGCCTCAGGGCTTCCCTTAAGAGTCTGCCTGCAATGCAGGAGACCCAGGTTCCATCCGTGGGTCAGAAAGATCCCCTGGAGAAGGGAAGGGCAACCCACTCCAGTATTCTTGCCTGGGGAATTCCATGGACAGAGAAACCTGGTGCGCTACAGTCCATGAGGTTGCAAAGAGTCAGACACGGCTGAGCCGCACTTTCACAGCTAATAATGGCTGCCCTCCCCGTGCCATCTGGATTCACCTGCCCGAACTCATTTAGTCTCTGCAAAAACCCTGTGAGGTCAACACTATCCTTAGCGGTCCCTCACATCCACGGGTTCCCCATCGTGGATTCAGTCAACCACGGGTCAAAAAATACTCCACGAAAATGAGACTTCCAGAAAGCTCCCAAAAGCAGAGCTTGAATCTGCTGCCCAGAGGCAACCACGACTGAACACCAGCAGCGTCGTCGGCGTCACCCACAACCACGAGGCGGCTGCACGCGTGTGGGAGGGGCGGCCTGGGGGCTAAGAACCCGCCTTCCAACGCAGGGGACTCAGGTGTGATCCCTGGTCGGGGACCTAAGATCCCACCTACTGTGGGGCAACTAAGCCTGAGTCTCAACTAGAGAGCCTGCATTTGGCACTAGAGAAAGCCCGCGTGCTGCAAAGAAGACCTGGCACAGCAAAAAAAAAAAAAAAAAAAATAAAAATGAAATATAATGGGAAGCTGCGTGTGGGTTATATGCAGACACCATGTCTTTATAAATAAAGGCCACAGGTACCGGCAGATTGTGGCATCTAAGGGGGTTCTGGAATCAGCCCCCTGTGGATAATGACAACGATTTATCTTCGTTCCCCCCCTCCCTCAATCTGCTTTAAAGGGTTCAGAGACTCTTTGCTTTTCAGCCAAGTGCATACCCTGCAATTTCTCCTTGCAGGGTTTCCTTTATGCTGCTCAAACACCTAGAACATTGTCTCCTCTCTCTTAACCTTCCTTATTCTTGGATAAAGCCTTTCTCTTTACTCCTCCCTAAAATTCTAACTGTGGGACTTCCCTGGTGGTCCAGGGGTTAAGAAGCTGCCTTCCAGTGCAGGAGACGTGGGTTCAATCTCTGGTCAGGGAACTAAGAGCCTCCATGCTGCAGGGCAATGAAGCCCGCGCACTGCAACTCAAGAGCCTGTGGGCCACAGTCAAGATCAAACCCAGGTCTCCCGCATTGCAGGCAGATTCTTTACTGTCTGAGCCACAAGGGAAGCCCAACTAAGATTCTATGCAGCCAAAGAAAAAATAATATTTTTAAAAGAAAATTTTAATCACAACCATGCTTCTCATGACTTCTCCCTGTCTACCTCCGCAAAGGAGTGAATAGGACGGGGATAGTGGTTGCCTATAGAAGGCATCTGCCTATTTTGCTACAAACTCACATTTAAAATAATATTTCCATGTATTATTTCTCAGGCCCCCAGTAGAAAGTCCTGGAAGACACACATCATAACTCAAGTTATGTTTGGGCCCTGTCCCCCTACCCCCTGACACAAACCAAGACCTTGTCAAACACAAGGATTTGATGATGGAGTTTAGGCTTTGAGACCCGTCCCGTCCTTGCTCTTCTTCCCACGGGCTGGATGCTGGCCCCCAAGAGTCATGTTCACCTCTTGACCACCAGAGCCTGTGAATTCGACTGTATTTGGAATAAGGTCTTTGAAGAAGTAATCAAGTTTAGTATCATCTTGGATTATCCAGGTGGTCCCTAAATCCAACGACAGACGTCCTTACAAGAGACAGAACAGGACAAGACACACAGAAAAGAGAAGGTCCTGTGAAGACAGGCAGACACTGGATTGATGTGGCCACAGGTCAAGAGACAGGGGAGCCCCAGAAGCTGGAAGAAGCAAGCACGGGTCTCCCCAGGATTCTGCAAAGAGGACAAAGCCCTGCCAACATCCTGACTGGGGACTCTAGCCTTCAGAACTGTGAGAGAATCAGCTGCTGTTGTCTGAAGCCACCCAGTTTGTGGTCCTCTGTTACAGCGGCCAGGGGGACCATACTCGCTGGACTCACCAGGACCAAAGAAGGGTCGAGGCTCACAGGGGAGGGAGCAGCGAGGCCAGCCCTCTCATCTCACAAGAGCTCAAGGAGCATGTATTTGCCTGTTGGCCAAGCTGCCGGCACTAAGCTTGCGTTTTGCTCGGAAACTTCCCAGCTGCTTTTTCCAGTTTCCTCTTTGGGTTAGAAAGGTGATTAAAACTTTCTAATCACCAAGAAAGAAAAGAAAGAAAGTGAAGTCGCTTAGTCATGTCCCACTCTTTGCGACCCCATGGACTGTAACCTATCAGGCTCCTCTGACCATGGGATTTTCCAGGCAAGAGTACTGGAGTGGGTTGCCATTTCCTTCTACAGGGGAATCATCCTGACCCAGGGATTG
This sequence comes from Cephalophus harveyi, assembly GCA_006410635.1. NCBI lineage: Eukaryota > Metazoa > Chordata > Mammalia > Artiodactyla > Bovidae > Cephalophus > Cephalophus harveyi. The sequence continues at coordinate 140,801 of SJYT01012209.1, forward strand.
AACCCGGGTCTCCTGCCTTGCAGGCAGATGCTTTGCCATCTGAGCCACCAGGAAAGCTCCATTCTAAAGGTTATGACAAACCCAGACAGCAGAATATTAAAAAGCAGAGACACTTTGCCAACAAAGGTCCTTATTGTCAAAGGTATTGTTTTCTCCAAAATGCATGTATGGCTGTGAGAGTTGGACCATAAAGAAGGCTGAGCTCCGAAGATCTGATGCTTTTGAACTGTGGTGCTGGAGAAGACTCTTGAGAGTCCCTTGGACTGTAAGGAGATCATATCAGTCAATCCTAAAGGAAAAATCAACCCTGAATATTCACTGGAAGGACTGATGCTGAAGCTGAAACTCCAGTTCTTTGGTCACCTGATGTGAAGGGTCAGCTGATTGGAAAAGACCCTGATGCTGGGAAAGATTGAAGGCAGGAGGAGAAGGGGGTGACAGAGAATGAGATGGTTGGATGGCATCACTGACTCAATGCACATGAGTTTGAGCAAACTCAGGGAGATAGTGAAGGGCAGGGGAGCCTGGCGCGCTGCTGTTCACGGGGTCGCAGAGAGTTGGACACAACTGAGCAACTGAACAGCAATCACTGAAGGAGCAAAGGAAAAGGGCTGGCCAGAGTCCTTCGGGCACCAGGAGGCCCTCCGGACTGGTGGTCCAGGAGTCCTCTCTCCCCAGTAGGCCCAAGCTGCAGCTAAATGTTTAAACCAGCCTCCCCTGTCCTTCTGCCCTTCAGGGACCCTGAGGGCAGCCTGTGCCCGGGCCATGGGCTGACGCTGTCGGCAGCTGCCCGTTCGATGGCTTCTTGACACTTCTGCCTCTTTGCTTCCGCCAGTGTCAGTGACCTGCATGTTTGGTGAGTTTCACTTCTGATCACCTCTCCCCACCCCACCTTTTTTTTAATGACTCTGGGCCCCACCTATCCAAAGACCTGGGTAGGGCCTCAGGCTGTCTGCCCTCTTGGACCACCCAGAAATCCCCCTTTTTGTTTCTGACCCTCAGCCTTGCCTTACACTTTAACCCTTAACTAACATGCTTCCTTTTAATCATTGGGGTTTCCCTGATGGCTCAGCAGTAAAGAATCTGCCTGCAATGCAGGAGACAAAGGAGATGTGGGTTCAATCCCTGGGTCAGGAAGATCCCCTGGACAAAGAAATAGCAACCCACTCCAGTACCCTTCCTGGAGAATCCCATGGACAGAGGAGCCTGCTGGGATATAGTCCGTGGGGTCACAGAGAGTTGGACATGACAGTGTCTTAATGACAATTTTTAAAATTAACTCTTTTACTTCTTTTGCATGTTGAGAAGTAAGAAGGGAAGATTATCGTGGTTAAACTTTTTTTTTTAATGCGTGATCTAGGATTTAAATCTCATGTCCACAGATAGCTCAGGAGAAGTCAGCAAATAAAAGTGAGTTTATAGACTATAAAGCCATTTTGTAATCCTCTTTCTGAATATAAACTGAAATGTTTAATTAATTCCACATACAGTCTGCATCACATGGCCTTCATTCTGCACAAGAACAAATACATGAATGAATAAATCCAACAGGCCTTGACATATGCCAGGCCCAACTCTAACGCCCCACACGCGTTACCGTAATTACTCGTCTCCACAGCCTTCCAGACACACAGTCATGCTCCCTTTTACAGACGGAGAGAGATTTGCCGGATTGCACACGTACTGGCTGATACAGGTCTGTGTGTGATACTCTTCTGCAAGCTCACAGATATGCTTGCAAACACCCTGGCACCCTGGAAAAGTGGTTTGGTTTTGCATGAATTTTTGAAAAGTAGATCATTATCCTGGTTCTCAGAAAAAGACCCCTAATGATGTTGTTTTTTTTTTGTTTTTTTTGTTTTTTTTTAATAATGTAGGTAGCAACCCACTCCAGTATTCTTGCCTGGAGAATCCCATGGACGGAGGAGCCTGGCGGGCTACAGTCCATGGGGTCGCACAGAGTCGGGCACGACTGAGACGACTGAGCACGCAGGCCCTGACGGTGCAGCGGGTAAAGAATCGGCCTGCAATGCAGGAGACAAGGGGAATGAGGGTTTGATCCCTGGGTCGGGAAGATCCCCTGGAAGAGGAAATGGCAACCCACTCCAGCATTCTTGCCTGGAGAATCCCACGGACCCGGGAGCCTGACAGGCTACCGTCCATGGGGTCACAAAGAGCTGGACACGACTGAGCAGCTTTATGGACGTTCCCTGTGCTCTAAGGACGCCACAGGTTCTGTTTCCCAGTCTCACGGATATTGGGTTGAGCCACCGACTGATTTGGAACGGTCAGAAAAAGAAGAAAGCCCTCCTTGAAGGCTGCAAGTCCTCCAGTAAGCTCTCACCGCTGTGAAGGCAGAATGGTCATCGGTCCGGTTCGGTGACGTTCCTGAGATGGACAGTCATCCACCTGACATACCAGTAGGACCTACCAATGGATGTGTCACAACTTCAGCTGTACGCTCCTTGTTTCGTAAAAAGGAGCAACCTCTGGCTATTCACCCTGACAGAGTGGGCAGGTCGGGATTCACCCTGGGAGGTCCGCAGGCGCGCCCAAGCTGGGGCGTGCGCCTCTCTTCTGAACCTTACGGTAAGCACGGCGCGCGCCGCGACCACGTGGCGGCGGAGCAGAGGCCGGGCGGGAATGTGCGGAATGCGCGGCGCGGCCCTGGAGCCCCGGCCCGGGTTCGCGCGGCGCGCGCTCTTCCCTCCTCTCTCTCTCTCTCCCCGGCGGGGCCGCACCCCGGTCCCCAACTTCTTTTCCCCGGACTCCCAGGGCAGGCGATTCTAGCGCAAGCAGGCGGGCGGGGCGGGGCCTTTCGAGCCCCTGGAACCCCGAACCGCAGAATTCCCCAAAGCAGTGTCCCGCCACTAGCCCCGACGGCGCGAGGCCGAGGGACCCTAGGAAACGCGTGCAGCGCGCTAAGTACGCAACCCCTCTCTCCGCACTTGGAACTCTGCCCCCGCCCCCACCCCCGAAGCATGTGTTGGGAGCCCTGGAATGTCTAGACGGCCCTTAACTAAGACCCCCCCGGCCCTTCCCCAGGACCAATTCAAAGGATGGGAACGTTTTCAGGGCGTTTCCACGGCACAAAGAACCAGGCTGGAAGGCTCGAGTACAGGGGGTCCTCCCCGCGGACACTCTGGGAAAAGGCGAGGACGGGGGCGCTAGTGACAAGTCCTGAAGGAGGCGGAAGGGGTGTCGCGGGAGCCCATGGGGGTCTTAGAGAGGCTCCTTCCAGCGGAAGTTTTCCGACGCCTCGCGATCTTTGCAGTGGCGCCCTGCTCTCTGGGCGGAGGTTGGGCGTCGGGGACGCGGGGCGGAGGAGGGGGCGTGGGGTGGTGTCCTGGTCAGCCGCGGGTAGGCTTGTTCGAGGGAGACGCGGGAGGGGTATGGCCTCCTACCTAGGTCGTTATCCCCACCCGCCGCCCAATTCCTTCGCCTTGGCGGGAGGTGGGTATCTATCTATATCAGCCGGGGCACCTGCCCCGCGGCCATTGGTTAGAGACCGGCCAGGGGGCCTGAGCCAAGAGGCCAGGCAATTCCTGGTGAACTTTGGGGGTTCGTATTACTCAGGGCAGCAGGCGATGCGTTTTGAGGGGCAGAGGTCAAGGAGTTCGAATCTCCTTTCATCTCCGAGCGTGCACCTTCTCCCTTGGGATCCCAGAGGCTTTGAGGGAACCGGGCCCCGCCCCCCAACCTGTTGGGGTTTGCTTTTAGCTCCCGCGCGCACCTTGCCCACGGCCTTAAGGGATGAGGGACGGTGGTCCCGTCCCCCGCTACCTGCCCAATAGCTTGGGGTGGTGGGAGGCGAGGCTGCCCCAGTTCCCAGCCTGTGAGCGTCCGGGTGGGCCCTGGGGCCGGAGTTGGCTCCGGCTTGTTCGGCAGCTTTGGGGCGCAGGGGATCCGCACCGCGTATCCCCGGCGGAGCTATCTCAGCACGTGGACCGCCGTACGCGCCCCCCCCCCCCAAAGCGAGCACTTTTGTGGGGGAAGTGAAGCCCCCGGAACCTCGCGGCCCACACTCGGAAGCGTTTTCCAGAACGACTTAAGGGCTTAACAATGGAAAACTCGCAGAGCTGGAGCCAAGTCCTTTCAAGTCGCCGCCAGGTATGCGGCTGCAGGTGACCCCACCTGCACGCGCCCGCCCGCCGCCCAATCCTCTCCGGGGAGGGCGGGGGCCGGAGTTCTACGGCAGGGGGAAGGTCTCCGCTGGGCCCTGCACCCCCTCCCCAGAGCCCCCCGGCCCGGCGGCGCGCAGCCGCGGTGCGTCCGGGAGTCGGCGCCGCGGCGCGCTGGCTCCTGAATGAACGCGCTCCCTTCCCCCGCCGTGAATGAAGGTTCCCACAGCCAGGGACGGTGGCAAAGGCGCCCGCCGCGGAATTGGCCCTCTCGGGGCCGGCGTCCCTCTCGGCTTGCGGTCACTTCGGCGAGGGGACCAGGGGGCGAGGAAAGCGAAAAGGTGATCTAAGTGACTTTTGCATTTTCTTCCCAACCAACTTGGTTTCCCGTTGAGCCCTCGGCCCTTTGTTTCAAAGGGTCACCAAGAAGTAGCACAGAGCACTCTAAACGAGCCCAGAACTTGCAGTTCCTGCTCGTGGTGGGTTTTATCAGGGCCGTTCAAGATTAAACCTTAAGCAGTGAAGTTTTTAAAAGTTGCTTTTCTCTCTCAAAAAAAGTAAAATAAAACGCGCCCCTTGCTCTCCTATAAGCAGCCTTTATTAAAGGCCCGAAACTGTTGCCGCCACCCCCACCCCCACCCCGGTTCTCCAGGGAACGCGGATCTGGGCTCCCTGGGGTGGAGGCTGGGCGGCGGGCTCTCCCCGCCGGGCACCAAATTCCAGCGCCTCCCCCCGCGGGTTCCTGGACGGCTCTTCACGCTCGGCAGCCGGGCTTGCACTTTTGCGCTCGTCCCTGAGCAGGGAAATCAACGAAGTTCCTAGTCTAGATCTGCCCGGCCCGCCTAGTAACAGCGCCGCGCCCCCATTGGCTCATGCTAATTCCAGTTTCCTCCGTCTTTCTCCGGGGTTAGGGGGAAGCTCCCTCCTGGACCTGGAGTCCGTCCCGCCGGAGTGGGCGATCCTCGTTACGACCCGCTGCCCCTCCCCGTGGCCAGTCTACCTCGGGCCCGGGTCCGGGCACACGCGGGGCTCGGGCCCCTTCGCCTCCCGCCCTCCGGGACGGAAGCAACCCGGTGGTAGCGCGCAACCCCATAAATCATCCCGGCGGCCGCCGGGTCGGGATTTTATGAATGAAAAGCAACCCCGCCGCCCTCGTGCACGGGCTGATGCTCCGAGGCTCCCGCGTGTCGGGGGCCAACGCGAGCCTGGGTGCCCAGGGAGGGGGACACGGCGGTGGGCGCTCCCTTGTCGGGCCAGCCGCTTCTCCCGAGGCGTGAGCCCGGGGTAATTACCCTCCTGGACCCGGAATATTAGTAACCCTGATTCTCGGCGGGGGAGGGGCGCGGGAAGAATCAGCTCTGAAAAGTGTGGGGGTCTTGTCCTGTTGTGTGCGCCCTTGCGAAGGGGAGGGGGGCTTTTTAATCCGTTTTCTTTGAGCCTTTAACGTTAGGGTATCAGATGGTTTGATGACACTAGACTATATTCAGAAGGAAGTTAATGAACAGTGTTCTTAATTTGGGGCAGGTAGAGTAAAAACTTAAAAAAAAAGTTAAGACTGGGTAAGATGTCCTTTTATTTTAAAAATAAGCACCAAAGAGACTGAATCTTTTCAGTCTCTGAAACTATATTCTTTTATATTCTTATAAGTTTGCGATTAATATGGGGGACTCGCGTATAGCCACGAATATATATAGGTTTTGTTTAAAATCATCAGATCAATACACCTATTTCTTTAGCTCGTAATTGTTGTGATTGTTGCCAGACCCCCGCCAACCGCCTCAGGCTCACGAATGCAGCCCCCAGGCAAATTCTAAAGGTGAAGAGAGGTCCACACCCCCAACAAAGCCAATTAGGAAGTTTCCGGTGGTCTTCCCCCAGGCGGGGAGGCGACTAATATTTCCAGCGATTTAGCTTAATTTTTAATTAAAAAACGAGACAGGACAGAGACCACTATTTTGCAGCCTTCCTTTCAGAGTGTTTTTCTAGCTGTTAAATTGCCGGCCCAGGGCGGGGGCGGGGGGGAAGGGTTGGGGCCCCCCCGCAAGAATGGACTAGCTAAGGTAGGGAGACAGCGCGCACATCCCCCAGGCGAGGAGGACAGGGCGAAGGAAATGCTGGCCACCATCTTGGGCTGCTGCTGGAATTTTCGGGCATTTATTTTATTTTATTTTTTGAGCGAGCGCGTGTTAGGCTGAAAGCCCTTTAACTTTGGGGGTCACCCCTCCGGCATTTGCACAGACCCCCCTCGGTGCGGGAATGAAACCTCCACCGGGGTTGTCGGCTCTGCCCTGAATCCCTGAATGGTAAATGGTTCCTGAAATTTACACGTGTTAATGAAAATGAAAGAAGACGTAGACGCTAAGATCCCTTGGCTGCCTCCGCCCGTGGGTGCCCTCGTGGCGTTCTCGGAAATGCGCCCATTCTCCCGGCTCAGAGTGTCACCGAACCTCAGCGTCCCCCTCCACGCGGTCTCCCCCAGCTGCGTGTGGCCTGCCCGCCCTCCTAGTTGTCCCCCTCTGCAGAGCCACCTTCACCCAACCCCCAAATCCTGCGGGACCCGCTCGGGGAGGACAGACCCCCCAACCCCCGCTCCTGCACCCCTCTTCCCCGGCGGGAGAAAGGCAGCCTTAGGACAGTTTGCATTTCTATGAAAACCCGGCTTCGGGGGCAACACCGCGCGGTGCAGGCGCGGCGCCTCCGGGATGGCTTTTGGGCTCTGCCCCTCGCCGCTCCCCGGCGCTCGGCGCCCGCGCCCCCTCCCCCTGCGCCCGGCCCCCCTCCTTCCCGCTCCCATTCTCTGCCCGGCTTTGATCTCTGCTTAACAACAGTAACGTCACACGGACTACAGGGGAGTTTTGTTGGAAGTTGCAAAGTCCTAGAGCCTCCAGAGGGCTGTCGGCGCAGTAGCAGCGAGCAGCAGCGTCCGCGCGCTCCGGCGAGGGGCAGACGAGCTCGAGGGAGCGCGGGGCAGCAGGAGCCCGAGCCGAGCGCCGACCCAGCCCCGGACCCACCGCCGCCCCCCGGTCACCTAGCCGAGCCCCCAACCATGGCACACCAGCTCCTGTGCTGCGAGATGGAAACCATCCGCCGGGCGTACCCCGATGCCAACCTCCTCAACGACCGAGTGCTGCGGGCCATGCTCAAGGCGGAGGAGACCTGACTCTGCCCGGCTTTGATCTCTGCTTAACAACAGTAACGTCACACGGACTACAGGGGAGTTTTGTTGGAAGTTGCAAAGTCCTAGAGCCTCCAGAGGGCTGTCGGCGCAGTAGCAGCGAGCAGCAGCGTCCGCGCGCTCCGGCGAGGGGCAGACGAGCTCGAGGGAGCGCGGGGCAGCAGGAGCCCGAGCCGAGCGCCGACCCAGCCCCGGACCCACCGCCGCCCCCCGGTCACCTAGCCGAGCCCCCAACCATGGCACACCAGCTCCTGTGCTGCGAGATGGAAACCATCCGCCGGGCGTACCCCGATGCCAACCTCCTCAACGACCGAGTGCTGCGGGCCATGCTCAAGGCGGAGGAGACCTGTGCGCCCTCGGTGTCCTACTTCAAGTGTGTGCAGAAGGAGATCCTGCCGTCCATGCGGAAGATCGTGGCCACCTGGATGCTGGAGGTGCGGGGCTCCGGGCGGCTCTCTTAGCACTTTCCTGCGACTTGTTGCGCAAACCCACTTTTCTTTGCCACTCGTCACCCTCCCTTCTCTCCCACCCGAACTTTGAAGTTTGCCAGAGTGACCCTGGGGGAAAGCCACTGCCCGGGCACCCCAGTTGGCTTCAGGGTGCGGGCCCGCAGGCTGGCGTCCTTTGTGGCCCCCGCCGGGACCTCCAACGCGCAGCCCCGCTGCGCCTCCTCTTGCGGCCGCGCGGCTGCTGAGCCGCCAGCTCCAGGGGGAGGGGGCATAGATTTGATTTTTAAATTAATATCCATGGACACGTATGCAAGGGCCGCTCGTGCCAGTATTATGCGCCATCTTTGTTCTTTTATTGCAAAGCAAAAGTGTTTATTAATAATTGGGGGCAGGGTGGGGGCGGGGAGCGGCCGGCCAGGCGCTTGGGGCCGCAGCGAGGGGCCGCGCCGCCACCGGGAACCAGCGGGAGGGGCGCGGGGACAGAGCTCGGGTAGTTGTGGGGGGACCCCTCTCAGGAAAGGGGGCCCCTTTGTTCAAGCAATGGGTCCCGGGGCTTCCCGCAAGGCCAGCTTGGGCCGGAGAGCACGCTGGGCTGCAAGGTCGCGTGGCCCCCAAGACGCTAGGAATGGACCCTCTTCTGCCGGGATCTCAGCTTGGGGGACCTGTCTGGAGCGAGCTGGGGGCCAGGGGCACGTTTTCAGGCCTTCAGAGGGCTCCCCGGGGCACCGCAAGTATTTTAAAATAATTTTTGAAAGTGCGGCATGGTGCCCTTGCGAGAGGGAAACGGCGCCCGCGCCCAGGGGGAAGGGGGGCCCCCGAGTTTGAATTCCTGGGGCTCTCCCCTGAGCCCGCAACGAGCTCCCGACTCCCGGCCTGGGTAAAGGACAGTCTGAGGGTCATTTTCAGGGCATTTTTATGTGCCCACTTAATTTTTTTATATTTTTAAATATTTTTTGAAAAGATGACGTCTGGGGAAATGCGGCGCGGCGGCCTGGGACGCCACCTTTGTGTCTCGCAGGCGCTGCGAGCGCGGCGCCCAGCCCCGCGGCCCTCCCCGCGGCCCTGCGCCCCATTTTTTGCCGACCCCAGGTCTGGCGGCTCCCGAAGCACCCACGCGGGCCGGGGTCCCCGGGACCCACAGCCCGCGCGCGGCACACGCCGCGCAGCCGTGCCCGCTCCCGCCCCCACTGTGCCAGCCTAGCTGGGACTTTCCCTTTCAGTTTCGGGGTGGGTGGGTATTGGGGACTCCGGGG
>SJYT01012209.1:149928-217913 GCA_006410635.1 Cephalophus harveyi
TGGGGGACTCCGGGGCAAGGGGGGCGCGGCGGCGGCGGCGGCTTCTGCTGCCCCTTGCCCCGACCCTCCGCGCGCTCGGAGACCTCGCAGTCCAGCCGCCCTGGCGCGAGCCGGGTCGGGGGGCGCGAGGTCTCAGCAGAGGGGGCCGGGCGCTCCCGGCGGCGGCGGCGGCGGTCACGGCCCCCGGTGCCCCCCGGCAGGTCTGCGAGGAACAGAAGTGCGAGGAGGAGGTCTTCCCGCTGGCCATGAACTACCTGGACCGCTTCCTGTCGCTGGAGCCCGTGAAAAAGAGCCGCCTGCAGCTGCTGGGGGCCACCTGCATGTTCGTGGCCTCAAAGATGAAGGAGACCATCCCCTTGACGGCCGAAAAGCTGTGCATCTACACCGACAACTCCATCCGGCCCGACGAGCTGCTGGTAACCCTGGGACCCCCGCCACGGCCCCCGAACGCCCCGTTAGCCGCGGGACCCCGGGGTGGGGGAGGCGCGGGGGTCCCCGGCGGGCCGGCGAGGGACCCTCGGCCCCCAAGGAAAGCGGCCGCACGGGCGGGGTCCCGCGCCGCCCCGCAGCCGCGCCGCCGCCCCCCTCGCTTTCTCTCTGACTCCCACCACCTCTGCGCCCCCAGCGTTGCGAAAAGTGGGGGGCGCGCGCCCTCCAGCGGCGGCGGCGGGGCGGCGCCCGCGCGGTTGACCCGGCTCCGCGTTCCAGGTGTGGGCGGGCCCCTGGTCTCGCTGGCCCAGGGTGGGCTGAGTTTAGGGCAGGACCCTTGGCGAGCAGCACCGTCCCTGCTCGGAATGTGGGGTCGCGCGCTGTCTCCCTCACTTCCCGGACCCTCCAGCGACCCCCAACCCCTCTCCCCGACCCCTGCTCCACTGGGGTCCGCGCCTGCGCCTCTCGACACGCGTTTCCCCCGGGTCCGCAGCACATGGAGCTGGTCCTGGTGAACAAACTCAAGTGGAACCTGGCGGCCATGACCCCGCACGACTTCATCGAGCACTTCCTCTCCAAAATGCCGGTGGCCGAGGAGAACAAGCAGCTCATCCGCAAACACGCGCAGACCTTCGTTGCCCTCTCTGCCACAGGTAGGGTGCTGGCCCCCGCCGCTGGTGCCCGGGAGGAGCTGCTCGGCCCGCGCCTCGGTTTCCGCGGCGGGGGAGATGCGGGAACATCTCCCCCGGGCCCCTCCCGTTCTTGGAAGCGCTCCTCTGTCCCCTGTTCTGAGGAGCAGAGAGGGCTGGGCTGCTTTTAAGGGCTCCAGGGAGGGGGGCGTTGCCTCCTGGGCGGGGGCAGCAGAGGCTGGTCTGTCACCACCCAGTGCCTGGGGGCCGCGAGGGCGGGTGGCCAGCCTGCCTGTGTCCAGCTGCTGTAGCTTCTGCTCCCCACTGCAGGCAGGGGTCACTCTGTGCTGAAAGGGGTCTACCTTGGCCGTCCAGCCCCCACCGTCCCCCTCCTCACCCGTTCCTCCCGTGTCCTCAAGGAGCCTGAGCTGCGGAGGCCCCCTCCTGGCCTCTCCCCGGCTGGGCCACCTGCCAGAGGCGCCTCCAGGGGTGGGGAGCGCCGGCCCGCAGCGCCTAAACCACGTGCTCTGGGCCGCCAGCCGCGGCCCTCGCGCGGGGGCGGCCAGCAGAGGCGCTTGGCTGCCTGAGGCCCCGCCAGGGGCGCCGGCTCCGCTCCCTGCTCTCCCTGGGAGCAGTTTCAGAGCGCCTGGGCTCAGGCCGCTGCGGTTGGCAGCAGGAGCACCCCCCAACTCCCCTGGCACCGCTCTGGACCATCCCTGGGGGACCCTCCCTGGCAGGGCCCTCTCCCCAGCCCCCAGGCGGCCAGGCACTCAGAACCCAGGGAGACACAGATGCCGCCTCCTGCTTCTCCCAGCCCTGCCCCCTGAGCCCTGTGACCCCTTCCTCCCTTGGATCCCATGCTCTGGGCCCAGGACCCCTGGGGACCCTGACCAGGGACCCATACCCCATCCTGCCCAGCTCTTCTGCGGGCCGTCTCTCCCCCTCACCAGGCCTCAGCAGTCAGACCTGTTGGGGGCTCCCTCTGGGCGACCTGAGGACCACGCTCCACCAAAGAGGGGCTGACGTCTTTCACCTCCTCCCCAGAAGGGGTGGGGTCACCCGCCCACCGTCTGATGTCACCCTCTCCATGTCCAGGGGCTCTAGAGGCTGAGGTTTCCAGGTTAGGGGAGGGGGAGGGATTGTGCTGCCCCATTCTGCTGCCTGCTCAAGGCGTGAACCCCTCTAAGAAGGACCCCTCGGAAGTCGTCCTGCCAAGTGAGCCGTGGGGTGGGGGCAGATGAGAGGCCAAAAGCATCTCCGCTTGGATGGATCTGGGGGTGAGGGTGCCCCCGCCCCTGGCTCTCCTGCCCCGCAGCACCCGCCCTTGGGCAGGGACGGTGTCGGCGGGGGGGGGGGGCTCTCACCCGTGTCTCTCCGGCCTCCAGGGGCCAGCCCGGCAAGCGGGTAGGGAGGCATTCTCTGGCTGGGATGCCTCCGAGAAGAGAAGCCTCCAGAGATTTGCAGGCAGCCTTTTATGGAGCTGAAAGTGGTTCAGAGAAACGACCAAGTTTCCCGCAGATAATGCAAGGAACGGTTCCTGCACGCATTCCCCCAAGGATGGCTGGGACAGCCCGGAACACCCCCCCGTACTCCAGGGACCCCTGGGAAGTGGCGTGTGTGGCCTGGGTGGGGTGCAGACAGTGCAGAAGCTGGGCACAGGGACCGTGCCCGCACTCTGGTGGCTGACTGAGAACCGGCCCAGCCAGCGCCCCTGGCCTGGAGTTACAGATACCTGTGCACACCTGGGGTGAAAGGCGGGGGATGGCCCAGGGTGACTCAGCATTTCATCTGCAGCAGCACTGGGGGGGCCCGGGAGCAGCACCCCCCAAACCAGGTCCTGAGCTGTTGAACTTAAGTGGCACAGCTGTGTGCTTGAGTCACAAGCTGGGGTGGGGGGTGGTTTCTTGAGATGAGAAGGGCATGTTACAGCCTCAAACAAGTTTTGTGAAGTGGAGGCATGAGTATGTGTCCCAGCCCTCCACACGGCAGGGGTCCCTTTGAAAGGTGCTGCTCTTCCTGGCCATGCGCCTGGCAAAACTAGGTTCCTGACTAGGTGCCCGGGGTGGTGGGGCCCATCACCCACACACCGGGTAGGGTTGTGCTCTGCTTTCTAACGTGTGTGTCCATGTGTGCACGCTGCGTGCTCAAGTTGCTCAGTTGTGTCCAACTCTTCGCGACCCCATGGACCATAGCCCACTGGGCTCCTCTGTCCGTGGGCTTCTCCAGGCGAGAATACTGGAGCGGGTGGCCGTTTCCTTCTCCAGGGATCGAGCCTGGGTCTCTTGTATCACCTGTTCTGGCAGGCAGATTCTTTACCAGGAGTGCCGCCTGGCCCGTGGGTATACGCAGTAGAGCGTTTCTTGTGAGGAGCGCCCCTTTGAGACTGGCACAGTACCAGGCTGAGAGAACAGGACCGAGGGGGTCAGCTCCGACGCCCACTCTGGCTGTGGCCCACTGGACTCTTGGCTGCTCAGTCATGTCTGACTCTCGGCAACCCCGTGGACTGGGCAGCAAATAGGAACAGCTGTTGGAGCTTCCGAGTTGAAATCTGTGCCCCCCTCATCTAAGCAGATAAGGCCCCCAAAGCGCCTGCACACGTACGCACGCTTATGCTTGTGCACACCGTCCAAGCGTGTCATCCCTTCCCTGCTGGACGGGGCTCTCAAGGTGCGGCCAGTCAGAAGCCGTGCTCTGGCCACAGCGATGTCTGAGATTCTGATGGGCCCTGATGAAACGCCCCCAGGCTGGGTGGACCTGCTCCCGCTGAGAGGGATAAGTGGTTAGAGTGCGCAGCCCCACCTTTTCTCCCCTTCAGGGCTGGCTGTCTTTCTCCCCTCCCAGCCCTTCTGCGGGCTCCCGCTCCCTGGAAGGAGGCCCCGGCTGTTCGCTCTTACAGTGAAGTCTCAAGCCAGGCCGTGGGGCGGGGACGTGCTCCCCAGCCCCGTGGTGGTCGCACTGCCTTTGTGCACTGTCCCCTCCCACTCAGCTCAGTGGTGCAGGGTGAGGCAGTGGGGACTGACCTCCTACGGCCAGACTCCAGGCCGAGAGGCACCCCCCGCCCCCCGTTCAGATGCTGAGATCAGTGGCCTCCCGCCAGTCATTCCTCATTGATAACGACAGAGGTAGCCTGCAGGCCCCGGATCACTTCAGTGTCCCTCGTGGCTTTTCCACCTTCCATGACGCTGTTCCCCCCGAAGGGAAGCCAGGTGTGCGCACAACAGGGAGTGGCCGACAGGTGACCTCGTCTGGGCGCCACCCAGGGAGCCACCTCCCCCCACCACCCCGCCGCCTGGGGTGGACACTTGCCCAGCAGCGTGGGGAGAGCTGCTGAGAACGGGCGGATGCAGTAATGAAGTCACGCTGCACCCCTCCCAAGTCCCTGGGGGTGGGTAAGTGGAGTGAACATCTGGGCACGTCTTCCCACGTGGAGGATGGCTTGGGGTTAGCGTTGTAGAGGGACACCACCTTCCTCGTGGGTGTTCCCCGCCTTCCTACAACTCTTCTGTCTGCTTGTGTGAATAAGCAATCCATTCATAGGCGTCCATGCCAAGAGGCCTCCGCCAGTGGTTTTCCTGGTCTGCTTCCCTAGTGTCTGTAAACGAGCATCGCGGGCCATGTTCGGGGAGCCTGAGCTGACTTGCTCTCTCTGCCGCCCAGGGTGATGACCAAGGCTGGGGCGTGGGGAGCCTCGCCTACTTCCTGACCATCCCTTTGAAATCTGCAGGACAGGCCGGGGGTGGAGGCCCCTGAGCACAGGGTCCCAGGGTGTCCTCACTCAACCCCCTTGCCTCTCTGTCTCCCCCTGCCATAGACGTGAAGTTCATTTCCAACCCGCCCTCCATGGTGGCCGCCGGGAGCGTGGTGGCCGCGGCGCAAGGCCTGCACCTGGGAAGCGCCAACGGCTTCCTCTCCTATCACCGCCTGACGCGGTTCCTCTCCAAGGTGATCAGATGCGACCCGGTGAGTATCCCGCTCCCACGTGGGCAGGGGGCCTGCCTGGCTCTGGGTACTCGAACTCATCAAGGACCTGGGAAGCAGAGCCCACGTGGAGGATGGACGGACTAGCGGCTGTCTGCGTCCGGAGGCATGGGGCCAGGCTGCGGCCCTGGCAGAGTGCCTGGGGGCACTCCAGGCCCTTTCCCGGGGGGCAGGGCTCCTTTGGAGAGAAGAGACTCTGGGAACTTGTCAGTGGGTAGGAGGGTGGTCCCCGGGGGCCCCTGGAGCCTAAACCCCTCCCAGGGTGGGGGAGCCATCCAGAAGAGGGGCCACAAGGCAGGCAGGGTCAACGGTCCGTGCCCTAATGCAGTGTGGGGTGGGGACCGGTCGAGCTTTGTCCGGGCGACAATGTGGATGCCCGATAAATGGAAGCTTTACAAGGGCTCCTGTGAGGTCTTCCTCCACAGCGAGCCTGCTCCAGACAACTTGTTTTTATGGCCCCTTTTGAGAGGCTGCTTCTGTGAAAGCCGGAGTCCATTGTCTCTTTCTCCTTAAAGATGCCATTGTCTTATCCCCCATTCTTATCCTAAACAATTAAAGTGACAATTACAGGGGTCGGGGGCATTTACCAAATTAGACCAGCAAGGTTTGGTGGTGGGGGAGTCACACCGGCCCTGCCAGGGTCCCGTGGGGGAGACAGTGACCGCCTTGACCCCCGTCCAGGTCTGGCTCGGGGTGTGGGGTGGATGCCCGCCTGTCCTCTGCCAGCGGCACTTGGCCACAGCCTGCGTGGCCCCCAGAGGAGGAGGCTTTCCTGTCTGGAGGCGTGGGCATCTCGGAGAGGGAGTCCCGGGAAGGAGCGGGCATCTCAGCCTCACTGCCAGGGGTCAGCCTCAGCTAAAAACGCCACCCACGGTGCAGTCCCCAGACAGTTGTAGGAAATGGCTGCGTGACCCCTCATTTGAATAGAGATTGTTTTAATTAGACCTGAGACAAAAGCTTCCCGGCTGAAGGATGGGGCCTTGGGGGAACCGTTAGTCTGGTGACCAGGTGACGAACAGCACTGAGTTCAGACCGAAAGTTCCCGGTGGTGGAGGCGTGGCCCCGCCTGCCTTCCACAGGATGAGGCTGTGAGGCTGGGGGGGCTGTGGGGTGCGGGGCTCCGCAGAGAGGGGGCCCTTCCTGTACCCATGCTCTAGCTCCACCAGCGGCCCCCCAAGTTACAGCGGCAAATGAGCTTTCCCCAGGAGGGGAGGGGGGCCTTCCTGCTGTGGTGGGGAGGGGGGGCTTTCCGGAGGCAGTGGTGGGCGTTTGAATGGGAGCCTGAGGGGGGTGTTGGCAGTCTTGGGTTCCCCACCATACTTTCTGGGCCTCAGTTTCTGCCTCTCTAAAATGGGACCAGGTGCATATACATGCCTTCTTCCTTTGCCGTCATGAATATTGAAAAGGTGTCTTGGAAAGCCTCCCCAGCCCGTGATCCCTGTACCGTGGGAGATCCCCATACCCATGGGAGATCCCCAGGGGTTCACTCAAGGCCTCCTGGTCCAGCTTCACTTCCCTGAGGTGACATTCACCGTTTCCAGCCCCATCTAGGTGGACGCTGAGGGTGCCTTCCCATGCCAAGCCTTGCTCCTCCTGTGGGAAAGGCATGGGTCTGGGTTCCAGGCTGCCCTGAAGCCTTCTCCTGGTTCTAGAAGAGAAGCCCGGTGTGGCCTCTGTTTAGCCCCGGAGCCAGGGCCACCCGACTGCCAGCGGCGCCTTTGAGCTGCTGGGAGATGTGCCCCCGGGTGGGACCTGCAGAGGCCCACAGCCTCCAGGGTTCCTCCTCCCCCTTGAACACATGGGGTGGTCGCTGCGGGAGGAGGTCTGTGGCGGGCGGGAGCCGTGCCCGCCAGAGCATCTCCCGGGATGCAGGCCCGAGCGGGAGAGGACGGCGGTAAAGGACCCAGGTCCCCCAGGGCCGCCCGGCATTCATCCTCGGTCAGGCACAGCCTAACGCTTTTGACGGCTGTTCATCACGGGAGGCTGGGTTCACCACAGGGCTGACACGACAGAGGTTAAGTCCAAGAAGCAGGGGCTCAGAGGGCCTCCAATCCAGGCTCAGATGATGCTGCTGAATGTGCTGAGGGGGCCTCAGTGGGGCCAGTGGGAACCTGGGGGCTGGGCTCTGCTGGGGGCTCTGGGCAGGTGGGCAGGGTCAGCTGTGTCCACTGGAGCCCCTGGGTCCTGAGCGGGCTTGCCACCACCTGGGTGATCTGTGGGCTCCTCGAGCCAGGGCAGGGGAGCAGCTGGTGGCGAGACAGGGTCGGCACTGTGGATCCTGGGGTCCGGGCAGCGGCCTGGAGTCTGAGGGAAGCAGCATTTGAGGTTAGTGGAGCCCCTTCTGAGAGCCCCGTGCCCACCCCCCTCGCCCAGGACTGCCTCCGCGCCTGCCAGGAGCAGATCGAAGCCCTCCTGGAGTCCAGCCTGCGCCAGGCCCAGCAGCAGAACTTGGACCCCAAAGCTGCGGAGGAGGAGGAAGAGGAGGAGGAGGTGGACCTGGCCTGCACGCCCACTGACGTGCGCGACGTGAACATTTGAGGGCGCCGTGGCGAGGGAGGGGCCGCCCCGGCCTGGCCCCCTCGGGGGGAGAGCGGCCCCCTCCTCACTGTCCTGGTGTTTTCCTTTGCTCTTTCTCCCTTCCGTCTCTGACTAAAGCAAAAGAAAAAAAGTACCCGAAAAGCTGTCTTAAAAAAAAAAAAGGAGAGGAAAAAAAAAAAAAAAGTATTTACATAACCCTGAGCTGAAGAGAGGGAAGAGGGTTGTGCTTCAAAAATAGAGGTTTTAAGCCCCGTAATCAACTAGTTTTGATATTCATGTGTTTGTGTCTCTGTGTTGTAAGAATAGACATTAACACAAGGAGCGAGTCTGCAGGAGAGGATTAGATTTGATTCTTTATGTGTTTAAAACAAACAAAAAAAAGCATAAAAATATTTCTTAAAAAAAAATAATAGAAAAAAGTCCACATCCCATTTTTAAAGTAGAAGAGGATTTTAGATAGGGGAGCGTACTCGTGTGCTTTTCTTAAGGACACGGCTTTGAAGCAGTTTTAGGCATCCTGTATCTTGCTTATGCATGTAGTCACTTTATAAGTCATTTGTTTATTTTATTTTGTAGGTAGGCGTGTAACCTTCACCTTGTCAATGGCTGATGTAATGTAACCTCTCAGCTAGGGTAGCATTAGAGTTTGGCATCTTGGAAAGGCTAATCCTCTTTCTCCCTGTGGACTGACCACCGGGGGGGTTTGTCAGGCGCCGGCCTGCATCACGGTGACGGAAGGCCGCCGCCAACTCCTAGCGTCCACTACCAGAAAGAGAAACCGCAATAGCGACCTAATATATTCTATTTTTATAATCTTCATATTTTTGTAGTTAACCTGTTTATGAGATGCTGTTTTTTTTTTTTTTTTTTCACTCAACAGACCTGCAGCCTGCTTATATCCAGGTGAAATCTACAGCTGTTCTGTTTTGTTTTGTTGTTTTTTTCCTTCTCGATATTCCAAAACCATTCCATTTCAAAGCACTTTCAGGCTCTAGGTGACATCTCTGCTTCTGTGGTGTGTGGAGGGCGGGGAATGGTTTCCTAACGGAATGGTTTGGGGATATTCCAGTACCAGGGAGCAGACAGGACGCAGGCAGGTGCTTGTCACTCTGGTGTTAGCGGAAGGGGGTGGTGACGCTTTGGAGGACTAGGTTCTGGTCGAGGAGAAGAAAGTGTGCATTCATTCTTCACGCTGCCAGGATGGTGTGTTCCTTTCCTTTTCTGTAGAGAAGCTGAAGTTTAGGAATCCTTCAGTGCCAACTGGTGTTTGAAAGTAGAGGCCTTAAAGGTTTACCTAGAGAACCAGCAGGTTCAGAGTTAACTTTAGATGTTTTGCAACGGAAGGTTTTTAAACACTAAAATATATAATTTATAGTTAAGGCTAAAAAAGAATATTTATTGCAGAGGGTGTTCGTAAGGCCAGTATGATTTATAAAGTAATGCAATCTCCCCTTAATTTACACACACACACACACACACACACACTTTTCTGCCTTAGATGTTGCAAGTGTAGGACAGTTTATTAAAGTTAGATCCTTTTATAGGAGAGGGGGGAAAAAACTCCCGAGAGAAAAACACAAAGACCTGAATTCAGCTGATCTGGCCTGTTTGGTGTTTCCCAGAGTGATCCAATTGGAGAGGCATCAGTTTCAAGGACCAGTAGGGTGCTTGGAAACAAGTTCAGTTCTAATACGATCTCCAGCCCCTCCTTTCATAAAAGAAACTTAGCAACCGATAGGTAATTTGCACATCTTGGCTATGTACCTTTTTGTAATTATTCTGTAGGGAGTGTTTGAAAGGAGCGAGGAGGTGAGGGTGGAAGTGTGCGGAGGGGAGGCGGGCGGGGACCACGCGAGGGACAGGCTGCGGCTCCGTTTTCTTTATTCGCTGCTACCGATGACTTCCCAGAACAGTTTGGAAACATTCACATTGCTTCTCTTTATCTTTCACATTGTTTTGCTGCTATTGGAGGATCAGATTTTTTTGTTTGTTTTACAATGACATATACTAGCCATGTTCTAGTTTGAATTTTCTCATAGAAAAAAAAAATGTATTACGGATGCCTTTTTTTGGTAGGTTTTTTTTTTTTAATGTGATCAATTTTGACTTAATGTGATTACTGCTCTATTCCAAAAAGGTTCCTGTTTCATAATACCTCAAGCTCCACTTAGCCATTTGCAGACCAGGCGGTCAGGCTGTGTCTGACCCACGGCCTCCTGCTTCGGCAGACAGACACGTGGACGAGAACCCAAAAAAAGGGGCCCGGTGGGGATCCCCGACCCCCGGCCACATTCACGAGGACCCCTGGGCGTCTCTGGAGACAGGCCGTGTCCGTTTCCTCTGCCCTGCGCCTGTTATGCTGGACTCTCCACCTGCCCTGAGATTGACCATCCAGTAGGTTTTTTACAGCTGTATCGTTCTTTGCGTATAGCTATGAAAACTGCATTATTGTTGTTGTTGCTGTTGTTGTTGTAACCAGTGTGTCTTCGTGTGCCACCGTGGTGCTGTGCTGTAGGACGTGGTCATTTGGCATGATTGCAATCGCCCCTGGACCGTGTCTCGGTTTGGGGTGCGTTGTATGTGTTATATTAGTGTTCTGTTTGTGGTTCTGGTCATTATAGCAAAAAAAAAAAAAATATGATTTATAAAGTAATGCAATCTCCCCTTAATTTACACACACACACACACACACACACACTTTTCTGCCTTAGATGTTGCAAGTGTAGGACAGTTTATTAAAGTTAGATCCTTTTATAGGAGAGGGGGGAAAAAACTCCCGAGAGAAAAACACAAAGACCTGAATTCAGCTGATCTGGCCTGTTTGGTGTTTCCCAGAGTGATCCAATTGGAGAGGCATCAGTTTCAAGGACCAGTAGGGTGCTTGGAAACAAGTTCAGTTCTAATACGATCTCCAGCCCCTCCTTTCATAAAAGAAACTTAGCAACCGATAGGTAATTTGCACATCTTGGCTATGTACCTTTTTGTAATTATTCTGTAGGGAGTGTTTGAAAGGAGCGAGGAGGTGAGGGTGGAAGTGTGCGGAGGGGAGGCGGGCGGGGACCACGCGAGGGACAGGCTGCGGCTCCGTTTTCTTTATTCGCTGCTACCGATGACTTCCCAGAACAGTTTGGAAACATTCACATTGCTTCTCTTTATCTTTCACATTGTTTTGCTGCTATTGGAGGATCAGATTTTTTTGTTTGTTTTACAATGACATATACTAGCCATGTTCTAGTTTGAATTTTCTCATAGAAAAAAAAAATGTATTACGGATGCCTTTTTTTTGTAGGTTTTTTTTTTTTAATGTGATCAATTTTGACTTAATGTGATTACTGCTCTATTCCAAAAAGGTTCCTGTTTCATAATACCTCAAGCTCCACTTAGCCATTTGCAGACCAGGCGGTCAGGCTGTGTCTGACCCACGGCCTCCTGCTTCGGCAGACAGACACGTGGACGAGAACCCAAAAAAAGGGGCCCGGTGGGGATCCCCGACCCCCGGCCACATTCACGAGGACCCCTGGGCGTCTCTGGAGACAGGCCGTGTCCGTTTCCTCTGCCCTGCGCCTGTTATGCTGGACTCTCCACCTGCCCTGAGATTGACCATCCAGTAGGTTTTTTACAGCTGTATCGTTCTTTGCGTATAGCTATGAAAACTGCATTATTGTTGTTGTTGCTGTTGTTGTTGTAACCAGTGTGTCTTCGTGTGCCACCGTGGTGCTGTGCTGTAGGACGTGGTCATTTGGCATGATTGCAATCGCCCCTGGACCGTGTCTCGGTTTGGGGTGCGTTGTATGTGTTATATTAGTGTTCTGTTTGTGGTTCTGGTCATTATAGAAAAAAAAAAAAAATGCTCATTTAAAGAGACTTCAGATCTCAATGATAAGCCAGCTAATGGGGCTGTATGCCCAAGAGCCTCCAAGCACACTGCCAAACCAGAAGGACTTGCACCGTCCACCGCAGCCCCAGGCGGGGCAGCCACGACCCCCAGGCCCCTGGCAGGGCAGCCCCGCCTCGCCCGCCCTGCAGCCAGACCCCCGCTTGCGCTTACCTCAACCCTCCTGGCTGCGGCGCCTCTGTCTGAACCAAACGGGGTCCGAGTGGGATGGTCTGTCCGTGGCTGGCGGGGGGGGAACGTGTGTGCTCTGAGGCCAAAGGCAGGGGCGGGTCTGGGGACACAGGCAGTCTGTCCCGGGGCCGATGAGCGGGCGGGCGCTTGGGGGGTCTGTGTGTGTTTATGGTGGCACACCACGGTGTTTCCCAGCACAGACATGTAACCGGCACGTTTCCAGCAGGAAACAAGACAAACGAGAAAAGTCTAGAAATAAAATTGGTAAAACCCCAGCGCGGCACCTGCTTGTCTGTCTCCTGGGGCGGGCTGACAGGTGGGCCGCTGCGAACACCGGGGCCGGGTCAGGCCGCCCCGGGCACCGTGGGGTGTTGCGGGGTGTCTGCCAGCCTCCCTGGCCTCCACCCGCTAGGTGGCGGGACATCCAGTCATGACAACCGAGAACGCCTCGACGTGTCAGCGGTCCCCTGGCGAGCAGCCGGGGGAAATCCAGCCCAGAGGTCTGCAGTGGGGTGGGCCACGTGGGGCCCCCGGAGATGGGGGACGTGCTTGCAGGCGGCCCTGACCGCTTCAGACAGCGGCTCGGGGCCCAGTCATGCAACCGTACTGTCCCCCCATGGACCAGCCCACGTCTGACCGGTTCGCCCTCCCCAGTTATTTGCAGATAGTCAAGTAAAGTTGGCATTCCTTAACTCTTCTGGCACAGAACGCTGTTTGCTCTAGGTGAATTGTGGCCCCAAGGGGCCCTGAGCCCGGGGGAGTGACGCGAGTGTCCAGTCCGCGGTCCAGTGGCCTCTACCCGGACCTGGTGGCCTGGGAGGCCTCCTCTGGGCTTCAGAGGCCTGTGAACTGCCCACATTCCCAACGCCGGGTGGAAGTAGCATGTGAGCCTTGGTCCCACCCCTGCAGGTCCTCTTCTCAAAGCCTGGGGGTCCCCAAGGTGCCCTCCCCCAGCCCCCCACAAGCGTTCACTGAGCTAGGAGCTCAGGAGCCAGGAGCAGGCCTGGAGCACGTGGCCAGTGCGCGACTACGCACCAGGTCAGCTCGCTGCAGCCCTTATGAAGCGCCTGCTGTGTACCAGGCTGCAGGGAGAGGGGTGGGGGACCCACGAGTCCATGGAACCTGCAGCTTCTGGGAGAGGGTGGGGTGGAGGGGCTTGAATTGCTGCCTCCCCGGGAAGCACTGCAGCTGGATGGGGGGAGGAAAGCAAGGTCCCTGCCCCGCTCTGAAAGGGGGCCCCAGGCTGCAGGGGCGGAGGGATGGAGCTGGGGGGTGGGGGGGGACCTGAAGGCCAGGGCCCAGTCTGCACCTCTGCAGCCGCTCAGCCCGGGACGTGCCCCGTCTTTGTCAGCACCAGGGCCCAGAGACGTTGGCGGTCTGTCCCCGCGGACTGCAGGCCTAGAGGGGCCCAAGTGAGGCTCTGATGCCACCAGGGCCTCAGGGATCTTGAGGGGCAGTTTCGGGGGCAGCGGGGGCTTCCCTGTTGGCTCTGTGGGTGAAGCACCCGCCCGCAGTGCAGGAGACACGGGACCCACAGGTTCAGTCCCCGGGTCGGGAAGATCCCCTGGGGAACGGAACGGCGACCCACTCCAGTCTTGGAGAATCCCACGGACAGAGGCGCCTGGCGGGCTGCAGTCCATGGGGCCCCAGAAAGTTGGATGTGACTGAACACACCTTCCTAGAGGCAAGAGTGATTGCAGCAAGTTCCAGTGAGAATCGACAGAGGAAGCTGTGGGGACAGGGTGTGGGGGGAGGTGGCTGCTGGGGCGGCTGGGGCTGCGGGCTGTTTTATGGAGTCTAGGGTTTCAGGTGGAAGATCTGTTTGTGGGTTGACAGGTCGGACAGTGGAAGAAAGAGGGCGTGATGGGGAGGCGGCCCTTGTGTGCGGAGCAGGGGAGGCGGGGAGCCAAAGTGGGGGACCTGGTGTGGACGAGATGCATGACCCCCAGCGCACAGAGGGTCTGGGCTGAGGGTCCTCCAGGGCCTCCCTCCAGCGGCAAAGCCCCCGGGAGGAGCGGGTGGGCTCCCCTCAGTTGTGCTCCAGGCCCAGAGCTCTCCAACCGCCACCGTGCCCTTGGGGTCCCCTCCTGGGACGGCAGTGAAGGCCCTGTCCCCGGCCGTCTGGCTGCCCCGTGCCTGTCACGAAAACAAACCCGGGCTTTTGAGGGGCTTCTGAGACAAAGCTGTCCAGTGTCAGTCCACCGCCCCCTTCCGGGAGCCTGGTCTCAGTTGGGCCCATGGCCACTCACCTGGGGCCTCCCTGCCTCCCAGCCGGTCTCCCTGCCTCCAGCAGCCCCTCCACCCGCTGCCAGACCTCCCTGGGGCTTCTAGCTCCTTCCGGCTCCATCCGAGGTCCTGGGCCTGGGCCCATCTCCAGGGCCTCGCCCCCATCTCCCCCAGCGTCACCCCCTCTATGCCCAGAGTTCCCACCTTCAGGACTGCAGGACACGCCGAAGGACTAGACCACCTCCAGTTTTGTGCCTGGAGTCCCCCCCCTCCCCGTCCTTCCCCAGGCTGACGTAAGACCCTCTGCGCGCATTCCCCACCCCACCTAGACGGGCGGCTCTGGGTGGTCCAGGAACCATCACACGTGGTGCTTCCCCGCTCCAGACGCCCCTGGCCTGCACACAGTGGGGCTGCGTGGAGCTGCAGAGGCCCTTCGGGACCTGGGTGTGGTGGGCAGGCCCCCCCTGTTGCAAGGAATCCGGGGCTGGGGGCTCCCCTGGAGCTGGCCAGCTCCTGATCCTGCCGAGGAGGCCCAGTAAGCCCCAGGACATGGCCTGTGTGCTAAGGCCGGGGCAGAGGGTGGTCCCTGGGCAGGCATGTTTGCAGAGGAGGTCACAGTCGGGGCCCTGGGTGACCACGGCCTTGGGCCAGGCTCCCACTTCCCCCCCACCCCGAGCCTGTCCCCCTGGAAGCCAGGCAGCTGTATCTCTGGGCCCTGCAGATGGCAGGGGTCGGCTGTCCTGCCGTGAATCCAGCCCCAGCTCTGGGGGGCGGTGAGGGGGGCGCGCCTGTGTGGGGCGTGTGCTGGGCCGCCTCTGAGAGCACAGGGCTCTGTCATCCCAGGAATGCCTTTGATCAGGAGTTGGTGCAGGGGGGACGCAAGCCGGCCCCTGGCCTCTAATCCGTTCCCACAGCCCCCCTGCCCGCCGGCCCCTGCCCTGAGCCACACCGGGGCCCAGGAGACAATAGCCACGGCCGGTGGGCGGGCAGCTCAGCGAAGGGGCTGGAGGCCCACATCCGGGGGCATTGTCACCGCCGGCCCAGGGTGCACGGGGGGACGCGGGAGCCCACGCCGAAGGGCTGCCGCCGGCCGGGGCAGCTCAGCTCGTCCTTACGAGCTGCAGCTAACGGCAGCCGAGATGGCCTCCCCAGGGCGGTCCTCCAGAGCAAGACCTGTCTAGCTGGAAGGTCAGCCCACAGCCTGAAGCTTGCCAGGCAGTGGTCCTCCTGCGCCCATCGCGGGAGGTCAGTATCTCAAGTTCAGTAGCTCCCCAGTCACGCCCTGGGGACAAGATATCGTTCTATGGGCCAAACACATCACTTCTCCTTAAGTCTTGAATCAGCCCCCAGGGGTTGCTGACAGGCAGGGGGCATGCCGGGGATGGGCCCCGTGGAGTCCACTTTCACTCTGGGAGGGACAGTTACCCCATCTTCCAGGTCAAGGGTTGGCAGGCTTTCCACAAAGCGCCGGGCCAGGCAGTGGGCGCTCGGGGCTTCACAGGCTCTGTTCTCCATGCAGCTCCTCGAACCTGCTGCGTGGAGCCCCGGGCACAGCGGGCATCGGTCTGGATGAGGGCAGGACTGAGCCGACCTCTGCTGCAGGTGTGGAAACAGGCCCAGAGAGGTGAAGTCACTGAGCCGGGACCACACGGCGGGGAAGCCGCGGAGCCAGGCCAGGGGCTTGTGTCTCTGGGGCCTGCACTGCACCACCCCCCATCAGTCAGCCTGGCTGCCCCGCTGAGAAGGGCACAAGGGCTTCAAAGACACACTTGGAGAAAATGCACGCAGCCCTCATTTGAGTGTTTTCACCCTATGCCAGTCCTAAAGGAAATCAGCCCTGGATATTCATGGGAAGGACTGATGCTGAGGATGAAGCTCCAGTACTTTGGCCACCTGATGAGAAGAGCCAACTTACTGGAAAAGACCCTAAAGCTGGGGAAGACTGAAGGCAGGAGGAGAAGGGGACGACAGAGGATGAGATGGTTGGATGCCATCACCGATTCAATGGACAGGAGTTTGGGCAAACTCCGGGCGGTGGTGAAGAATAGGGAAGCCCGGAGTGCTGCAGTCCATGGGGTCACAAAGACTCGGACGTGACTGAGCGACTGAACAACAACCCCCCTACGCTTAGTGCGTCCACTTGGGGCCCTGATGTGCCCGGAGGCCCAGGGGTTGGGGCCAAGTCCACCCACATCCAAGGCATCTAGTCAGCGGTCCCTGTGGTCTGCGCAGCATCCTGGTCAGCGGGCCAGCAGCAGCATCTGATGTGGTCAGTGGTTGTTGGGAAGACACACCCTCTCCCCCATGAGCACATTCAGAGGAAAAGACCCGGGAGGTGGATCTCAGCTCTGCAGCGTTCAGGCTGTGCAGCTTCTCCTTCTGGGCCTGGACTTTCTTACCCAGAGCATGGGGATTGTCGTGGGACTGCCCAGGGGGTCCAGTGGTGAAGAGTCTTCCTTCCAATGTAGGACACACGGGTTCAATCCCTGATCGGGGAACTAAGATCCCTCGTGCCTTGGAGCAACTAAACCCGCGTGCTGCAACTGCTGAGCCCTCGACACACAGCTATTAATAGAAGCCCATACAAGGCAATGAAGATCCAGCAAAGCCAAAATTAAAAAAAAAGAAAACTGGCAACGACCCTGTCTATAAGAATGGAATAACTCCAGGAACGCGTGCTAACGTCTTAACACGCCCAGCAGGGAAGCGAGATGGGCTCTGTTCAGTGCCCGCCTCCAGGGGTGATGGGAGGACCGATGACTCGAGGTCCACACGGCCCTGAGCACACGCCAGCTGCATGGGCATCACTCAGTAAGTGCCCCCGTCCCACCAGGGCCATCGCCGTCACCCCACGCAGTGTCCAGCTGAGCCAGGAGGCCCCACTGCTCCCCGAGGGTGGTTCCCTCCCCTGGCAGTTCCTGGTCTTTCTGCCTCTCTCCTGGTGTTGCCAGCCCCAAGATTTCGCTCAGTGGGAAGCACCATTCTCAGGTCCGTGGCTTTGGGGGGACTGACCCCCTCCCTGGCTCCAGAACAGGTGCTGAGGGGCTCAGAGCCAGCAGCACATCTGCCCCCTGGGAAGAGTGGCAGGTTCAAGGGTAGATATGAAATTTAACAGCTAGCGAGACTCGGGGAGAGATTTTTCTGGAGCTTCTGGCAAAGAGAGCCTTCCACCCTGATTCTTAGGACTTCAGGGGTCGGTAGGCCCTTCTGCTGCCTCGCGAGGGACGCTGGGGAGCTTTGGCCACCGAGTGGAGCCTGAGCATAAGCTTGGTTGGGCAGGAGAGCAGGAGGGGCACCAGGCCTCCAGGAAAAGCTGCTGGGCTGAGCCAGACCCCTTGTTCCGGGAGCCCAGGACTGCTCCTTACTGTTGGAGTTCATCTGATGTGGCCTTCCCGGCAGTTTCAGACCTTAACTGCTCCACGGTCTGCATGTTTTCGAACTATTTCCAAAGAAGGTCCCATTCCCAGGTGCCAAAGGCTGGAATGTTCTCATGTCTTTTGGGGGACACAGCTCAATCCAACAGGTGTGTTTGAGCTGTCAGAGCTAGGGAGCACACTCGTGGAGCACCCCCATGATCTCGGGGGTGCATGTCCACTGAGAAAAATGGAAGTTCGGTAAATCCTGGCTGGAAGGGTGGAGACACCGCCACAAAGTCTTCAGCTTCATGGCTGTTTACCAGAGCGAGGGGTTCCCCACTCCGTCCCACTCTTTAGTCGGCAGAGACGGATCACATTCAGGTTTCACCTCGACCCCGGTGACCCACAGCCCAGCCGATGTGATCTCGAGGCACCCAGGAGCTGGGGCTGAAGTGCTGGCTCCACGGGGCCCCCCAGGGACAGACCAGCCAGGGCCTGGACGTCAGGTGAGGAGTGTAGTCACCATGAGGCCGGCAGGCAAGAAGCGACTGTCCTTCTAGGAACCGTGAAGTCCCCGCTGAGCCCCCTAGTCCTGGCGGCACGGACAGGACCCTGTCGCCCTCGGGTCCCGACCCGGCATCTGCACGGTGCTCACGTCCTGGGGAACTGAACACGGTGCTCGCTTTTCTCTGCTTGATCAGACTTACTTGGGGACTTGTTTCCTGGGCTACTGACCGGTTCCTCCCTTCACTCACGAAGGCCTGGAATAACTGTGGGGCTGGGACCACCTTGTCTGTTAACATGCAGCTTTTGATCTCTCCAGACTACACGGTGTTCTCAGGCAGGGTGGAAGAGACATTCTCCAGGGTGCTGAACGCAAACGAAAGCGCCCAGTGAGACGTCTCAAGGTCACCTCCTCCAGGAAGCCTTCCTGCCCTCCTTCCCACTCCCTTATTCCCCAAGCAGAGCTGAACACACCCCCTACGCACATTTCCAGGCTCCCCACCCATACTTCAGTGAGCCCTGCTCGCAGGGTTGGGGGCAGGTGCTGGTCCGTTCTGCTCCCGCCTCTACTGCCACAGCCAGCACGGGTCCCGAGCCATAAATCCGTCCGCCTCCACTCCAATCAGCTAGATGCAAGACTGGTCACACAGACAGGCTGTGAGTTATCAGAAAAATGAGGCTCTGTCCTGGCTAAGAATAATGCATGCAAACCGCTCAACCCCCGCTGCGTTTAGTGAGGCCTGAGGTCGGCCACTTGCTGCAGCCGGGGGTTCATCACTCAGCTCAACTAGATGTGTATAAGAGACAGTTGTCGTGGGACTGCCCAGGGGGTCCAGTGGTGAAGAGTCTTCCTTCCAATGTAGGACACACGGGTTCAATCCCTGATCGGGGAACTAAGATCCCTCGTGCCTTGGAGCAACTAAACCCGCGTGCTGCAACTGCTGAGCCCTCGACACACAGCTATTAATAGAAGCCCATACAAGGCAATGAAGATCCAGCAAAGCCAAAATTAAAAAAAAAGATCACAGGCTTTGTGGACGCTTCAGGGACCTGAGGAAGGTCAAGGTGGCCCCGGACACCCACTCGGCAAGACTTCTCCGTCCCCCAGATCACTCCATTCTCTCCTCACCACTGGGTGGAGAAATACAATAGGCTGAAGGTGAAATAGCTAAGTGTGGCGGGCTACAATCCGGCCTTCTGTGGGTGTAAAACGCTTCGGCCATCACAGTGCCTGAGAGCGTAGCCCCGAAGGGTAAGTTTAGCTGGAAGGTGGATTAGTCCGCTTATTCCCAATTATAATAGTCAAGAAAAACAAGATGGAGTTACTTCAACTTTTAAGTGGAACGGCGTTCTTCTCTCCCAAGTTAAGTGTGTCCAGGCAGCCAGACAGGGTGGCTCTTACGGGCTGAATGATGCCCCTACCAAAATTCATAGTGGAGAATGGATCCCCACACCAGGACCTCAGAATGTGACTGTATCTGGAAATGGGAACTTTAAAGCCGTCATCAAGGTAGACGCTGATCCAACAGGGCTGCAGTCGTTAAGGACAGAAGGATGCCCACGTGAGCACACGGCGAGGAGACGGCCATCTATCACGCCCAGGAGAGGGGCCTCAGGACGGACCAGCCCTGCGCACACCTGGGTCTCGGATTCCAGCCTCGACTGGGAAACACCTGCTGTTTAAGGCCCTCGGTGTGGGGCATCTGCTGCGGCAGTCCGGGCTGACTGATAACGTGGCAAAAATATGCTGGGGGGTTTCCAACGGGGGAAGACTGAGCAGGCCTTGGGAAACCTGAGCCCCCCAGAGAGGGGGTGAACCCTTGGTGAAATCCAAGGGTTAGGTGGACAGGAAGAGATGGGGCAGGATGTGGGAGGTGAGCAAGGCATGGAAACCTAGGCGAGAAAGACAGGAGCGGGGCGCCATTTCCTACTCCGGGGGAATCTTCCCGACCCCGGGATCAAGCCCACATCTCCTGCGTCTCCTGTATTGCCAGGCAGGTTCTTCATACCATGAGCGCCACCTGGGAAGCCCAGAACCAGGGCACGCACCAGGCTCCTATAACTGGAAGTCGGCCAGCGGGCGCCTCAGGAGCTGGTTGGCACAGCTGCTCGGGGATGACATCGGGGGTCCCCCTGGCTCGGCCCTGCAGGCGCAGGGGTGGCTCCATCAGTAGCTGCCTGTCAAAATTCCAGTATCACAGCCCCACGGGACAACTTCCAAAAGAGATCCTGTCTCCTCCCCCCGAAGCCCCCCAGCGTCCTCCACCATTCCATCAGCCAGAAGAGCAAGCTCTCTGGACCCCGTGGCTGGAGGCGGCATAGTGGGGTCAGAGTGTGAGCAATGGAACGGGGACTCTGTGCTATGATCCAGGACGTCTCTCTGGTGAGCAAGGGTTCCCGGCCATGGGGTCTCGTCCTCCAAGAAGGAGCCGGGCGGGCACGGGGCAAGCCGAGGATCCAGAGGCCCTGAAGACCAGCGACAAGGCAGCTGAGCCCCATGGGATGGGGGAGAGGAAGGGGCTGCTGGGGGCCTGGCTGACACCGGGCACGGGAGAGGCCGAGACGGGACAAGAAAGAAAGGGGGGAAGGGGGACGCGCGAGGGGCTGGGGGCAGGGGCCAGGGGGCAGCAGGACCGCCCTCCCACAGGAGCCGCCTCCACGTACATTAGTTAAAGCCAGACACAAACGCAAGAGGGGGCCGCCTGGTGCGACCCTGGTTCCTCAACCCCAAACACCATGGAGGAAGGAACAGATTCACTAGAAGTCGCATCAAAAAGGTCCCAGACAGCCTCTGGCTTTAAAATATGCTGTTTATTTTTTTTTCTCCAATTATAAAAATAATACATTATCCAAACAGCTGGCTTAGGAAACACAAAATTCCGCCCAGGAAAACAACAAAGAGAACCCTCCACCCCGCTGGACGGAGATGAGCCCGTGGTCTCTGTGATGACGGCGCGGCTGAGGCCCGGCCTGCCCAGAGCTGAGAAGGGGCTGCAGGCCAGGAATGCACGAGATGCACGGGACGGAGCCGCGGCGCATCCACCAGCCTCAAGACACCGACCCTCCCTCCTTGGCGCCTGGGGGCCCAACATCCAGGCCCCACAAGGACCCTCAGCGGCTGCCAGGGAAGCAGAGCGCACCCAGACGCTCTGGGAGGATTTTAAAAGCTGGACTAGACTCACAGCGACCCCAAGGCATCTGCACGCGGCGCGGCGGCCTTCAGATCCCCCCCGGGGACCATTTTTAAGACGAGTACCTACCCGCACCCGGGGACGCGGAAGAGCACATCCCGGTTGCCCAGGCACAGGACAGGCCTCTCCTCCTCTCAGCCAGATGCCCACGTCCACGGCACAGGAGGCTTCGAGCACAGCGCCGACCGCGGGCGGGGACCCCGGGCCTGTGGGTGCGAGCGTGCGTCCCAGGGCACCAGGAGACAGGGCGCACGCCAGGGCCGGAGTCCCAGCTCTGCCGCCCGCAGCCCTTGGACCGGGCCGTCTCTCAGGTCTCGGGGTCCTCCATAAACCATGAGTAACGCCCGCCTCGTGGGCTCCCAAAGGGAATAAGTGAAACACCAGGGGCAGGTCACACAGCGCTGGCGCACCTCAAGGGCAGTGTGTGCCACTCCTGCCGTGCCAGCCCTGTCCCCCATTTTTAAAAAACGGCCCCTCTGAGCACTGACCGAAGCCGGGGAGTAACGGGTGTTTCTTCCACCCAGAGCCAGGTCTGGATCCAGCCAGGCCTGCCAGGTGGCGGGAACCCATGTGCCAGCGGCCTGGACCCTGGAGCAGAGACAAGCAGCCCTCGAGGGCTCTGCCAGGGCCGTGCTCAGACTGCGGAGCAGAAAGGACCTGACCCAGGATGGGCTTGTGCGGAGGGGCCCCCGGCGGGGAGGACGCAGGCCACGCAGGGGGACCTTGGGGAAGGGGGCCCTTTCACCGGCCAAACTGGACCCGACCCTGCAAAACGATGAACCCTCCTCACTGTCTTGCTCTTAATCACGTTTTTCAACACTTAACACGTGAACATCTGCTCCTTGATGTCCCGTCTTTATTCATCTGTCGTCCTCAGAACGAAAGTCCAGAACGTTCCATGCTGATTTTAAAGTCGGGATGAACGTTCAATAATGAACAAAGCTGGAAACACAAGAGGAAGAAGGTGGCTTTTTAAATGAGCGCAGACCTCTCTCTAGGCCACCACCCTCCACAAGGTCCTCGCATCTGCTCCCTGGATGGGCCCCGGTTTCCTCACATCGAGGTACACGAGGACTTGCTTTAGGGACCAAAGATACGGCACTGGTGGCCCCAAAACCGTTAGCAAAGGGAGCCCCCAGGGCGCCCAGCCACGCCTAAGACGGGCACCCCAATCAAAGAGAAACACACGGGACACAAACCTGCTTAAACTTCCCTCTAATTCTGTCTAAGTCTTCGTGAAGTTTATCGTAAGTAGGGTCATCGTAAGGGAACTTCTGAATCATCCCAATCAATGCCTCTAAGACCTTCATCTTTTTGCTGTAAAACACAGAAAGAAAGACCTTCAGTCCCCAGCACGGCAGGCTCGGCCTGTGCAACAAGGTGCCGGGCGCGGCCCTTAAGGCAGCGGCGCTGAGCATGCCGGGGCTCAGGAGCTGGCGGCTAACGCAGTCATCACATTAAACAACCTGCCCCCACCTGGCAACGGGCGGCCGCCCCCCGCGCCCAACATCAGGTGAGAACCGACCTCACCGGGCCGGCCGCAGCCTGGACCAGCGGCCGAGGTGTCACGACGAGCGCCCAGACCACCGGTCCCCAGGCCTGACCCGGAGCAGACAGAGCCAGAAGGAAAGAGCGCTGGGCGTGGCCACGCCTATCCCCCACGCCCAACATCAGGTGAGAACCGACCTCACCGGGCCGGCCGCAGCCTGGACCAGCAGCCGAGGTGTCACGACGAGCGCCCAGACCACCGGTCCCCAGGCCTGACCCGGAGCAGACAGAGCCAGAAGGAAAGAGCGCTGGGCGTGGCCACGCCTGCTCCCATCTGGGGGGTTTCTCGGCTCCAGAACCTTCACACCCAGAGCCTCAGGTTTAACAGCAGGTAAACACCGAGCCTGCTCCGTCCACAGGAGCTGCCTGAGTTCAGCCCCCTTCCCCAGGAAGACAAGGGGCTCAGCCTGGAGCAGGACTGCCCCGAGGCACTCAGGGACTGCACGGCTCTGGGCCTCGGCGTCCTCATCTGCAAGATGGGGCCCTGACGGCCACCTGCCAGGCTCGGGAGGATCAGTAACCCAGAGAAAGCCCAGGACCCGCCCCAGAACAGTGCTGAGCAGCCGTCAGCCTCCACCGCACCCTGGAGGCCGGGGCTCCCACTGGGGAGGGCAGGCGCCCTTCTGGGTCACGGGCAAACGAGCCTGCCCACCTCCGATCACTGGGCGTCGGGAGCATACTAGGTATCTGTTCCCAGGGAATCTCGAAGGACTTGTCCTTAGGATGAAGCAACAGCCATTCAAAGCGGCCAGGACCTGCTCACATTTGCTGTTCTGAAATCAGTTTACAAGAATATGACAGCTGTCTTGGGGAAAACACAAACCCGCGAAGCATTATAGCGAGAGAAGGAAAGCAACGAGGCGCTTGGTTCCAGCAGACGGAAGGCAGATGCCCACACATGGGAACCGCTGTGCGTGCTGGACACGGGGACCACCACCCACTCCCAAGGCTGCGAGCAGCCCCGCCCGACGGCCGGTCACCGCAGCTGCTCCAGACGCACTCAGCCTGGCGCACGGTCAAGGCCGGTGCACGTCAGGGGTGTGGCCCGCTCATGGTCAGGTCATGAAAACGGGGTTCCACCGGCCTGCGGGAGGGCAGGGTATCTCGGGGAGGGTTAGAAAGCCATGGCCACCCGCTGGACACCCCGTCCTGCAGGCTGAGACGGGCCCCCACACGCCTTCTCCGGGTGAGAAGCCCCCGGCTTCACTGAGTGAGGCCGCACGGGGCGGGCGCTTCTCCTCTGACATCCTTACTTGGAACGTAAGCCAGCGAGAGGTCCTCTGTCCGCCTTCTACTGTTTTTTTTTCAACTGTAGAGACTTAGAAAATCCAAAAATCACTCCTCTAAGATGAAGGGGTTTAGGCTGTGGTTCAGAGACCACCAGGCTCTGCTGGTGGGGTGGGGGCAGCGGAGCTCCCACCAGCCCTGACACAACCCACGTGACCCTCCCCCTGATGGAGCCTGGGGGCACGGCTTTAGGACGGCGGCCGGTGGGCAGGGGGGAACCCCTGCCCTGGGGCGTGAGTTGGCAGGCCCCAGGTACAGGAACCTTCACACCCTCCATGCGCTGCAGAAGCCAGCAAAGGGACAAGGGGAGGCTGCTGGAGAATTCCAAGACCAGGCGCGCCACCCCCACCTTCGCGGGCCGGGAGAGCAGAGGCCCCTGCAGCCCTGACGGCCACCCGGTGCTGCCACCCCCCGTCCCAGCCAGACCACCGGCTGTGCCGCCGCCCCGCGGGGTCTTGAGAGGAAAACCTCCTCGAGGTGGCCCTGCGTGGTGGACGAGTCTGGTCAGATCCCACTTGATCGGTGATGGGACAGGTCAGAGAGCAGCAACCCCAGGATCACCCAGACCCTGTCTCGAGCATCCCTGCTCTGACACCTGAATATGGCAGTGGCACAAATTCTAGAAACTCAAACATTCCAAATAAGATGACAAGTCACGTGGGCGGGGGAATGCGGCTTCTGCGCTCTGTCGCTCGCGCTCCGGGAGCCCCTCCCTGGCCAGGCAAAGCCACCGGGCACCCGAACGGCATGGGGCAGCCGCTGCAGCCCCGCGTGGGCTCCCTGAGCAGCAGCACAGCCTCTCACGGCCGGGTGAAGAGTGAAGACCGCGGGTGGAGACAGGGTCCCGGGGCTTCAGGAAGCGGCACCTATAAGTGCAGGTTCAGAAGGCTACAAACGCTACAGAGGACAGCTAACAGCTCCTAGCGCTTCCTGACACGGGCAAAACACACGGGCCCGCTCACCTCGTTAGACCCTCTGGCTTCGTTAAAAGTCCCAGAGGCAGTGGAGTCACCATTTCCGAGCCTGGATCCCACCCAGGCTACCGTGCTGTTTATCAGAAGCTCAGGGGAAATGAGAAGGTAAAGTCGTTTTCAACCTGCCTTCACTGGCAGGGAGTGCTTGAAGGCCTCCAGGGAAAAGGCGGGGGAGATCAGAGGACCCTTGAGAAAACAGTAGGTGTTCATCCAACACCCCAAACGGGCCCGCACCTGCTAGGCACTACTTCCTGTAAACCTTTTAACAACCGCACGAGGTTATTTCAGCCCGATTTGTTTTCTCCGTTTTACAGATGAGGAGACTGAGACTCTAACCCGCCGCAATCAGGGTGCGCCACGGAACCGCAACTCTGGTCCAGACACCAAAGAAGAAAGGAGGTTTGGCGGCCTTACCTGTCTCTCTCAGTGGCGCAACCGTGCAGGAGACCCCTCCAAGCAAACGCGAAGCCTTGGTAGCACCCGATCTGTGAATTGACGAGACATTTAAGAGCGCAATGAATAACCGAGCACTGTATTTGATCTAATTATCAAGCTCTCAAAACTAAAGTAGGGGAGGGCAGGAGGGGCGCAGGGCGCTGCTTCTCCTGCTGGAGCAGGAAATGGAGGTCGGAGGTCGAGCTGTCAGCGGGACAGCCAGCCTCCAGGGCGGCCCACTGGCCCCGCCTCCCCGCTCCACTGGTACTCGGGCCTGCGTGGTCTCCCGACTGCATCGGGTGGCCGTGATGAGCAGAACACAGAAGAGGCGGCACGTGACCTCCGGATTTAGGTTTAACAGGCAGTGTCACCTCTGCCCTGCCCACCTGGGCCCCCCACACAGGGTCAAGGGGACGCTTGGGCGGCCCTAAGGAGAAGTCCACGTGCAGAAGACACCGAGGGAGCCAGCCATCTGAGAAGTACCTCTTGTGGCCCCAGGCAAGCCTTTGAGTGACTAACTCTTAACTCCAGCATCAGGGCCCCTGAGCCAGAACCACCCGGCTCAACTGCTCCTGGACCACGGACCCCCAGGACCTCTGTGACATAAGTAACATCGGTTGTCTTAAGGCCACGTGCCTTGTACTGATTTCGTTTTGAAGCCACAGATGCCTAATACAGTTCCAGTGGGCTCAGACTTCGCTGTTTACAGCCAGTCACCTGCAAGGGAGGGCCCACCCAGGACAAAAGGCAGGAGAAAAGGAAAATCAGGGATTTTATGGAATTCCTATGTAAATATCAACGGCATGCTCTCACACGACACCAGGGTGCTCACTCTCTGCTGGAGGACCCGGCACCACGACAGTCGACATCCACTGAGGTGGCGAGGGACTTGTTTTTCCCCAGCCCACCCGCCTGCGTCATCCCCACACAGCCGCAGGCTCTGCAGGCTCTGTCCTAGGAATATGCCTCCATCCGCGTTCTATCTAGCCTACTGCCACTTTAAGAGGCCTGAAACTGCGGCTTGATCATACTGACCGTCAAGGTAAATTGTCAACAGTGAAAGACAGGACTCCTTTCTAGGTGGCGGTGGGGCAGGGGGGAGGCCCCCACTCACTTCAGATCCGACTTTAGCTCCATGGAGCGTGCCGTGCCGTCTCCCTTCAATCATACCCAAACTGCTTCCTTCTTCATAGCCTTCCCGGTACCCTTCCCCGTGAAACCTGCAATGGAGAAGCAGCAAGTCTGAGTAAATAAACAGGAGAAAGAGGATTCTTCCTGGAAAAACTCAGTCTCCTCCACGTGACCCAGACCTAGACCCAGACTGCAAGACGAAACCAGCATCACAGAAAAACAAGAGAACCTGAACCATAAAACTTAGGTCCAACGTCAGCTCCACCCCTCCCTGAGCCTCTGCTGTGGCAAGTCGCTGTACTTCTTGCCAAATTCAGCTCTTCTACAATGAGGAAGCTAGGCGAAATCAGGGATTCCCAACCCGGGGAGAATACTGGAAATACACAGGAAAATCCCAAAGATACAAATTCAGGAGCCTTGCCCTTCATCTCACTAAAGCTCAGGAATCCGCTTTTTGAAATCTCCCCAGTGACTTAGTCAGCAGCCCCAGTTCTGTGAGTCTGTAAGCTAGACTGTCTGGGCAAGTGCTTCAAAACAAACAGACAAACGAAACTCTGCCGTCTGCACCAGGCTTTCCATCACACCTCACGAGCCAGGCAGGGAGAAGTGCCATCTGCTGCTGCTGCTGCTAAGTCGCTTCAGTCGTGTCCGACTCTGTGCGACCCCACAGACGGTAGCCCACCAGACTCCCCCCAACATCCCTGGGATTCTCCAGGCAAGAACACTGGCCACAGAGTATACCATGACTGCAGGGCCTGCGGTAGAATAAAGGCTCTGACTTACAGGGGCCGGCAGGGGAACTGCCACCAGCACAACCCACGGGCCACCAAAGTGAAAGGGCTGGCTGGAGCCCCCAGTGAGGCCAACTGCGTCATTCCCACTTACACTGGCTCCCGCCCCGGGAGTGACCTTGCCTCCCCGTCTCAAAGACGGGATCCAGTCCACAAGTCGGGATAAAACAGATAACGGGGGTACAAGGCTTAGTTCAGCCTGCAGCTCACAGCAAGTTCCAAATGAACTGTCAGCGACTGATCGCTTCCTGCTCCCTCTTTCTCAGGGACGTCTATCGATGTCTCAAGATGGAAGACAGCCATCAAAGCAGCCAAGAGCTCCACCGCCCCACCCCCGCCACCCCCCGCCACCCACCACCGCCCCACCCCCGCCGCCCCCCGCCACCCGTGCCTTGTCACAGCCCCTAGGCGCTGCCCAGGGGCTCAGGAGGGAAAAGGATGACGCCTGACCCCTTGATGAGCCTGTCCCTGAATGCGTCCGTCTGTCCTACTACTGAGGAACAAGAAAGAGGTGGGCAGCGCCCAGATGGCAGAGGCCCGCCCCACCCGAGGACGGGGCGTCCCTGGAGGGAGGCAGTCACCAGGCCGAGCAGATGCCTGGGGGCAGCCCCGGAGGAGGGAGGCGGGTCCTGAGGAGCAGCTGGGCGCCTGGCGCCCGCCCGAGAAGGGGAAGTAGCAGCATCCTGGGCCCTCCCGCGCCGGCCGCCCCCGGGGCCCCAGTGCGCTCCCCAAGGGCCGCAGCCCCAGGCTGAGAGCCCACACGCCAGGGCTGGGGGCCCCGACCCACCCACCTCTCATCTGCCATCACGACAGCGTCGAACATGTCCTGATCCCCGGCCATGGCGGCCGCCGACCAGCCCCCGCCCGTCGGGCTCCGCCGCCCCGCGATGGAGCCGCGGACACGCGAGGCCACAACTCACGGAAACCCCGGCCACTCGCGACGCCAAGTTCACTTCCGGGGGCGACCGCGCGGGGCAGGCCGGGTAACGACGGCACGCCGGAGGGCTCAGCACGCGCCGGGCCAGGCCCAGGGCGCGTGCGCGGCGGCGGCGGCGGCGGCGGCGGCGGCGCTGGGCGGGGCTAGGCCGGGACGCGGCCCCGCCCCGAGGCCCCTTGCCCCGCCCCCCGGCTCGGGCGAGCCTCTTGGTCGGTCCCCACCTGGAGCATCCACCTGGCCACGCGGGGCTGACCCATGATCTCACTTTCCCAAAACCAGGCAGAGGCCACCGAACTGCCAACAGCGGCTCAGAAAGGACCAGGGAAAGAAACTTGGAAAATTTATCAAAGAACAAAACGCCTCCCGGAGCTCTGGCCAAGAGGCTCTGGGCCCTTGGGGTTTGAGGGGAAAATGTTCCAGGAAAGGCAATTCGCGGAGTGAAGACAGTACCCAGACAAGAGTGACCCGGTCCCTCGCCGACCCCGATCCACAGCCAGGGGCCACCTTCCAGGACCAAGTCAGACTTGAGACCCCTCCACCTAAAAGGCCACTGAATCCACGATAACAGTATTCCAGGGCATTTGGGCTTTTGTTCGAGAAACAACGCAGGGCTGACCCGACCCCCCGGGAATCTGAAACAGCAGTAGGTGACAGGAACAGCCTAGGTCCTCTTAACACTCAATGAATAACTGTTGGCATCCGTTCTTAAAACTTTAGAGTTCTTTGAAAACTATAAATAAAAGTGTTTGTGTTTTTATTCTTGCGGTCGTTTTTGAAGCAAAAGCAGAAAGAAAGTGGAAGTGTTGGTAGCTCAGTCGTGTTTGATTCTTTGCCACCCCATGGACCATAGACTGCCAGGCTCCTCTGTCCATGGAATTCTCCAGGCAAGCATATTGGAGTGGGTTGGTATTCCCTTCTCCAGGGGAATCTTCCCAACCCAGGGACCGAACCCAGATCTCCTGCATTGCAGGCAGATTCTTGACCATCTGAGCCCCGAGGGAAGCCCCAGTAAAAGTAGTGAGTGAAAGTGGCTCAGTCATGTCCGACTCTTTGCAACCCCATGGACTATACAGGCCATGGAGTTCTTCAGGCCAGAATACTGGAGAAGATCTTCCCAACTCAGGGACCAAACCTCCATCTCCCACTTTGCAGGTGGATTCTTTACCAACCGGGGCACAAGTAAAAGTATACCTATTCATAATTCAGGCAGAGAGTCAAGAATCAGCACAAAAGGATTTGTAATTAACAACCCCCAGAGCCCTCTGTCCAGCTGAAGGCATCCCCCCTTTAAAAAAAAAAAAAAAGCTTCTCGAGTTAGTCCTCCCATTTGTCATTTCCATGGCAGGTACTTCCTGGACACGATTTTTAAAAGGTATGTCAAACTATCAGCCACAGTGGAACATAGATATGAATTACCAAAAGCTTTCCTGTTAAAATCAGGAGTAAAGCAAGAATGCTTTGAACACATCCAGTAGACCTAAGCAGTGCAATAAAATTGAGCAAGAAGTCTTAACTATCTTTGGGGAAAAAAGACAACAAAGTGCCATTATATGTAGGTGTGGTGGTCCATCTAGAAATTCCAAAATAAACATTTAAGACCCTCTCAGAATTCGTAATACAGTTCAGTAAGTAGCTATGCAGTTGAATCGCCAAAAAAAATCACTTGTTTTTCATTTTTCTAACAATAATTAGTAGTGGTCTGAGCAGGGATACTCAGGGAAATCCACTTTACCATGGTCACAATAAGTTTCTTAGAAATAAGGTTGAGCAGAACCTATATAAGAATAACTACCCCACCACCCAAGACAGGAAGAAATGCAACCCGTTTCCACAGGATCTGGGGGAAATGTGTCAAACTCTAAATTCTACCTGGGAACTCCCCTGGTGATCCAGGGGTTAAGAATCCACCTTCCAATGCAGAGGATGCAGGTTCAATCCAGGGTCAGGGAAGCAAAATCCCATATGCCATGGAGCAACTAAACCCTTGAGCCACAACAAAGACCCAGTGCAGCCAAAGCAATAAAAAATTAAAATAATAAATAAATAAATTTCATCCGGATGAATACGTTGATAAGAATAACTAAGATGCTTTTGAAAGAGAGACTGCTATGGAGGACTTGCTATACCAGAGGTGTAAAAAGAGTCTCCTTAAAATATGGCTTGCTGTGTGGCTCACTGGTAAAGAATCCATCTGCCAATGCAGGAGACCTGGGTTCTGTCCCTGAGTCAGGAAGATCCCCTGGAGGAGGAAATGGCAACTCACTCCAGTATTCTTGCCTGGGAAATCAATCCCATGGACAGGGAGGCCTGGAGGGCTACAATCCATAGGGCTGCAAAGAGTCAGGCACAACTTAGTGACTAAACAATAGTACCCATAATAATACTGTAGCATGTTTGTTCAAGAATAGACAGATGAATGAAATAGGGATGGAATGGCTTGGAAGGGAACTCAGGAAATGTAAAACCTTCCCACAGGATAAAAAGCACCATGAATTAATGGGGGAAGAGGATATTCATCAATCACTAAAATGGGAAAACTTGTTGTCTGGGGAAAGTCAAGTTCTATGCATCTCTCATGCACTCAACCACTCAGCCCTGTCTGATTCTTTGTGACTCCATAGACTGTAGCCCGCTAGGCTCCTCTGTCCGTGAATTTCCCAAGCAAGACTGTTGGAATGGGTTGCCATTTCATTCTCCAGAGAATCTTCCCAACCCAGGGATCAAACTGGTATCTCCTGTGTCTCCTGCGTCTTCTGTGTTGGCAGGTGGATTCTTTATCACTATGCCATCCGGAAAGCCTTTATATCTCATACCATTCATCAACATAGTTCTAAATGAATTAAAGACTTTTTCTTTTAAGAAAAGAGCAAGACATTTAAAAATTCAGGTGGAACATTCAGGTAAGTATGGAGATTCATTTTTAACACATGAAAAGCCACGGGGGAAATCACAAAGGGAAAATCAATGCAAATTTATGCAAGTCCAAGCGTGGTAATAGGACTTCCCAGGTGGCTCAGGGGTAAAGAATCTACCTGCCATGCCGAAGGCGCCGGAGACATGGGTTTGATCACTGGGTGGGGAAGGTCCCCTGGAGAAGGGCATGGACACCACTCTAGTGTTCCTGCCTGGAGAATCCCACGGGCAGGGGAGCCTGGTGGGCTATAATCCACAGGGTCGCACAGAGTCGGACACGACTGAAGCGCCTGAGCACACACACATGCAAACGTGTAACGAACAAAATGAGAAACCAAAGAATAATCTGGGGATATATTGGTCATAAATAGTATAACTAAAGGAATAATATTTCTGGTTTATGAAGAATCTATTAAAATGGATAAGAAATTAATGCATCTTAACAGGGAAAAGCATGGTCCAAGGACTTGAGTATACAATTCACGGAAAAGAAAAACATAGTTTGCTGGCAAACAAAAGTGTAGCAAAGACAGACTTACTAGTAGTAAAAAAAAAAAAAAAATGTGGATCAAAAGAATGAGCCTCATTTTTTACCTTTTCAAAATCTAAAAAAAAAAAAGTCATCATTTTTAGAAGGAAAATATTGTCAATGCCCACAGATGCCTAAGTTAAAGCTACCTTTTGGTCTAGCAGTTCAAAAAGATAAGAAAGACATTCTAAATGTTTTTACCCTTCTACCTAGCAATTTCCCTTCTAGGACTTCAGCTCAAGGAAATAAACAGAGAAAAGTGAAAATTTTTTGTACAATGATGTCCAATGCAGTATTATAGCATGAGCTACAAAAGCCAGAAGAGAAAGCAGCTTACGATGACAAAGTGAGGATGAAGGTACATATATGGTAGGATATTCGCAGTGAAGACTTTTAAGCGCCTGCCAAAAATAATATTTGAAATAAGAGTAATGTCACAGAGAAGGCTCCTGATGTTTAAAGAAAAAGAGAAAAAAAATCCAGTACACCTAAAACATGATACTTAAATTAAAAAGTACAAATAAAAAAAATAGAAACGAAGGGTAAAAAATAAAGAAAAAGGTCTACATATACTCTGATACCAATGACATTAAATAATTATGCTTTTAAAAAACTAAAGTAAGTATACCCAAATGTTAACAGTGATTATATCTAGATTTTGGAATTACAGTCATTTTAAATTTCCTCTTTTATATTTTTTTCTGAATATTCCGTGTTCACACAATGAACATGAGTTACTTAAATAAAAAGTCCAACAGCAATATATACGTGAAGATGAAGTGAAGTAGACTTTGTATTATTTTGTTATCTTCTCTTTGTTAGCTTCTTTGTCCATTTTTCATAAACAAATGAAATCACAAAACATTTAGGATGTAAGAAAAAGGGCAAAATATGCAAGCAAACAAATCCACTCTGCTCACCGATTCATTTTTGCTAATTTTGTCACATTTTCCCCTTTAAATTTCCACAGAAAAATAATATTCATATATATACAACTTTACATCCAACACCCACCCAAAACACTTCACATTGTATTGCAAACATGTCCCAAGTAAGGGAACTGTTTTCTTATTATTACATACATAAAATGCATGTCATGAGCATAAACCGTTATCTGCTGAAAGAAAGTAAAAGCTCTGTCTTTTGGCACAGGGAAACTGATACGTGATGAGAAAAAAAGAGACTGATTATACTGTATTGGGAAGATTCCCTGGAGTAGGAAATAGCATCCCACTCCAGTACGCTTGCCTGGAAAATTCCACGGACAGAGGAGCCTGGTGGGCTACAGTCCATGGAGCCACAAAGAGTCGGACACAGCTGAGCACTCACACAGCTATACGGTAAAACTCACGGGTATAAAGACTTGTACAGAAGAGTACAAGTTAATTTCAAGCTTTAAAGAAGTGTGCAAAAGCTTTGAAAGATTATATGTGCTACAAAAATCAACATTACTGACTCTAACTCTTAGTCTGAAAATTAAAGCTTTACAGGGACTCCCCCCACCCACTGCATTTATTTCTCTGATTGTATTCCCCAAATATTATTTTGAACACAGATTGTCTTGACGTTGAAGGATAAGAATCTGATTACATTATTTTGGCTTTTTAATAATGTTTTCACAAATTGCTTCCTTTTCTAACAAGGACCAGACTTTAAAGCTAGGGCCTTGAAGGTAGAAAAAGGCCAAGTTTTAAGTTCAAATATAATTTATTGCAAAATTTTTAGCTAAATTTCAAATTTGGTGCCCAAGTTAGCAACTGAACCCATAAGAAGCAAGCAAGAAAAATCAGAATTGATCTCTCTCCTTGTTAAATTAATTTCTGAGAAAACGCTGTGATGTTTGCTTGTATTTATCTCAGGAACTGAAATTTCTCCATCTAATTGAATGGAATAAAAAATGGTTTGGGGGATTCCCTGGTGGTCCCGTGGTTAATGCAGGGGACATGGGTTCGATCCCTGGTGAGGAACTAAGATCCCACATGCCACGGGGCAACTGAACCCAAGCACCACAACAGCTGAGGCTGTGCTCCAGAGCCCGTGGTCTACAACAGGAGAAGCCACCACGGTGAGAAGCCCGTGCACCGCAACTAGAGAAAGCCCGTGTGCAGCAGCGAAGACCCAACACAGCCTAAAATAGCTGATTTAATTTTAAAAACAAGAGATGGTTTATATGGGTACAATGAAAACTATCTAAAAAGGTTTTCAAGGGTATAGAACTTTCTAAGCTTCCATTTTTAGTTTCCTCTGAAAGCTACCTTAATTGCACTTATTCCAATGCTTTCAAAACATTAATATTAAATAATTTATAAAAATATAAAGGAGCTGGTATAATCAACTCCCAGTGAAGTGAAAGTCGCTCAGTTGTGTCCGACTCTTTGTGACCCCATGGAGTATACAGTCCATGGAATTCTCCAGGCCAGAATACTGGAGTGGGTAGTCTTTCCCTTCTCCAGGGGATCTTCCCAACCTAAGGATCGAACCCAGGCAGGTATCCCACATTACAGGCAGATTCTTTCCCAGCTGAGCCACAAGAGTAGCCGGGGAACTACCATATTAACAGATAAAACACAGTTTTACAAGTAGAAATGTTTTGCGCATTCTTCTCTCAAAGAGAACCAGGTGAGTATAACTGAAATGAAAAACTTCATCAAAGTTGATTGGAAAGTGTTGTCTTATTGGAAATGATTTTTTTTTTAATTTTTATATTCACAGTGAAATAGTAGGCAACCTCCCAAATGAACCAAACCAAACCTGATCTGAGCTCTCTAGTGGCTGACCTGGAAACACGACCATTTTATTAGAATGAAAAAAACCAACCAAGTTAAAAACAAAAAATGTGTCATTTGCTCCTGTGGTGGTTGAAGAAGGAATCTGCAAGCATACTGACTG
This sequence comes from Cephalophus harveyi, assembly GCA_006410635.1. Classification (NCBI taxonomy): domain Eukaryota; kingdom Metazoa; phylum Chordata; class Mammalia; order Artiodactyla; family Bovidae; genus Cephalophus; species Cephalophus harveyi. Next base: position 184,280 of record SJYT01012209.1, read on the forward strand.
TTTGTAATATATGTTCAAAACTAATTTGCAGACTAGGGGTGCCTTTCCTACTGTAAATTAATCCTATCCAAGTCCTTGAGTTACAGAGCTTCCTCTCTGGGGGATAGGACTGATGAGATCGTAAATAATATTTATTTTCTATGTTTTTATGAGTTTGATTTTTTTTTTACTGCCAGAGGCGCTCTGGAGCCTGCCTGCAAGGGCCATTTTCCACCTGCCTCCACAGGAATCCCCTGCAGCCACGAAGCAGACCTGGGGAGCCTGAGTTGTGAGCCGTGACCACCACCAGGGGTCCCCAGAGCACCTTAAAGCACGGGTCCCCAGCGGAGACCCGCTAGGAAGGCAGTGTGCAGCAGCGGGTGAGCGGGGGCCAGCAGCCATCCGAGCTTCACCTGCAGCTCCCCACTGGCCCCCATCGCGGGCGTTACCTCCCGAACCCCCTGCAGCTCCCCACTGGCCCCCATCGCGAGCGTTACCTCCCGAACCCCCGTCCCTCCCACATGGTGGAGAAATTATCTTCCCTGCTTCCAAAGAGCTTGGGGGTCACTGCCCTAGAGAAGGGCCCTGGCCAGCAGGGGTCAGTCTCTGCCCCCGAGGCAGCAGGGACCCCTGGGTGGTTGAGTGGCACAGGTCAGCGCTGTGCAGGACAAGCTCTGAGATGCAGGCCAGACTGTGTGCGCCCAGCCCCCCAGCCCCCAGCCATTCGTCTTTCTGCTGCTCCGGGATCCACAGAGGCAGAGCCTTCGGTTCCAAGTGCTGGAAGGAGAAGCAGGGTTGACCACCACTTCCTTTCTTGAAGAAACCAAGGGCCAGACTCCTTGCTTCCTTAAACCCAGGCTGGTCCCCGGGAGTAATGCGCTGATCGAGAGGCAGAGAGCACTTGGGGAGAGTAGCCCAAAGACAGGGCAACAAGCCCTCCGCTGCGGGCGGCGGGGAAGTCAGAGGGGAGACTGCTCACCTTGTGTTAGGCTGAGCTAGGCCGGGCTGCAGGAACAAAGAAACTCTGCTGTCTCAGGGGCTTAACCCGGGAAGGGCTATATCCCACTTACACAGAGTCCATTACAGGCCCAGCAGTGGTTTCTCCAAACCCAGGGGTTTCCCAGATGGCGCAGTGGTAAAGAACCCACCCCGCCGGTCAGTGCATGAGATGCAAGAGATGCGAGTCCAATCCCTGGGTCAGAAGACCCCCTGGAGCACAAAATGGCTACCCACTCCAGTATTCTTGCCTGGGAAATCCCACGGACAGAGGAGCCTGGCGGGCTACAATCCATGGGGTTGCAGAGTTGGGCACGACTGAGCGTCTGAGCAAAGCACAGCACAGAGGTGGAAAAGACAAGATGAACATCCTTGCGTGTTAGTATTAATAGAGACCCAAACTGCAGAGCTCGTTTTGTGCAGGATCAAGCACCGTGTAGATGCCCAACAGATGGCTGTTGAACAAGTAAGTGAGAGGCTGTTGAATGAATAAGCGAGGGGACCCAGGTGGCTGAGAAGCAAACCCCCAGCTCCTTGGAGGGAGGAGGGGCCAGAGGCCACCATGGCTGTGTGTGCCCACAGAGCCTTCCCCAAAGAGAAGGTGATCAAAGAAAGGGTTTTCTTTCCAGAGCTCAAAGATCTTTCACCAGGAGGGGAAGCAGCCCTCTAGGAATGTACTGCTCCTGGAGAGGCAGAGCCCCGGACCAGGCAGTGACCGGTCCAGCCGGGCACAGTGTTCAGAGACGGAAGGGGCCTGCCGAGGTCAGGTGATGGGCAAAGGCACAACCCATCCATCCTGCAGGGCACACACGACTCATGACCCCAGAGCGGGGGCCCTCCAGCGTCTCCACGTGGCTGACACCCCTTCCTTTCCTCAGAGGGGCCTCAGCTCTGGGCCTCCAGTGTCTGCCTCCCAGCTCTGTAGCCCCTCTGGCCTAGGACCCCTCTGTGGGTTTTCCCGGCGCCACAGCCCTTCCCCCTCCAGGCAGCCCCTGCCCCTTCCCCGTTCTTCCCCAGCTGGAAGGTGGCATCCGGAAGGCCCCCAGTCAGGCCCAGAGTGGAGTCTCCAGCAATAACGGTTAGGGGGCTGGGGGAGAACGGTCCTCAACAGCCTGCCCTTCCCTCCTCTGCTCTGCAGCAGGAAACCAGCTTTGGCAGCATCTGAAATGGAGTCTCACCCACTGGGCATTAGTAGAAGTCCCCTGCTGGTGCCTCAGTTTGCCCATCTGTAAAATGGGAGGGATATTGATACCCATCTCAGAGGGCTGATGAAAGGATGAGCACCTGGCATGTGGGAAGTATAGGATGAATTCATAAATATTATAAACACATTTTTAATGCCAGGTTGCAGAAGGGATGAAGCGTTCCTCTCCTTTCACACTCTCCCAGAGTCCATGATAGGCTACTCTCGCGTCTCCAGGGAGAGGGTTGTCTGCGAAAGAGGAAAGAGGACGGGTGGGCTGCCGCTGATCAACCGCAGGATGAAATCTGAGCTCGAGGATGGAGCGGATGGAGCGGATGGAGCGGATGGAGCGGATGGAGCGGATGGAGCGGATGGAGCGGATGGAGCGGATGGAGCGGGAGCTGGCAACGCGAGCCTCCGGATCCGGAGCTGCCACTTGGGGGCACCGTTGCGCTTCGGATGAGCTCCCGCCCTGAGCCAGGGCTCCCGTACTCCCTGATCGCTGCTGGCCTGCGGGAGCTGGAACGTTCTCCTCCCCAGCTTCCACGTCTCCAGCCCGGAACCATAACCACGACGAGGACCCGCTGCGTGTCAGACCCTCTTCTCAGGTTATCGCCGCCATCCTGAGAGCAGGCGTGGGGAGGGAGTTCATCGGCGTTACTCACAGAGGCTCCGCACAGCCGCTGGGCTTTGAGGAGGCGGTTGTCCAAGCCGGGGCGGGGCAGCCACCTCTGCTGCAGCTCGACCCAGCCCGCTGACTGCCCGGCCCCCGCTTGGGACTGATCACGGAGCCCCGGCCCGTGCCGGCTCAGGGCCCTTCTCATGGGGAGAAGAAAACGTGGGCCAGGGGATAGGTCACCCGGTTCTGATGGGAGCAGCCGGGTTATGGAGCCCTGCCTTCCAAGTCCCCCAGGGGTGTCCTGGAGCCCGGTCCAGCCAGGTGGCTTGAATCTGAGTCCCGCTTCAACCCAAGGTCTCAGACTCATTGTGGGCTGGCGGTGTGGTCCAGGCTTCAGCCTCAGTCACTCCACCTGGGACCCCGGGCCGTGGAAAGAAGAGCTGGCAAGGAAGGAGGTGACCCCCAGAGCCCCCAGCCTGCCTCAGGCCCCGCCAGCCCTTGCCTGTGGGGAAGGCAGGGCTCCCAGCCTGGGCCGGGGTGGGCGGTGGGTGAAACTCTGGATGAGGCATCATCACCACCTGTTCTCAGTCTCCCCAAAGTAAATGGAGGTTGGGGCTTCTGATAAGTCTGTCTCTGTGCCCAAGCACGTGTTAACATCGCCCCTGGATAACCTGAGGATGCAGTCTGACAGCCTCTGGCAATGTTTTAAATGTGATGCCCTTTCCAACACAGGGGCTTCCCATGGAGATGTGTTCCAGGACCTCTCTGCTGATAAGGGTGAAGCATCACAGCGTCCGTGGGCCTCCACGGTGCCGAGAGTGGTCTGTGCGTGGGACGGAATCTGGTGTAGACAAAAGGCGGCCTGGGCTAGTCAGTGTGGCCTGCGCTGAGGTGCGGGGGCGAGATGACTTCAGGCAGAGTCTGAGGGTGAGGGGTCAGCGGGGAGGGAGCTGTGCAGAGGCTAGAGAGGCTGGCAGAGAGGTGGGGGGACAGGGAGGGGGAGATAGGGCAGGGGGAGGAGAGGAATGAGGCAGGGGTGACGGGCTTGGGACGACACATGTAACCACTCACTCAGCAGCCCAGAATGGTGAGACGTTGGGCAGCAGCGGGTGAGGTGGGGACCGACTTTTTCTCTGCTCATAGAATTTGCTCTTTCACAAAAATAACTCATGCATCTTTGTCAGTGTAATTAAATACGCACCTTTCTAAAAGGAAAATCACACTGAATCCAAAGACCCAGGTTCGAGCCCCCATTCTACAGGTGGGAAGGTGGAGGCCCAGAAAGAACCAAGCTCTGCAGCTGATGTCCGAGCTGTGACTGGAAGGCCTCTTCACCAGGCTCCTCAGCTCCCCCTGTTGTCCATCAGCCTCCCACCGGAAGAGGAACTACCCCCTCCAGGCCTGGAGGGGGTACAGGTTCTGTGGGCTCACGTGAAGGGAGCCTGCAGGTGTCCAGGGGCTGAGGGTACATTAAAGGGAGGGAACATTAAAACCTGCCTCAAGGGGCTCACGTGCCAGGAAAGACGCGTCGCGTGCAGGTTAAATTCTCTCACCTGGACTGCATTCTCGGCACAAGTAAGTGGAGACATTTATTAATTTGCTAAGTATGTCATGGGCTTCCCTGGTGGCTCAGTGGTAAAGAATCCACCTCCAATGCAGGAGACGTGGGTTCGATCCCTGGGTCGGGAAGATCCCCTAGAGAAGGAAATGGCAACCCACTCCAGTATTCTTGCCTGGGAAATCCCATGGACAGAGGAGCCTGGTAGGCTGCAGTCCATGGGGTCACAAAGAGTCAGACATGACTTAGCAACTAAATAACAAGTGTGTCATAGGAAGATTATCCTGGAGTTCCACTCCTGGGCATGTATCTGAAGAAAACTCTAATTCAAAAAGACACATGTACCCCAGTGTTCACAGCAGCACTATTTACAAGACATGGAAGCAACCTAAATGTCCACTGAAGGGGAATGGATACAGAAGACACGGCGTTTATGTACAGCATGGAGTATTATCATATTCAGCCATAAAAGTGAAATAATGCCATTCGCAGCAACGTGAATGGACCTAGAGATTTTCATACTGAGCGAGGCAAGTTAGAAAGAGAAAGACAGATACCACGTGATATCACTTAAATGTGGAATCTAAAATATGATACAAATGACCTTTACAAATCAGAAATAGTCTCACACAGAAAATGAACTTATGGTCACCAAAGGGGAAAAGGGAGAGGAATGAATTAGGAGTTTGGGATTAATATATACACGTCACTCTATCTAAAATAGATAAAAACAAGAACTTACTGTATAGCACAGGAAACTATATTCAATATCTTATAATAGCCACTTAGATATATATATACACACTCACATATATGTGTATGTGTGCATGTATGTATGTATGACTGAATCGCCTTGCTGTACACCTGAAACTAAACAATGTTGTACATCAACTATTTCAATAAAATTTATGAAACCACAGAGGGCCTTCAACAGCAGAAAGGCATCGTCTCTGTTCCCGAGGCTGTCGGGCAGAGGCCTCGCTGCTCCTGAGGCCTCTCTCCGGGGCTGGCAGCCCGCCTGGCCCCGTGTCCTCTTGTGATTTTTCTCTGTGTGCATGTCTGGCGTCTCTTCTCCTTATAAGGACGCCAGTCATGTTGGATGGGAGCCCACCCGAATGACCTCCTTTTAGCCTCTTTAAAGGCCTTATCCCCTCATACAGTCACACCCAGAAATATGTTGGGGGTTACAGTGTCAACATATGAATTTGGGGGAATGCAATTCAGTCCATAATATAAATATATATACAAACTATATCCTACAGTTCTATGCTCTCTGTACTTCCTTCCGGAGAGGTCCCTGCACACCGAAGCCTCTAGGAAGGATGGCAGTTGGTGACATTTGCCTTAAATCCTAGATGGAAAGAAGAGAAAGCAAGCAGGAAGCTTAAAGTTATCAAGGAAGTTAAAAGAGAGGATGGAAGGAAGGAAGCTTATATAGATGCTATGGGTGGGGGGATGGCTGGGTGGGTGATGGATGGTTGAATGGATGGATGGAGGGTTGGTTGGACAGACGGATGATGGATGGATGGATGAAGGGTTGGTTTAGATAGATGGATGGATGGGTCTAGGATAGATGGTTGGTTTGACAGATGGATGGATGGATGGATGGATGGATGGAGAATGGATGGGAGAGGAAGAGGGAAGAGGTTGAGTTCTATCTTGGTTCAGCAAGGCCGCCCCAATAACATAATTCCAAAAACCAGGTGGCTTCGAATGAAAGGAGAATAGACATTCTCAGATGAAGGAAAACTAGAAGGATTTGTTGAATAGCTAGAAGATCTCTGAAGATTCAAAGAAATTAGACGAAGGCCTGGAACTTCAGAGAGGAAAGAAGAGCATCAAACTGACCAGATGTCTGTCGCACCAGGGGTAAATATTAAGACATGAGACCTTTCTTCTCAGGTGTCTCAAAATCCTGTTTGATAGGCGAATCAAAAATGACAGCCTCTGATGTGGGACTCAACGTTTGCAGAGGAAATACTTAAGGCAACTCTACTTAGAAGGTGGGTCAGGGAGCAGAAGATCTAAATAAAAAGGCGCTTCCTCCCCTTCACTCACATCATGAAAAGCCCGGAATCTCCTTTCTCCGTGATGAGGCAGCCCCCAGCCAGCAGGGACCCCCACAGGGAGGGGGGTGATGTGTGTGTCTTGTGACACCCAGAGTCTCTCTCTGTCCTTCTCTGTCCTTCCCCCTCATTGCAAAATGCACCCCTCCTGTCCACACCCCTGAGGTCGAGCCTGCTTTCTGGTGCCCCGATAATGCGGGAGGGGAGTCTAAGAGGGGGACTGGGAGGTTGCTCTGCCCTCTGCGACTGGGTGAGCAGTTTCTGCATCCTGGCGTGACGGGGAGGGTGCCATACTCACCCACCCTTTAGATCTCCCAGTCTTCTGGATCCTTTGTAGATGGCATGTCCTGACCCAGAAGTGAGATGCCCAGCCAATCAAGCACTGAGTGGAGTGTGTGTTGGTGAATCATGTCTGACTCTTTGGGACCCCATGGACTATAGCCCTTCAGGCTCCTCTGTCCATGGAAACTTCCAGACAAGAATACTGGAGTGGGTGCCCATTCCCTTCTCCAGGAGATCTTCACGACCCAGGGATGGAACCCGGTTCTCCTGCATTGCAGGCAGATTCTTTACCATCTGAGCCTCCAGGGAAGCCTCAGCCCTAGATGGTGCTTATAGGCGTTTAGAGGAAATTTCTGCCCCCCTGGGTTTTCCTCTAGGCAACCAACCCCCCCTCCATCCCAGAGCTTCATGGGGACGACTCCTCCGGGGGCTGGAGGAAGTGACACAGCGCTGGCCAGCCAGACCATCCTGGCTCCTGGCCGCGGAGATTTGGTGCGGAAAGAAGATGGGACGTGATAAGGGTCCACCAGACCTGGGACTTCTGCAGGAGCCGTTGATAGGAGAGACTTGTGCGTCACCCCTACTGACGTGGCAGGAGGATGGAAGAGAAGCCGGAACCGCTGGGGACGGTCTCGTCATCACGGAGGAAGGAGATGCCTGGGAGCAGAGACGAGACCCTGACCCCGGATGCTGGCTGGGCCCAGACCCAGCATGCACAGGCCTTGCCGGGGTGTCAAGACTCTCACTTTACAGACAGGAGCCGGCCCAAGCAAAGAATGGAATTCTACAAGGGTGCCTGCCCGTGGGGTCTTCCGGATTCTGTATCTGGGCTCTGGTCCCTGGACAGGCTTGTCCAAATGAGCCACTTTCTGCCCCTGGCCCTCCCTCATCACTTCACCCCATGTCAGTGGTGAGGAGCTAAAGAAAGCTAGGATGGCCAGGTGAAATCCTGGACATCAGTTTTACATGAATTTCAGATGAGCAATCAGTAATTTGTTACTGTTGTTCAGTCGCTAAGTTGTGTCTGACTCCGTGATCCCATGGACTGAAGCATGCCAGGCTTCTCTGTCCTTCACCATCTGGAGCTCACTCAAACTCATGTCCACTGAGTCAACGATGCCATCCAACCATCTCATCCTCTGTCGTCCCCTTCTCCTCCTGTCCTCAATCTTTCCCAGCATCAGGCTCTTTTCCAATGAGTCGGCTCTTCACATCAGGTGGCCAAAGTATTGGAGCTTCAGATTCAGCATCAGTTGTTCCAATGAATATTCAGGGTTGATTTCCTTTAGGATGGACTGGTTTGATCGCCTTGCAGTCCAAGGGACTCTCAAGAGTCATCAGCACCACAATCCAAAAGCATCAATACTTCAGTGCTCAGCCTTCTAAAATAATTTTTTAGCATGTCTCAAATATTGCATGGGACATGCTTATACTGAAAAAAAAAAAAGAGAAAGCTTTGCTTATCTGAGATTCAAATTTAACTAGGCATGCTGATCTTTCTTTGCTAAATTTGACACTATCTAAGCAGGGAGGGGAAAGACAGCTAGAAAGCAATCCACCTTTCTAGGAGGAGGCAGGGCAGGGGGGGCGGGTGGTGAGTGAAAATCAAAAGAGAAAGTCACTCCGTCGTGTCTGACTCTATGCGACCCCATGGACTGTAGCCTGCCAAGCTCCTCTGCCCATGGAACTCTCCAGGCCAAAATAGTGGAGTGGGTAGCTGTTCCCTTGGATTCACAACAAGGTTCTACTCTATAGCACAAGGAGCTGTGTTCCACATCCTGTGATAAACCATAATGGGAAAGAACATTAAAAAGAATGTACATGTTTTTAAATATACGTGTGTGTGCATGATTGAATTACTGCTGGGGACCTTCCCTATCCAGGAATTGAGCCTAGGTCTCCCGCATTGCAGGGCAGGGGGATGGGTGCTGAGAGGCAGTCTCAAAAAAATAATCTTCCCCAATTCCTGCCAGAGGACCCACATCATCCATAGAGACAGTCATCAGGACTCTTTGACCTCTGGGTTGAGTGACAATGTGACCTGAAGAGAAAGCACATCAACCATCAACACTTTAGTATAAGTTAGTTAATGAAGTTGTGTGTTTACTCATCATCAGCTATGCTGTAGGGAAGAGGCTCCAGGGAGGGAGGCACTTCATTTTTCTCTAAGAGTGTCTATTTCTAGAGTACAAAGGACGAGGTGTAAACTGTTTCTCTGCTTCTTAACCTTGGCTGCAGAGGAGAACCAAGGGGGAAGATTTAAAAAGTCCCTCTGGCCTTGAAAAGAGCTTTGTGGTTGCTAAGGGGGAGGGGTTTGGGAGAGGAGTGTGGTGGGAGGTTGGGGTTAGCAGATGTAAGCTATTATGTATAGGATGGATAAACAACAAGGGCCTACCGTATAACACAGAGAACTATGTTCCCTATCCTGTTATAAACCATAATGGGAATGAACATTAAAGAGCAATGTACATATATGTATATATGTGTGTGTGTGTGTGTGTGTGTGTGCGCACAACTGAATTACTGCTACACAGCAGAAGTTAACACAATCCTGTAAACCAACTATACTTCAATTTTTTAAAAATCCCTGTGTCCAGACCACACTTATTCCAATTAAATCAGGGTCTCCAGGGATGGGGCTAATCATCCCACCCCAGGGGATTCCAGTGTGCAACCTGTCGACTGAAAAGATACACCGCCCAGAAGCTGAGAATTATGTTCTACTCCACGGACTTTTTGAGGACTTGAGCCTCTCAGACAGCTCTGAGGGACTGCTTTAAGAAGAACCAAAAGACAAACAAAACCAAGTACTCGCATCAAAACCTTAAACATCAAAAGATTACCGTTACAGAAAAACCAGACATCTCAAGTTAATGAATTTAGCAGTTTTCTCTGTATGGGCAGATGCAGGAGTCTGGGCTTATTGAAATCACTCCTTTGATTGAATCTCAGCTCTCTGGGGCCAGCATCCTGCTTTTCTCCATCCTGAAACCCCTTGGGGTGCACAGTCTGGGGTGGCCGCCGTGACTGAGGGCTCGATGGCGGCAACACCCTTTGTTGACTGATGTGACAGGTGACATTTTTTATCCATAGCCAAATCTGAGAACCAGTGGAAGTAATGGTTCAGGGTGGAGTGTTCTAGCCTTGGTGAGGGCTGCTGTTGCTGGCAGCCGACGCTGTATCAGGATCTTTCACACATAATAATACTCTACTGCAGGGGCTTCCCTGGTGTCTCAGAGGTAAAGAATCTACCTGCCAATGCAGGAGACATGGGTTTGATCCCTGGGTCGGGAAGATCCCCTGGAGAAGGAAATTGCAACCTCTCCAGTATTCTTGCCTGGGAAATCCCATGGACAGAGGAGCCTGGTAGGCTGCAGTCCATGGGGTCGCAGAGTCAGATGTGACTCAGTGTTTAAACAACTAGGTTTAAAAAAAAAACTACTCGATTTCCTCCAATAGTCCTGCAAGGCAGACATCGTTAATCTCACCCCTCACGAGGTGCAGACTCAGAAAGGTAATGGCACTGAGTCAGTCTCACAGCAGGCCAATGGCCTGAGGATCCCTTGCCGGGTTGGCCTGACCCCAGAGCCCTTCCATCATCCCGCCTCTGGGCTGTGCAACTTTGGATGTGTGCCTTCCCCTCTCTGGTCCTGCGCTCCCTCATCTATAAAACAGGGCTAGAGGATGGTGCATCAGCAAGCGTTGGTACGCAGTTCTGTCTGCCTAGGATGACGGGGCATTAAGGAGGGAAAGGCCCTCCTGACTTGCAAATGAAAGTGAAAGTCGCCGTCCTGACTTGCAAATGAAAGTGAAAGTCCGAGTCTTTGCAACTGCATGGATTACACAGTCCATGGAATTCTCCTGGCCATGATACTGGAGTGCGTAGCCGTTCCCTTCTCCAGGGGATCTTCCCAACCCAGGGATTGAACTCAGGTCTCCCGCATTCCAGGCGGATTCTTTACCAGCTGAGCCACCAGGGAAGGCCTGATAACCCTGATGTGCAAATGGCAGGGGTCGATTCTGAGCACCCTGGGCGTGTCATCAGTGTGAAGGATGGTTTAGAAGGTGGAACCACTTGCTGGTGCCGTGAGAAGGGCCCAGTGAAATAGCCTTCGTAGACTTTAACAAGGCTTCCCTGGTGGCTCAGATGGTAAAGGATCTGCCTACAATGCAGGAAACCCAGGTTCAATCCTTGGGTGGGAAGATGCGCTGGAGAAGGGAATGACCCAGTTCAGTTCAGTTCAGTCACTCAGTCATGTCCAACTCTTTGCAGCCCCGTGGACTGCAGCACACCGGGCTTCCCTGTCCATTACCAACTCCCAGAGCTTGCTCAAACTCATGTCCATCGAGTCGGTAATGCCATCAAACCATCTCATCCTCCGTCATTCCCTTCTCCTCCTGCCTTCAATCTTTCCCAGCATCAGGGTATTTTCCAGTGAGTCAGTTCTTCACATCAGGTGGTTACCCACTCCAGTATTCTTGCCTGGAGAATTCCATGGACAAAGCAAGCTGACAGGCTACAGTCCATGGGGGTCACAGAGTCAGACACGACTGAGCAACTAACACTTCAAACATCGTAAGAGGCCCACCTAAGCACCGAGTCAGCCTCTGCTGAGTGAGTGAAGCCGGCATTTGTCCACACCAGGCACTATTCTCCGCCCATTTTACAGATGAGGAAGTTGAGGCTCAGCTAAGCATGAACAGCCAGTAGATGGAGGAGGATCTGCTGAGCCTCCCACAGTCCATTTTCCAGGCTTCACTCTTAGCCTCACTGCATTTGTGACCTGGATGGCTTGAGGAGCAAACATTTGAGGTTTTTATGAAGTCAGAGAACAGGTTCATTTTGTTTGGGGGTTTTGGAGGGGCCTTATTTTTCATTTAGAATTATTCTAGAAAAGTTCTAGATTCACAGTAAGTGGCAAAGTTGGCATAAAGAGGTCCTGTGTCCCCTTTGCCCAGCTTCCCCCGGTGTTTACATCTTAAGTAATCCTGGGGCCACATCAAAACCAGGGAGCTGTCAGTCAAAGGTGTGTGCAATTCTGGCATTTTATCATTCGTGTGGAGCTGATGCCACCACCACCAGGGAGACGCAAAACTGTCTCAGCACCACGTTTACAGTCCCCCCCACCCCCATCTTAATCCCTGGCAGCCTGGTACCCATGAGTTTCGCATTTTGCAGCTGAATCCACACACCTGTACTTGCATTTAGGAGGCAGGTCCTGAATCGGTCACTCCATGGATACTGACCTCCGCCTTCTTTCTCACTAGCAGACACCCGGCCCCCATCCCCCTCGATCAGAACAGCGCTGTGCTCCACCTGACACCTGCTTCCCAGCCAGCCCGGCAGCGGTGGTGGGGTGGGCCCTGTGGCCTGGCTCACTGGACGCAGCTGGCATCTGTTGGAAAGCTCTAGGAAAGCTTTGGCTTTGCAGATGAGGGGGCAAGGCAGCCAGGAGTCCATGTCCCTGGCTTGAGAAGACAAAAGTTTCTACTGAAGGCTCAGTGCCCACGCTGAGACCGCAAAGGCCCACCATGGTGATGCCAGGAGAGTCACAGAGCAGCCTGGGTATCGCTGGGCCCGTGACCCAGAGTTGCCACTTGCTTTGTTACCGGGCAAAAGAAACCCTGTACGTTTAGGCCAGAGGTTCCCAATCAAATGAGAGGGTGCTTTTGTCCCCCAGAGAAATGTAGTGACTTCTGGACATTTTTGATTATCATGGCTGGGGCAAGGGGGTGTGACTGGTACATCGTCAGTAGCGGCTGGGGATACTGTTCATCATCCTAGAACATTCAGGAACACGTGTTTCCAACAGAGAATCATGTGGCCCCAGTGATCAGAGTCTCAGACCATAGTGGACACAGGCTCCTTCTTCTCCCCTCTCCTCCTGCACAAATATTCCAGATAATTTTTGATACAAATTCCACTTTAATGTAGAAAAAAAAAAAAAAACTCGTGTACATACATAAATACCATTTGGGGGTATAAATAAAGTAAGAAAATAAAGAGATGTACATATCAAACACAATAAATTACTCATAAATATCACAGTGGAAACCAAGTGCTGGAAAACGGACTCGATCTCCATGCGGCTTTTACAAGTTACCGGTGAGATTCGGGGCTTTCAGATCTTCCTTTCCCTAGCTTTGAATGAAAGGGTCAGGACCCCAGGTGGAGGACTCGCTCTGACCTTTTTAGGTCAATATCCCAGTGGGTAGAAAGCGGGGGCGGGGGGCGGGGGGGGTCAGACCCCAGAGTGCGGTGAGTGAACTTGGGGGAGGAAGCCTGTAGGGTTCCTTCTCTAAGGGGCCTCAAGTAAAAACCACACAACCCAAGATCGATTCCCTGGAAAGCCCGGCCACCGTGGCAAGGAAGATGCTGCCGGGACTGGCCATGCCTCTCAACAGGCGGCAGTGTGGCCGTTCACCTTAGGGGACCAGCCTGACCCCGGGTAAGTGTTGACCACGTGCAGAGCACTGGTGGAGAAGGGGGGGAGGAGGAGGGATGAATAGTCTGCCTTATCTGCCCCCGGGGGGTTGCCAAGGGGTCCCGTGAGGCTGTCCAACCCAGAGCCAGCCACAACAGGGAGTTCTCAAGATCGACCCCGGCTGGAGGGACCCCTGGGCTCCCCCTGCTCTCGGAGCTTGGTGGCACACTGCCTGCACGCGGCTACTTCCATGCTTGGGGAGGCCCAGTGGTCCTTCTTAGAGTTGAGATCTGGAAGAATTTTCCCAGGCAGTAGAGTCAGATTTACCTGAGGTTTCACAAAGTTAATTACCTGCCCATGAGTTTTTTAAAAATGACCGCTTTTCCCCTGGCCGTGCGTGCTGCAAAGGATAGGAGGAGAGAACTGCTGAGAAGGTCAGCTTGGCATAAGAACCTTGCCAGAGGCAGTGAGCTCTCCGCCAGTGGAGGTACTCAAGCAGAGCCAGGGTGGCACAGACTCGTCCAGCAGGGTTGAGGGGCTGGGGTAGGTAGCAGCTGGGTGGGTGGGGTGGAAGGCTTACCATTTTATGATCGTACAAGTCTATCCGCTAGAAACCGGCACAGCCCATGTAAAACTTTGTCTATGTACAAGTTCTAAATGTTTCCTCCTAAAGCTACATAGAACCTGGACTCAGGATCATACTTGTAGAAAACCCACCCTGCAAGCACCTCAGGCCTGGGGTCCTGGTCTCCAGGGCCAGGGCTGGGGGGAGAGGACAGAGCCTCCATTAACTATAGAAGCTGGGACTCTTCACCGATCCCAGTTTGGTGGCGAGCCCAAAAGGGTCCATGCTATCTGTTTTCAGGGGCAGAAAGAAATCAGGCTTCAGGGGTTCCTGGAGGTCTTCGGGTTCGGCCGGGATGGTGGACAGCATGGGCAGGAAGTGAGACAGCGGCAGGAAGCCCCTGCTTTTGAACAGCTGCCTCTGCCTGGAGCTGCTCAGAGAGACCGGGAGATGGTGCTTCCTGGACCAGTACATGTTGTAGCCGTCAGGACGGATCTCCTCCTCGAAAGCGCAGTCCTCGGCTGAGTACTGGGTCTGCGAAGCAAAGACAGCCCATGAGCCTCAGTCGGGGCCCCCCGGGCTGGGGGACCAGCAGAGGCAGCTGGACGACCAGTCGCAGGCGAGCAGGCATCCACACCATTGGCTAACGGCCCATGCCATCAGCCAAGGGTGTGTGCCAGTTTATAAAGCACGGAGGTGTATAAAACACATATATAAACACATATATATTTAGTATAATGTTATATATACACACACACAAAATGCAAAGCATGTGTTATATTAATATAGCCATTAGATATTACATCATATTAACATATGTTATAAATATAACATAAATTATATAACATTAAATACATGTTAGACATTAAACACATATACTAAACACATACATTAGCATTGCAGGCGGATTCTTTACCGGCTGAGCCACAAGGGAAGCCCCAAAATATATATAAGTACTTATATATTTAGTATGAAAGCTTTTTGTTATATATTAATATACTCATGAAATACACATCACACTGAATTCACATGTAAATAGTAATGTCACAGAAAATACATGTGTAACATTAAACATATATACTCAACATATTAGACATAAATATATATATGGACTTTGTATACCTCTATACTTTATAACCTTCAAATATACACACATACTTCAGGTATATTTCACGTGTTCTATGTATATTCTCAGTATCTATACATAGCTCACATAGATCCTTTGTATTTTTTCACTAAGTCACATCACTTTTTAAACTTAGTCTTGTTCTGAGCAACATCCATAAAGTCACAGCCTTGACAAGCATGCATGCTTCCCTCCCCAACATTAAATATATAATTATTGCCATGAAAAAGTCCCTTGTATTCCACAGGCAGTTTAGGAAACACTGCTAACTAGGTTATCCTTTTAGAATCAGTCTTTTAATTAAGAATCATGAGTAATCCAATCTGGAGCCCAGATGAAAGCATCTATTTCCCATTTAGACCCAAATGACTGTGGTCCTGAGCCTTTTTGTCTGGAGCTCTGGTAAGAGAAACCTCAGTCCCTCTGGCTCCTTTATTCAGTAGCTGCCCTCCAGGCAGCCTGCCAGGATCGTGGAGATAAAGGCAGACCCCTCCCCCCAGGCCAGGAGGAAGCCTACACCCCGTGGGTGGCCAGAAAGTCGGAAGGCAGAACATTCAGAGTGAGCCGGTGGAGTCCCAAATGCGGCGGGTCAGTTTGTCTTCAAGACACAAGGGCACAGCCAAAGGCGGGGAGCCAGGAGGGCTCGGCCATAAACGGCCCTGGGAGGCACCCAGTCTCATTTCTGCCCAGGCCTACAAAGGTCGCTTCACTGCAGGTGAGCTTAGATAAGGCCCTGATAAGGCCTGCATCCAATGAAGCAATATGCCCAGCTCCCGTGCGGGGGAATAAGGCCACCAGACCAAGGGGAGAAATGCAAATTGATAAACAAGGGAATTAAAATCAAATAGAGTGACTATTTCACTCTGCTGGTTCTTGGGGAGAAACTGACATCTCATTTGCCAAAGAGAGAGTGAAACGACTTCAAGTTTCTGGGAGGATGTGGAATTGTTTATTTTTTTTAATCTTCAAGTTTTGCTAAACCGTGACCACAGGATCTAGAGGCAGAACAGGAGTTTAGTTTAGGGACCCTCAGTTTGGATTAGAATGATGGTGGGTTAGACCCAGCCGCCCCTGCAGCCCCCACCACCCCTAAGTAAGCCTCGCATGGGTTGCAACTGTGGGGGCTCGGAGTGGCTTTGGGTATCAGCTTTCTTTGCCTCCTTTCTTGTCCTTTCGCGCAGGATGCCATAAAACCTGAGACAGGTTTATTTATCTCTGGATAAACAGAATAAAGGAGCACCAGAGCCACACACACACAAAAAAAAACAAAACACTGAGACACTAAAGAGATCTGAGCTGCGGAAAGGAGGGCATCCCTGGAGGGCCGGTGCCCTCCCCTCCCCCTGCTGCCCCCTGGCCCCTGTCCCTCCATCGGAGCCCCAGCCCAGCAGGGCTGCATTGAGGCCCTGCGCCAGGCCGGGACCTCACACAGCCTCCGCTGCGCGCCCGGGGGGCTCAGGTTCCCTTTGAACTCTCAGGCTTTGTTCCGGCGACCAGAGAGCCAGCGTCTGCACACTTCCTGCCCCCAGACGTCTCTGGCTACCTGGGCCTGCCCTCCCACCGCCACCCAAGGAGGCCTCTGCCGTACAGGTGAGCCCGACAGGATGAGTGCGGCCACGAAAATAGGACCCCAACGCGGCTGCAAAATAATCTATTTTTTAGCGGGTAAAAAATAATTTTAAAAAGCCTCTTCAATCCCAAATGTAATTTTTCTTCTGACTTAAAATCCAAGTTGTGGATACACCCTTTTTCTTTTTTTCCTCCCCAGCCACCCCCCACCCACCACTTAAAAAAAAAACTGCAAGGAGGGAGGGGAAGGCGAGCGCCACGCGCGCACTGGGCAAACCGAAAACGCCCACAGTGGGTTCCCCGTTTAATATCAAAGCGCCGACTTCCTCCGTCCGACTGGACCTGCCTCTAGTAAAGGGGGAATGCAAAGGCGGGGCCTCACCCGTTCTCCATAAACTTACAAATTAGAAAGTGAGACAGAAGAGTAATCCGGCCCTCGCCGCCTTCCCCTCCGAGTTCCACACCGGCCCGGACAGAGCAAACGAGGAAATTGAGCCTGACCCTGCGCGCCCCCCCGGCCCGCAGGCCCGCGCGTCCAGCCGGACCGAGACACCTACCAGCCCTTGCATCTTGCCGTCGGCGTCCATGCAGAGGTACAGCACGCTGCGCTCGCCCTTGATGGCCACGGTGCTCAGAGCGACCGCCCTGATTTCCATCAAACCTGGGCGGGAAAACAGCGCAAAACTGCAGCCGGGACCCGCGGGGCCCACAACTCGTGAAAGTGGTTGGTGGGTGTACAGGCCCGTCCTCCCCAAGCCCCCAGCCCCTCTCCATGTCTGGAGGCTCGGGATGGGAGTGGAACGTCCAGGTGCCAAGACCTGGAGTTCCCCGGAATGGGGGGGTAGGGGGCCAGTCCGCGGAAGCCGAAGTGGGGGAAGGGGAGGGGAGCGCATCGGTGCAGTAAGTCCAAGCATCCACTGCCCCCTCCCCCAGCTCCTCCCGCAGTCTGGGGCGTCGGGGAGGGAGTAGATCGCTAAGTGCCAAGAGCCGGGGTGCCGGGAGCGAGAAGGGTACAAAGGGAAGAAGTGGCGCTGTGACGGGTGGGGGCCCGGCGGGCACTCACTGTGCGCGCTCTGGACCTGCGCGCAGTCCACGGCGCCGTCGGAGTGGATGCGCAGAAAGCAGCTGTAGAGGCCCTGCGGGCCCGCGGTGTACAGGTGCCGCAGGCGAACCGACTCGCCCCAGCCGTAGTGCACGTGCGGCCCCGCATCCGAGAAGGCCAGGGGGCGCCCGGCTGCGGCCAGCCAGAGGCCGGCCAGGACCAGGGCGCGGGCCACGGCGCACCGGCTCGGAGCGCTCCGCATGGCACCTCCCTCGGGCTCGGAGCTCTGCGCGCAGATCTGGCGGTGAGGGTGCGGGAGGCTGGGCGGCGGCCCCGAGGCCCTGCGGGACGGAGCGTGCGGAGACGGGGTGGCCGTGCCCTTGAGACAGGAGACCGCGGCACGCTCCGGGCACCTGGGCACCTCTCCAGCTCCGACGGCGCGGCGGCTGGCGGCCGGCGACCTTATATAGAGCGAAGCCCTTATCGGGATTGCATCAGCCCTCCACCCCTCGCACACACCCACTCACACCCCGCCCCCCGACCCAGCGTTTCCCTGGGCCCCGCCCGGGTGACCCCGCCCAGATCTGGAAGAGAAGGAGGCCCTCTTTCGCTGGAAACTTGAGGGGAGCTCCTCCCGGCGGCGCTGGGAAGAGGCCAGGTCGCTCCCGTCTGGGCGAGTTTGATTTTGTAAAGAAATGATGGAGACGGCGGAGCCCACCATCACCCCCGCGCCCAGGCCGTTGGTCCAGCCCCCTGCCCCCCGGGAATGCACGAGCCGCCGGGCGCCGGCCGGGGCTGCGCGGAGCCGGGGTCCGGACATCAAAGACTGGGGAGGGGGACGCTGAGCTTTGCATCCTTCGCTCCCGGTGGGAAAACCCCGCCGCGGCCTTGGGGCCCGCTCCCCTACAATCCACATCCACTCGCTCACGCCATGAACCCAGCCCCCAAAGCTCCGGGGGTAGAGCGGTCCACTGGAATTTATTTTCCCCCTGCAGCTCAGAGCCTCTCACGTTCTCCGGCTTTATGTTCTTCAGATTCCTGCCTGGCACCCCGTTCCACGCCAGTACTTTGTCCCCCGGCTTGCCCAGGCGCGACCTGGGCTCTCGGAGGAACAATAGGGTCGCGCGGGCGAGCGCTAGATGGCGCTTCAGCCCGGGCATCGGCCGGGCCCGGCCCGCGGCGGTCCCCGGACCCGGAGCCTGGGAGGCTGTCTCTTATACACATCTCACAGAGTCAGACACGACTGAGCAACTAACACTTCAAACTTGGGTGGGCTTGCAAGCTGCAGAAGGGGAAACTGACTTTCCAGGACGCGTAGCGCAGGGAGGCTCCTCCGTTTTTGCTGTGTTTTTCGTCGTGGGTGCTGTCCTTGGGTCCCTGAGAGCTTCTCCAGGGGCTGTGCGTGCAGGTCGCGGGGCAGGGGGTGGGCAGAACAGGGGAGCACCTTATATGGTGGGGAGGGGCAGGGCAGCAGTGGTGGGCGCTGCTTGCGAAGAGGGGGGCGTGTAGGTGGAGGGAGAGGCACCAGTTGGGGAAACTGGGGCCACCCAGTGAAGTGGCTCCCCCCTACCCCCGACCCCACAAACCGGATGGCTTTTCTGATGAGGCTCAGAAATAGACCACATCCGGAGAATGCCCCTGCGGGAAAGAGAGGGGTCCTTCTAGGGACCAGTGTTTGGCTCAACCCTGGTTCTTTCTCATTATTCGTCCAACCACCTACCCCCCAACTCCAGGATGTGGGGCTCCAAGGAGCCTGGTTTGGGGGAAAAGCCACACTGGCTGAGCCCAGGGGTGCCGGGGGAGGGCCCACAATGGAGACAGGGAGAGAAAGCCATGCCAGGCCTGATGAATTTCAATGAGTAAAGACCACGTTCATACCCCAGCCAGTGACTGGCGTTAATGACGGAGCGCGCAGAAAATGTCACCAGGAAAGTCTTTACAAAAAAAGACATCATCTCGAAAGCTTTATGGGCCAGGGACCCCCACGCTGAATGTCTTGGTTCAGAAAGCCGGGGCTTCTGTTAAATCTAATTACTTCCCCCCTGTGGCTTTAAATCGACAGCGGCTCCTATTAAACTTAATTACCCTCCCCTGCAGCTTTCCTTGTAAAGACCCTGGATAAATGCAGGGCATTGAAGAGGATGGCAGAGGGTGCACTGGGGGGCCATGCCCCGAATCTGGCTGGGGAGGAGGGGCGGCAGCCTCTGGTCCCACCCCCAACGGCTCTGCTGCCCCTCCTAAGGCCACAGTGGGCAGAGAGAGGCCTGCCCCCACCCCCTCGGCCCCATCCAGGAGCTCAGGAAGCTGGGAGAGGCCTGGGCAGCTCCCTGCACCCAGGCCCTGCTCTGAGCATCTTCTGCCCTCCCCCAGTGAACAGTTCTCAGTTCAGTTCAGTTGCTCAGTCATGTCCGATTCTTTGCCACTCCATGGACTGCAGCACACCAGGGCTCCTTGTCCATCACCAACTCCCAGAGTTTACTCAAACTCGTGTCCATCGAGTTGGAAATGCCAATGAACAGATGGGGGCCCCAGAGTGACCTGGGGGTGCCCGGGTCAGAGTGCCAGAGTGACCCAAGGTTGCACAGTATCTAAGTGGTGAACCCAGGCTGTCGGGCTTGTAAATCTAGGTCTAGCTGCATTTCAGGGAGGCTGTGTGGCCTCCTAAAAGGGGCGAGGGTACCAGGGTCAGACTCTCAGCAGCACAGATCACGCCCGGCTGCTCCCCGGGCAGGTCATGAACCCGCTGGGGCTTCTTGCCTCCTTATGCCTGCTTCAGCCTTGTCTGGAGTCCCACTGGAGAGTGGACAGACAGTGCCTCAGATACAGTTCACAGAGAAGGACAACCATCTGCCCAGGGGCTGCTGCGTACGTGGAATGTTGTGGTCAGAGCAATGCTCGGCAAGTTTTGGTGATTAATCCGTGCTACATGTGAGGAAACTGAGGCTTACAGACTTGGCCAGGCAGCCAGCGAGGGTTGACACCCTGGGTGGTCATGCCCAGTGCCTGTGCTGGCTTGCTGTTACCCCTGGTCTGTGTCAATCCTAAAGGAAATCAACCCTGAATTCTCCCTGGAAGGACTGATACTGAAGCTGAAGCTCCAACACTTTGGAGCCTTTTTCATTAGAAGAGACCCTGATGCTGGGAAAGATTGAAGCCAAAAGGAAAAGGGGGCGACAAAGGATGAGATGGTTAGACAGCATCACCGACTCAGTGGACATGAATCTAAGCAAACTCCAGGAGAGAGTGAAGGACAGGGAGCCCGGCGTGCTGCAGCCCACGGGGTCGCCGAGCGTCTGAAACGACTTAGTGTCTGAACAACAGTGTGTGCGGTTGGAGCAAGCGGGGAAGCGCAGAGGAAAGGCGGCGCTGGTCAGCGGGGGGCGCTGTTGCCCACTGTGGTCCTCTCCAGGTGAGAGCCTGATGGAGGTGAGGACCAACCGGCTGCCAAGCTGCTCACTGCAGCCCCCGCCCCCTGCAGCCCCCGTGTGCTGGGCGGGGCCGGTTTTCAGTGTTCGGGCTGCGTTAGTTTTGGTCCAGGTGGCTGAGCCATCTGACTCACGCCGGTGAGTGGAGTGGACAAAGCAAGCCAGGTCCAATCCCCGCCATGCCCCGTCATCCCCACGCCGGGCCCCCGGGGTCTCAGGCGCAGACGGCCGGAAGAGCTTGGCTTGGCGGCTGTGTTCTGGATCTGGTGTTAGCTGCCCTTTTTAACCGCCCTCTCCTGGGGTCTCCCCTCTTCATCTGGGCTTGCTGGTTTTGTTCTTCTGATGGTGGTCAATTTCCATTGTTTCTAAACCCACATACCAACAGATACGAAGATCTCTTTTAGCTTGACTTTCAGGCTTTGCGTTGTAAAAGTAATCCCTTGCCTTTTCACTTTTCGGTTAGAAATTTAAGTTACAATGTCCGACATGCCTTCTTAAATACACAAGCACTTCTCTGTGCCCATCCCAAACCCCCTACTCCCACTCCTTGGCGGAGAAGTACTTTGTAATTACATAAACTTCTGGGTGTTGGTAAAAAAAAAAAGAAAGAAAGAAAAAGAAGAAAGAAAATCTTCATCAATAAAAAATAAGAACTTAGGGGACAGAAAAAATGGTGAAGTCTTGGACGGGGGTGGAGGGGGACAAGCCACACGATGAGTTCTGGGCCTCCCTGAGACTGGAACTCTGGGTAGGGTAGGGGGCATCTGAGTCTTAGCCTGTGATATTTTTGCTAGAATCTACCCAGGTGGCGCTAGTGGTAAAGAATCCCCCTGCCAATGCAGGAGACATAAGAGACTTAGGTTCAGTCCCTGGGTTGGGAAGATTCCCTGAAGGAGGGTGTGGCAACCCACTCCAGTATTCTTGCCTAGAAAATCCCCATGGACAGAGGAGCCTGGTGAGCTACAGTTCATAGGGTTGCAAAGAGTCAGACATGACTGACTGAGCGACTTAGCCTGCACACACTGGGACATGCACTCTTTTCCCCAAAGTGTTCTTAAAGCCCATTTTTCCCCTGTTAGGATCATTATTCTAAAAAGAGGACTCCCCGCTAGGCCAGAAAAGGGAGGTCTTCTGTGAGCCTCAGTTTCCTCATCTGTGAAACGGAAAAAGGAATGCTGCATATTTACAGGGCATCCACCTGGCGAATGAAGCTGTGTGACAGACAGCTTATCTTTGCCATGCTTATTATTTATTTCAAGCTGTAACAGTGACACTAAAGATACCCATCTAACCTCCAGTGACAAACCTGGCGGTGGGTGCCCGAGGCAGGAGAGGAGGTGGATCTGCTGGAAGGGATGCCTTCTGGAACGACAGGACAAGCAGTGACGTTTGTCCAAACTAGCCTACATCTTATTTTAAATTAAGCCTCAATATAGTTGATATTTAACATTTTCATTGCAAAAATAGGCCTTGTTCCTGGTAGAAAATTTGGAAAACACAGCAAAGCACAATGGAAAATTTTGAAACCTGGAATATCATGACCCCATTCTGAGTCACCATTTCTAATTGGGTGAATTTCTTTCTCAGACTTTTGAAAGTGTATAAGTACCTTTTTCTTTTTACTTTAAAGTATTTGAATTGCATCTTCCTGTTACCAACTTGTGATCCAACTGTGTGGAACACAACAAACTGGAAAATTCTTCAAGTGATGGGAATACCAGACCATCTTACCTGCCTCCTGAGAAATCTGTATGCAAGTCAAGAAGCAACAGTTAGAGCTGGACATGGAACAACAGACTGGTTCCAAACCGGAAAGAAGTACGTCCAGGCTGTATATTGTCACTGTGCTTATTTAACTTATGTGCAGAGTACATCATGTGAAATACTGGGCTGGATGAAGCACAAACTGGAATTAAGATTGCCGGGAGGAATATCAGTAACCTCAGATATGCAGATGACACCACCCTAATGGCAGAAAGCAAAGAGGAACTAAAGAGCCTCTTGTTGAAAGCGAAAGAGGAAAGTGAAAAAGCTGGCTTAAAACTCAACATTCAGAAAACTAAGATCATGGCATCTGGTCCCTTCGCTTCATGGCAAATAGATGGGGAAACAATGGAAAAAGTGAGTGTCTTTATTTTCTTGGCTCCAAAATCACTGCAGATGGTGACTACAGCCATGAAATTGAAAGATGCTTGCTCCTTGGAAGGAAAGTTATGACCAACCTAGACAGCGTATTTAAAAAGCAGAGACATTACTTTGCCAGCAAAGGTCCATGTAGTCAAAGCTATGGTTTTTCCAGTAGTCATGTATGGATGTGAGAGTTGGACTATAAAGAAAGCTGAGGGCTGAAGAATTGATGCTTTTGAACTATAGTGTTGGAGAAGACTCTTGAGAGACCTTTGGACTGCAAGGAGATCCAACCAGTCAATCCTAAAGGAAATCAGTCCTGAATATTCGTTGGAAGCTGAAACTGAACTGAAGCTGAAACTCCAATACTTTGGCCACCTGATGCAAAGAACTGATTCATTGGAAAAGACCCTGATGCTGGGAAAGAGTGAAGGCAGAAGGAGAAGAAGGCGACAGAGGATGAGATGGTTGGATGACATCACCGACTCGATGGACATGAGTTTGAGCTAGCTCTGGGAGTTGGTGATGGACAGGGAGGCCTGGCGTGCTGCAGTCCACGGGGTTGCAGAGTCCGACATTACTGAGCAGCTGAACTGAACTGTTACCAACTTGGGCTTCTAGGTGGCGCTAGTGGTAAAGAATCCCCCTGCCAATGCAGGGGACCCAAGAGACTTGGGTTTGATCCCTGGGTCAGGAAGGTCCGCCTGGAGGAGGGCACGGCAACCCATGCCCTATTCTTGCCTGGAGAATCCCATGGACAGAAAGCCTGGTGGGCTACAGTCCACAGGGTAGAAAAGAGTCAGACAGGACTGAAGCACCTTAGCGTGCACGCACGCACGTTACCGGCTTACTGTAAACATCTCCTGTGGCATTAGATGGCCTTCTACATGCGGCATCTCTCAGTGACCGTAAACCCGAGTGGGATACCCCAGGGCGTGCAGCCCTTCCCCTGTTGCTGTCTATTTAGCTTGTTTCCAGTTCCCCGCCCACATCACACAGGGGAGGACGTCCGTGGAGGCATATCTCACACCTGTCCACTCTCGGAAGGGGAATCACTGGACTCTGTTCCCAGTGGATCCCGTCGGCATGAGGCCACTAGGCCAGCGCAGGCTGTGGGGACTTTCTCCTGGAATTAGGGAACTATCCTGCTCTGTGCATGCTGAGGGAGGTACACCTTCCTCCAGACATCATCGGGGCCAATCTGTTCTTTGCTTTTTTAAAAAAATATATATATATATTTGTTGTTGTTGTTGTTGAGGTATAGTTGACTGACAATGTTTCTGGTGCACAGCAAGGTGATTCAATGGTACCTATATACATACGTTATTTTTAAAATCATTTTCCATGATAGGTTATTATAAGATATTGACTATAGTTCTCTGTGCTATATAGTAAACCTTCGCTGCTCGTTGCATATCTATTTTTTACATTGAAATCTAGCATTCTATTCATACTAAGTCAAGCAAGTGGAATCAAAATGTCATAATTTTTTTAGTTAGGCAGAAATTCATCAGTTCAGTTCAGTCGCTCAGTTGTGTCCAACTCTTTGTGACCTCATGGACTGCAGCACGCCAGGCTTCCCTGTCCATCACCAACTCCCAGAGCTTACTCAAACTCATGTCCACCGAGTCGGTGATGCCATCCAACCATCTCATCCTCTGTCGTCCCCTTCTCCTCCTGCCTTCAGTCTTTCCCAGCATCAGGGTCTTTTCCAGTGAGTCAGTTCTTCACATCAAGTGGCCAAAGTATTGGAGTTTCAGCTTCAGCTGAAAATTTATAAGTGTTCTATTTTTGGCCATACCACACAGCATGTGGGTTCTTAGTTCCCCAACCAGGGATGGAACCTGTGCCCGCTGTATTAGGTGCACAGAGTCTTAACCACTGAAGCGCCAGGAGTTTCCCCGTTGGGTGAGTCTGACACTGTGTTTAAGTTGCGNGCCATACCACACAGCGTGTGGGTTCTTAGTTCCCCAACCAGGGATGGAACCTGTGCCCGCTGTATTAGGTGCACAGAGTCTTAACCACTGAAGCGCCAGGAGTTTCCCCGTTGGGTGAGTCTGACACTGTGTTTAAGTTGCGGCCACCACCGTTGGTCACCGGGGGGCAGGCTTGCTGGGATTGGCAGCCCCTCTTGCTGTTGATTCAGACGCTCACTCTCTTATCCTCACCCCCAGGGCTTGAGACCCACCAGCCGACCAGCTCCACTCCCCCACCCCATGTCAAGTGGGGCCTGGGTGTGGTTGCACCTTACTTTTGTCATTTGCAAGAACAGGAGGGGGCAGGTTTTTCCTGGGATGGATGAATTCCTGCCTGTTTGGCTGTAGAGGTGATTTCTGCCTGAGAATTCTATTTTCTCACTGCCTCTATCATCAAAACAGAAATGTGTTCCAGTGGAAAAGATTTTGACCCATCAGCGTAGTGATGTAAAAATGCAGCAACACCATAAATGTGACCCAGTGAAGGAGAAAGTAGCCTGGTGAGAAAACAGCAACCGTGCTAGTTCTGGCGGCCTGAAGATAAAGTTGAAAACTGAAATTAGCAAGTACCGGGACCCCAGGCTGCCAACCCAGCATCCACCAATTGACTGCCCTTCAGACTTGATATACAAAATAAGGTTTTTTTTTTTTTTTGGCCTTTCTCCAGAACAGTAACAACAGATGCATTTTCTCTTCCTGCTTTCAAAGGTTGTGTGAAATCTTGAGAGATGCACAGCCAGCCCAGTTTGTTGAATGCCTGTCATATACCATAGCCTTGACTAGACGGACCTTTGTTGAGACATTACTTTGCCAACAAAGGTCCGTCTAGTCAAGGCTATGGTTTTTCCAGTGGTCATGTATGGATGTGAGAGTTGGACTATAAAGAAAGCTGAGCACAGAAGAATTGATCCTTTTGAACTGTGGTGTTGGAGAAGACTTGAGAGTTCCTTGGACTGCAAGGAGATCCAACGAGTCCAACCTAAAGAAGATCAGTCCTGGGTGTTCATTGGAAGAACTGGCGTTGAAGCTGAAACTTCAAATCTTTGGCCCCCTGATGCAAAGAGCTGACTCATTTGAAAAGACCCTGATGTTGGGAAAGATTGAGGGCAGGAGGAAAAGGGGACGACAGAGGATGAGATGGTTGGATGGCATCGCCAACTCAATGGGCATGAGTCTGGGGTAAACTCCAGGAGTTGGTGATGGACAGGGAGGCCTGGCGTGCTGCGGTTCATGGGGTCGCAGAGTCAGACACGACTGAGCGACTGAACTGAACTGAACTGCTGGTTTTGGTGATGCCGGCAATGGTGACCTGGTGATGGGGTGAGGGCAGGACTGGGGTGGCAGGCACTTAGGGAACGTTTGGCGCCTGCCAGCAAGTGTGCTGGGCACCTTCTGTTCTCGCCTTCAGTTTTCACGGCGCCCGTTACGTTTTTATTGGAGTCTAGATGCTTTACTGGTTTTGGTGATGCCGGCAGTGGTGACCTGGTGATGGGGTGAGGGCAGGACTGGGGTGGCAGGCACTTAGGGAACGTTTGGCGCCTGCCAGCAAGTGTGCTGGGCACCTTCTGTTCTCGCCTTCAGTTTTCACGGCGCCCGTTACGTTTTTATTGGAGTCTAGATGCTTTACGATGTGTTTACTTCAAATATACGGCAAAGCAATTCAGTTATACGTATACATGTATCTATTCTTTTTCGGATTCTTTTCCCATACAGGTTATTACAGAGTACTGAGTGCCCTGTGTTATACTGTGGGTCCTGGGTGATTATTTCATGACAGTGGTATGTATATGTTAATCCCGATCTCCTAATGTGTCCTCCCCAGCCTCTTCCCCTTGGATAACCATGCATTTGTTTTCTGTGTCTGCAAGTCTGTTTCTGATTGGTAAGCAAGTTCATTTGTATCATTGTTTTTAGATTCCACATATAAGAGATATCATATGACACTTGTCTTCCTCTGACGCCCTTTACTTAATGTGATCATTTCTAGGTCCATGCATGTTGCTGCAAATGAGATTATTTCATCCTTCTTTATGGCTACGTAATATTCTTTTCTATACACACACACACATACATATCACATCTTTTTAATCCATTCATTTGCCACTGGACACTTAGGTTGCTTCCATGTCTTGGCACTTGTGAATACAAAGGACCCATTTTAAAGATGTGGAAAGTGGGACTCAGAAAGTACATTGCGCAGAGACACAAATAATAAACAGCAGAATTTGGATTTGAATCCAGTGCTGTCTGAACTCGTTATAAATCTCTTAATTGTTCCGCTATCTTTTTGAAGAACAGAAAGAAGGGAAAACCAGAAGCAGACTCTCAGAAAGTTGAGAGGCCCTCCCCAAATTCAGAGGCTGTGCCAGGGCCAGGACCCTGCCTGGCGATTCTTAGCCCATCACTTGTCTGGCTATTTTCCGAGACTGGTCATCTGAGCCCCTGGGTTGATTCCAGGCAGGAGAACAAGAGAGCCTCCGCCACTCTTCAGAGTGGCCCCGGCTCAGTCACCCCTGGGCCTTGGGGTCACTACGGCTCTGTCTCTGCCCCTCCTGGACACGGCTCCTTGGACCTTGTGCAGGTTCCCACACGAAGTCGGTAGTCAAGAAATATCACTCTAATCATTTACAGGAGCCACGAGGGGTTCACGTGGGCCGTGAATTCGCCGGACTGGACTGCTTGTCTGTCCTTTCCTTGTTCATTCTGTCCATCCTTCCTTCCACCCTTCCCTGGCTTTCGTCACCCTGTCGGTTTTCCATTCATCCGCCAGCCCTTCTGAGCATTTCTGATGGATCAGACCTCCTGTGTCAGACCCTGCCCTACGGTTCCCTGGAGTCGGGGCGTCCCCCACAGCTGGGGGCGTGCTTGGGGCATCCAGAGATGCAGGCAGGGAGGCCCTGCACGGATGTGGTTGGCATTTCAGTCACAGGGTGGTTTGGGCCCGCCGGGTAGCGTAAATGAGAATTTTCTCAAGTTTGAAGCTGGATAGCCCCTTGTACCGTAATTACACTTCAGAGAGCACTGCTGGACTCTGAGATGTCCGCTGTCGTGTTCATCATGATCTGAGGAATGCTGGAATTCCTCCTGGAGACTAAGTGATAAGGAAAGAAGCCCACCAGTGTTACGGGGAGGAGGAATGGCGACCTTACCCGCGATCAGACCCGGCTCCTGTGCCTCGGAGGCCTCGTTTCTGGGGGACCGTCTGCAGTTTCCCCCTTTGCTGCACAGAATTCCTGCAGCAGTGAGCCGGCTGCTGACCCATTTGGCAGATGAGAGACGGAGCCTCAAAGCCAGGCTGAAAGACCCACCGATGGGTGAGGGAACCACGAGCGGGTTCTGGGAAAGGAACTGAATGAGGGCTCCTGGGGGGCTCAGGGATGGTCTCCTCCTTCCTGGCCCAACTGCCCCCCAGGCCTGGCCGGAGCCCTTGAGTCAGGACGGATACTCCCTGATGCTAAGCGTATGCGTGCTAAGTCGCTCAGTCGTGTCCGACTCTTTGCAACCCTATGGACTATAGGCCGCTTGGCTCCTCTGTCCATGGGGATTCTCCAGGCAAGAACACTGGAGTGGGTTGTCATTTCCTCCTCCAGGGGATCTTCCTAACACAGGGATTGAGCCCAAGTCTCTCGTTTCCCCTGCATTGGCAGCTGCGTTCTTTACCAGTGAACCACCTGGGAAGCACCCAGGACACTGAATGTGCTGTCCTAGCTCATCTGAAATGCATGAGCTCAGAATTCTGAGGCTGGACGGGACCAGCAAGACAGTTTCCTAGAAACTCCTCATCCCTAAATGAACAAAATAAAAACTAGGGAGGGGAAAAGATGAGCCCAGAGACCTCCAGCCTGTGGACAGAAGAGAGGGGACAGTAACGTATTCCATGCTTTTATTTTTAAATTAAAAAGTTTATTTATTTATTTGGCTGCACTGGGTCTTAGGTGCATCACGCGGGATCTTTATTTTCAGCGTGTGGGATCTATTTCCAGGGGTCAAATTGGAGCCCCCTGCATTGGGGGTGCAGAGTCTCAGCCCAGGGACTGCCAGGGAAGTCCCCAGGGGCATACTCTATTATAGGGACATTCCTTCTGCGCCCCCCAAAAGCATACACAGCCTAGTGTGACACTGGATTTGTAATATGTCTTTAAAAAAAGAACCCTCCCCCCAACACACACACTCTGAACACCCTTGCCCAGGGACTTCACCTGGTGGTCCAGCGGTTAAGATCCTGACCATCCAGTGCAGAGGGGCTGGGTTTGATACTCGACTGGAGAACTAAGATCCTGCATGCCATCAACAAATTAAAATTTTTTAAATTAAAACAAAGAGGGAAGAGTACTGCCAAAAGAAAAGAATTAAACAAACAAAAAATACCTGCTCAACCGTATTTCAAGAGAACACCATACTTGGAAAAGATCCCTGCACCTCAGTGTTCATAGCAGCACTATTTACAACAGCCAGGACCTGGAAGCAGCCTGTCTATTGACAGAGGAATAAATAAAGAAGATGTGGTGTATATCCATGATGGAATACTACTCAGTCATAAAAAATGAAATATAGCCATTTGCAGCATCCTGGATGGACCTAGAGGTGATTGTACTAAGTAAATCAAAAAGAAAAAGACAAATATCATATGATAGCATTTATATATGGAATCTAAAAAATGATGCAAATGAGGGAATTCCCTGGCAGTCCGGGGTTAAGACTCAGTGTTTTCACGTCTGTGGCCTGGGTTCAGTCCCTCATCAGGGAACCAAGTTCCTGAAAGCTGGGAAGCAAGGCCAAAAAAAAAAAAAATACAAATGAACTTATTTACAAAAGAGAAACAGACTCACAGACTTAGAAAATAAATTTATGCTTACCAAAGGGGAAAGGTGGGGGAAAGGATAAATTAAAAGTTTGCGATTAACATACACACACCACTATACATAAATAGCTAATCATCAAGGACCTACTATATAGCATAGGAGACTCTATTCAATAAATGGTATGGGAAAAGAATCTGTGAAAGAATAGACATATGCGTGTGTGTGTGCTAAGTCACTTCAGTCGTGTCTGATTTTTTGCAGACCTGTGGACTGTAGCCCACCAAGCTCCTCTGTCCATGGGATTCTCGAGGCAAGAATACTGGAGTGGGTGGCTATGCCTTCCTCCATGGGATCTTCCCGACCCAGGGATCGAACCCAAATCTCTTATGTCTCCGGCCTTGGCAGACAGGTTGTTTACCACCAGCACCACCTGAGAAGCCCAGATATGTGCATACGTATAGCTGAATCATTTTGCTGTACCAGAAACTAACATAACATTGTGACTCAACTCTACTTCAATATAAAATAAAAAATTTTTCATTAAAAAGTCCTAAACCCATCAAAATAAAGTAAACTGCTATAAAGGACATTCCTGAGACCAGTGGGGAATGTGAATGTGGACCGTCTGTTGGTTAACAGTCTGTGATGGTTCAGTTTCCTGAGTTTGCTCCTTGTCTTGTGGTTCTGTAGGAAATGTCTTGGCTTGCAAAGTATTTAGAAATAAAAGTGTCACATCCACAGCTAACTTTCAAATGGTTCAGAAAAACATGTGTGCAGGAGAGGAAGGAGGTGCTTCCCAGGTGGCTCAGTGCTAAAGAATCGGCCTGCAAGGCAGGAGGTGTGGGTTCGATCCCTGGGTGGGAAGATCCCCTGGAGGAGGGCATGGCAACCCACTCCAGTATTCTCGCCTGGGAAAGCCTATGGACAGAGGAGCCTGGCGGACTTCAGTCCGTGGCGTCACAAAGAGTCGGACACGACTGAGCTCACACACACAGGAGAGCAAGGACACAAGCATGGCAGACACCAGTAAGTGTGGAGGAAGCGGGGAATGGGGGTTTCTGATGCTGTTCGGGAAACTTCTCTAGAGGTTTGGAATTTTTCCAAAGTAAACATAGAGTGGGAAACCCCACCCACCTGCCTGGAACCCACTCATGGCTTCTCATCCAGCCAGTGACTGACCCACTGAGGAGGGGTTTCCAGCCCCCAACCAGGTTCCCAGACTGCAGCGAGAGTGCTGTGGTTCCCCACGATTGCTATCATCACACCACTTTCCAGAGCGGGAAACAGGTCCAGGAGGCCACGTGGCTGACCCACGGTACCACGCACGGGGCAGCGCCAAGAGGGGGTGGAGAAGTCGGGCTATTTTGGGTCCTCCAGGGGCGTGTCTCCTGGATGAACGGGAGTCACGTTGCCTCCCTGATGTCACAGGACATATTTTCCGAGGCAGCCGTCCCCTGGGCACTGACCCCAAAGGCTCTCCCGTCCTCAGAGGCTCTTCCCCACCCCTCCCGGCCGGCAGAGAGTGGCTCAGCCTGGCTTCCATCAGGAGCTCCTTTTCGCGCATAAGCAATGCTGGTTTCTCTGCATGCTTGCTTGTTTGGCTGCGCTGGGTCTTAGCTGCTGCACTCAGGACCTCGGATCTTCATTTCGGCATGTGGGATCTAGTTCCCTGACCAGAGATGGGGCCCCGGCCTCCTGCATTGGGAGTGTGGAGTGTTAGCCCCTAGACCACCAGGGAGGTCCCTGCGATGCTGTTTTTAAAAGTGGGAAGCCATGTTTACAGACTTGGGGACTGGGTCTCGTTCCATAGTGGGGAGTCAGCCCTTTCTTTGAAGGGGTTATCTAAGAGGCAATCCCAAGCCTAGAAAACATTCCCCGTTTTGGGAATCGGAAGGTGGTGAGAAGTCCAGCTTCAACCCGATGTTCCAGAGCATTCTGCACCGTTTATTACTGACGGTCGTCACTGTGGAGCTGAGTCCAGGCTCTGGGCCAGACACTGTGGATGCAGGTGTGTGTGAGTGTGTGCATGAAGGCGTGTACTCGAGTGTGCTTGCGCGTGTACCTACATATGTGTGTGTGCCTGTGTGCATATGCCCCTGGGACCCGTGGCTCTGGCCATGGCCCCCCCGGGGGTACCGTCCCCATTTCACAGCTGAGGAAATGGAGCTCAGAAAGGACCCTCGCCTCCTTTACAGAACTTGCAGTACTTCTCAGCAAAGGATGGTTTCGGCCGTTGGTTCCGTGTCTCCCTCTGCCCGGTGTCTGAGAGCTCCGTGGTGGGGGCACTGGAGGGGTTGGCAGGTACTGAAGCCCCCGGTCCCCACCTGGCCCTGGCGTGCATCTGACCTGATAAATGTCCACTGAGGGAAGGGGGGCAGCCTATGAGAGCAGCGTCCTGAGCTGCCCAAGTCTCCGGCCCTGCCTTTCTGGAAGGTCAGCGGAGACCAGAGGTATTTCTGTTTTGAGGCGTTTAAACAGATGCTCTGACCTCAGCTCCAGCTAGGGTTTCTGGCTGCACATACCACAGACCAAGGGCTTAGAGATTCCATCCAGAGGCTCCCGCGGCGGGCCAGGGACCCGCCCTGGACCCAGCTTCCCCACCTAGGAAATGGGACGAGACTCGCCTGCAGAGGGTGGGCCCCGGGGTGGGACCCAGGCCCCAGGCCTGTCTGGAGGGCTGGTGCCCGCCCCCAGCACTGCTGCCGAGTGGCTCCCAGGCCAGCCAGCCTGCACCCCGCCGCTCGGTCCACAGGAGCTGGTTGCAGCCTGCCCTCCATCCCAAGATGGCTCGTGAGCTCCCAGGCGACCTGACCCCTTGTGTCTGGTCTGAGTCTCGTTTCCCCACCGTCTACAGGATGCAGCCCTTTCTGCAGACGGGGAGACTGAGGCAGGGAGCAGCTGGCCAGCTGAGCTTCACCAGTGGAGGTAGAAGGGTGCTCCCAACGCCTTCGCCCTGTTTCCCACACGCTGCCCAGCCCCGAGTCCTGGTTCAGGTCTTGATGTCACCCCTGTGTCCCTACAGAACAGCATCGGCTCATTCCTGGTCCCTGGATCCAGAGCCATGAGCCCCCGAATCTCCATCTTGTCTTCCAGGACGGGGTCAACAGCTTCAGCACCTTCCTCAAGCTGTTCCTGATCCCAGGATGCCAGGAATCTGTCCCATGGATGGGCCGGGTCCTCCCTGTCCGAGGCTGGCTTTGGAGGAGACCTGACCAGGGCCCGCCACGTACAGGCCACTCCTTCCCGCCAACCCAACCCTGCTCTGAGCAGTCCTTTGACTGGATTCGAAGGCCTGAGTCTGGCAGCGGCCCTGTGGTCACTCCAGAGGCTGTGTAAGCACCCCCCGAGGGTGTGTGGTTATGGGGGTGTCCCCTGCAGAGCTGCTGGCCCCCGAGCAGTGGAGGGGACCCCTTCCCAGCACGGAACACCTGGCCTGTGGTGGGCGGAGCTTCCTCTTCCATCTTCAGTGTCTAGTTCCCATGGTTCCTCTCGGTTCCTTCTAGAAGCTTCCTCAGGAGCGTTGGAGTGATGGGATCTGTTAGACACAAGGAAGATAAGCATGACCCCTGCACAAGGATGACACGCAAAGTCGTGAAGTGTTCCATGTTTATAATAAAGTTTTGCTTAATTCAAAAAAAAAAGAGAGAGAGTTGGAGTGATGGGATGTGTTCCTCTTGATCTCGGAACCAGTGACCCAGACGAGGAGCTGGGTTGAGCTCCGGTTCCTCTACCCTTTCTGAAGTGAGGTCGGCAGCTGCACTGGCCACAGGGGAGGCCCCACCCGCAGCCCTGAGACCCCCCACCAGGCATTACAGCCCCCAGCCTCCCCCCAGGCATTACAGCCCCCAGCCTCCCCCAGGCATTACAGCCCCCAGCCTCACCCCAGGCATTACA
>SJYT01012209.1:218363-306391 GCA_006410635.1 Cephalophus harveyi
ACAGCGCAGGGCTCCGCTTCGCTGCCCAGGGGCAACCATACGCATGACCCCACTGGGGTAGCTGGCACCTGCCAGCCGGTCTCTCACCCTCCGGAGCCTGGAAGCCCAAGATCTCGATGTGAGCAGGGCTCGCTCTTGCCCAAGAGTCTGAGGGAGGGTCCTTCCTGGCTCTTCCAGCTCGGGGGCCTCCAAGTGTCCCCCGGCCTATGGCTGCCTCTCTCCAGCCCCTGCCTTCGTCATCACATAGCTTCTCTCCCCTCGTCTCTGTCTCAGATGCCCCTCTGCCCCTCCCCTACAAAGACACTTGTCACTGGATTCGGTACTCACCTGGGTAAACCAGGACGGTCTCATTTCAAGTTCCTTGAGTCGATCACACCTGGGAAGAAAGAAAGTTAGTCAGTCATGTCCGACTCTTTGCGGCCCCATGGACTGTAGCCCACCAGGCTCCTCTGCTCATGGAATTCTCCAGGCAAGAATTCTGGAGTGGGTTGCCATTTCCTCGTGAGGACCTTTTGTCTAGATAAGGTCACACTCACAGGCTCCGGGTAGACATCCCTGGGGGACACAGGTCAGCCGCCCATCAGCAGGCCGAGGTCAACGCTTCCCCACACTGTCCACTGAAGCACAGTGGACCCCACTCAGGATGGCTCCTCCTTTGCCCAGAGAGAGGGCTGGTGGGTGGCCGGGCTCAGAGCGTCCTGGAGCAGAGGCAGGGGATGTACCTGTGTGTGTACCAGGGGGCGGGCATGGGGTCCTCTGGAGGGGACATGGAGAGAGCCAGGAGAGACGCCCAGGACTGGCCGGAGAGGATCCCCCCGGGAGAGGGCTGGGGAGCTTCTCGACACTAGCTCACTAAGGGGCTCCCCTCCCGGCACCCTGGGGGCCGAGGGACCCATTGGCCTGGCTTCCCTCTGGCCTGCCAGGTTCCCAATGCGCCCTCCCCAGGCCCCATGCGCTCTGGCGCACCCTGACATAGTCCCAGCAGGCCAAACCCAACGATTGGAAGCTGGGCCTCCGCGTCCCATAGCAGGCGAGGCCTGGGGAGAAAACCTGTGAATCTGAAACAGAGGGGAAGGCTGCGTGCTCAGTGCTAAACGAGCGGTCAGGTGAGCGGGGGAGCAACCAAACTCGCGGGTCCCCGATTGGAATCGTTTCCACGAGAGGCTGAGCGCAGAGCAGGACACCGGCTGGGCGCACAGTGGCTTCTGACTCTGAAAGCAAGAAGGGAAAAAAAAGAACCAAAACATGCGCCGAGCTGCAGGAAAAGGATAACTCGCCCGTTTCATTCCTATTTGCCTGTCTGCTTTCTCTATCTTCGCTACACTGAAGACAGATCATCTTTAAAATCGCAACACAGAAGCTCTAGAACGGACTGTTTCCGAGACGTTGACTCGGGGCGGCAGACAAAGGATTCCCGAGGCACGGTTGAGTGACTCCCATCAGTCAACACTGTGTGACCACACGCGGGGACGTCCGTGCGGCTTCAGTGGTCAAAGGTGTGCAGACAGGCCAGGCTTACACGCTCCCAGGTGTCACCTTCCTCCCAAACATCCCCCGGCCCTGGGCACAATGGCCTGGCTGCTCCGGCCCCGCCAGCCGGAACCTTCCTGTCGCTTCCTTGGAGGGTCAGGGGAGCGGCCTTCTCGGGTGGAATCCGTGCCTGCCCGAGGCTGTGACCTCCTCCTGGGGGCCAGCCTCTCGTGGCCACTTTGTGCTCACAAAGCAGGCTTTTAACTCTGTGAAATGCTTTCGCGGTTCATGACCATGCCTCCTCCCAAGGGCTCCATGAAATTCTCGGAGACCTGTCACACCCAGCGAACCGGGAGGGCTTTGATTTAGCGGACAGATGCTTGCCAGCTGACACTCGGAGGGACTGAAGGAGGCGGGGAGAATTAAATAAGAAGTGGGGTGTCAGCTCCCAAAAGGTGGCATATCTCTGCCCTAATTCCTTGACGCCCAGTGTGGCTCAGAGGTCGGGGCTGAACCATGCCTCCTCCCAAGGGCTCCATGAAATTCTCGGAGACCTGTCACACCCAGCGAACCGGGAGGGCTTTGATTTAGCGGACAGATGCTTGCCAGCTGACACTCGGAGGGACTGAAGGAGGCGGGGAGAATTAAATAAGAAGTGGGGTGTCAGCTCCCAAAAGGTGGCATATCTCTGCCCTAATTCCTTGACGCCCAGTGTGGCTCAGAGGTCGGGGCTGTTAATGGGCAGGGAACAAATTGGGCGCTGCCACCTGTGGCTCTTCCAAGGGGGGAGGGGCTCCCCCTTTACAGTTCAGGGGCCGGTTTACTCTGAGCAAAGCCCAGGTGCCTCAGGGTCTGACACTCACCTGCTTTGTGGTGCTCCCCAGCCTCTCTGAGCTTCTTCCATGACGCTGATACTTACAGGAAAGGTGGATCCGAATACCTAGGCCTTAGGAGGCTTTGTTTGTCAGCTTCCTGGTCTCTGCGAGTTGGGGGCCCTGGCACAAGGCCACCGTGCCGAGTGGCCCAGGCTGTGCACTGCACAAGGCCACAGATCCTGGGGCGATGCAATATGGCAATGCTGCCCGGATAACTGTGGGGTGGGCTTAGGGAGAGCAGAGACTCAGGAATACCTGCTACCCCCACACATGACATAGCATGACTCTTTCGTTTGCATGTTCATTTACTTTCATGCTCCCCCTGCTGCCGGCTCTCGAGGGCTTGCTCTCGAGGGCTTGTCCATCTGAAAGTCGCTGTGTCTCCAGCACCTAGCGCCCACCCGGGGTGACGTAGCTGCTTGGGAAATATTTCTGGCATGAACAAAGTCAGGGTTCGTGTGCGGGGTGAAGATGGGCAAAGGGAAATTTACGAGCTACCGGCTAGCCCAGAGCTCTGGGCAGCCACGGGTGGACCAGCTTCACTCTGCGTACCGCCCACCCTGGCTTCCCCGCAGGAGGGCTAAAGAAGTCAGGGGCTCGGGGTGTGGGTCAGGCGGGCTCTCAGAGACAACACAGCTGCTGACCTGTGTCTGGCAGGGAAGGAGGCAGTAAAATGATGGCCTTGCTTTCCACCTGCAGCTGAGGGAAGACCCTGTGACCCCAAGCTCGGGCCTTCCGTGCAGAAGTGTATGTACAGTGGCTTCCAATTCAGGACCGACAGAAACCCAACATGGCCGGGGAGAAAAAAAGCGGAGGAAATAGACCAGGTGAAAGCGGCGCTGGGCGGGGGACGGCGGCCGGCTCTGCCTGCCCTCTTTCGTTTTCTTCCAACTCCCGAATTTTCTCTAAAGACCACGAACTACTTTTATAATGATTAAAAAAAAGAAAACCTGGTTAGAAGCGGGGGAATGATCACAGAAATGGGTAGAAATGTACAGATGGGTAAATTCGTTCTAGTCTTCCTCACTGGAGTAAGAGATGGAAACCAAGCGCAATGTCCAGCTCCTGGACCAGCTTTGATTCTCACACCATGGGCAGCTGTGCCGGTCTGGGAGCGAGGTGGATTTGCCGGAGCTCAAGGTACTTAATAAACCCAGGCTTCTAAACAATACCCACGTACAAGCCCATTCTGATTATAAAGCAAATGTGTCTGTGGTGATAAAATTACACAATCAAGAGGGCAGAAAATGAAGCGTGAACTCAGCTCTGTGCTCAGCAGCCCACTTGCTAACAGGTTTTGGCTGGGACTTCTCCTCTCTGAAGCGTCCTCTGCACACACAAGCACTTATTGGGGAGCCTTTGGTTTTGTGTGGGCACATACTGACCCCACTGCCATTTCAAAGGGGGCTACATTAAAAAGTTGGCTTTAAGAAACAGTTGGCATTGTTCTGCAACGCAGAAGCTCCGAGTGCGCCATGACCCACAGTCCCACTGCCCAGCAGGATCGGCCTGCCCCGCCAGCCCTTCTGAGCAGCTACACCTCTATAGCGAGAGCCTGAAACGGTCCAGCCACCCCTCTACAGGGGAATGAATAAATGACGCATAGCATGGCCACACTATGGGATATCACACAGCAGAGGAAGATGAATGAACTCCGAGTCCGTGGGGCCGCAGGAGCAAAACTCACAAACGTAAGACAGGAGGAGGAGGCAAAGCAGGAGCAGCTAACATCAGGAGGTGTGTCCAGGTTCAAACAAGGAAATGGTTTTCACAGAAGTCAGAAGGGTGATCAAGTTGGGGACAGGGGGCTGGCCTGGGGCTGCAGCGGGGCCGGAGGAAGGGTTCTTTGTGCCAAGGGTCTCCTTCCTGTCTGGGTGTTGCTTCTGTGGGTCTTTGCCTTATAATTGTTAGTGAGTCTGTTTCACAGGTAAGGTCCTTTGTGTTGTATTGTAGATTCCACATATAAGTGATGTCATGATACTTGTCTTTCTCCAAGTCAGTGGATACTTGACTGACTCCACTTAGTGTGATAATCTCTAGGCACATTCACGTTGCTGCAAATGACATCAGTTCATTCTTTTTTACGGCTAAGCAATATTCCACCATATCTATGTACCACCTCTTCTTTATCCGTTCCTCTGTAGATGGACATTTAGGTTCTTTCCAGGTTTCGGCTACTGTAAATAGTGCTGCAGTCCATGGAGTCGCAAAGAGTGGGACAAGACTTAGCAACTGAACAATAACAACCACGAACAATAGGGTATATGGTGAGGGAGGGATAAATTAGAAGTTTGGGATTGGCAGATACAAACTATTATCTATAAAACAGGTACACAACAAGGTCCTCCTGGATAGCACTGGGAGCTACATTCAATATCCTGCAATAAACCGTTTTTCAGTTGCTAAGTCGTGTCTGACTCTTTGTGACCCCAGCACCCCAGTTTTCCCTGTCTTTCACTAGCTCTCGGAGCTTGCTCAGACTCGTGTCCGTTGAGTTGATGATGCCATCCAACCATCTCATCCTCAGTCATTGCCTTTTCCTCCTGCCTCAGTCTTTCCCAGCATCAGGGTCTTTTCCAATGAGTCGGTTCTTCACATCAGGTGGTCAGAGTATGGGAGCTTCAGCCTCAGCATCAGTCTTTCTAATGAATATGCAGGGTTGATTTCCTTTAGCATTGACTAGTTTGATCTTGCAGTCCAGGGGACTCTCAAAAGTCTTCTCCAGAACCACAGTTCAAAAACATCAATTCTTCGGTGCACAACCTTCTTTATAGTCCAACTCTCCCGTCATAATAAACCATAATGGAAAATAATATGAAAAAGAATATATATATATACACACATATATATGTAGGAGTGAACCACTTTGCCGTACATCAGAAACTAACACAGCATTGTAAATCAACTACACGCCAATTTTAAAAGGGTCCTAGTGAAGCTGCACTGTGTCTTTTATGTACTTTCTAGCATGTATGCTATTTTCCACAAAAACAAGAAGAAGAAAGCAAAAGGTCCCAAAGAGAGAGCCCAGATAGTAGCAGGCTGACCTCTGGAAGGTGAAATGCTGGGCAATTTCCACTTTCATGTTAATAAAATCATAACCATCCCCTGAGTGCTTGACATCTGTCATCTAATTTAATCCTCACAACAATTTTGAAACTAGCTTTTATTACCCGCTTTTCACACCTAGAGAACCCAAAGCCCAGAGAGGTGGATGGTGTTACACGGGGAGGTGGGATTGCTGCTCCCATCCTGGGGGGCCAGGCACTTGGATGACTTGACTTCAAAAATGACCGTAGGTGACTTCTGTCAACACCGCCAGAGAAGCCGGGCAGAGGAAGGGCCGCCGCAGCCCGGCCGAGCTGGGCTCCAGGTGGCTGGACCTGGGCTGCCCTGGCTGCCCCAGCCTGGGGCCAAATGGCGGGGCCGCCGCGGCTAGAGGAGCCCAGGGGCTGCTGCCTGCCTCGGTGCTACAAGCAGGTTGTAAAGCACTTTGGGGACCAATTGACACCAGGATAGGGAATTGCACCCTCGAGGTGGTTTGTGACCCCATAAATTGCCCCGAGGTGGGAGGCAGCTGGGAGCAATGTAGCCAGTTCACCGGGGGCTGTGACTCTGGAGGTGTGGCATTCCACAGGGCCGTGGCCCTCGGCTGGGCGAGACCCTGGAGCAAAGGTGGACGAGTTACAACCCCCCAGGGACAGGGCTGGGGTGCCTCCGGGCACTGTTGAGAGTGGGCTTGTGTACCTACCAGGAGCCTCATGGGGTCCTCCTGGATACCCAAGTCAAGGCGCCTTAGGTCCAGAGGTCAGAAGGGCCACCCCAAGCACTCATGCCTTCCAGGTGTGGACAAGCCCACCGGGAGCATCGGCTATGTTACCCAAGAGGCACCTGGCCCGCCTGCTTGCGGCACAGGAACACCAGCACTCCCCGACTGGGTGTCTGAGCACTCGCTGTGTGCTGCGTCCCGGCCGTCCTGACATTTAAGGGATGGAGGGAGCCTCACAAGCTCCTGTTTCCAAGGGGGAAACTGAGGCCCAAAGAGCCAACCTGGCTCACCAAGGCCAGCGGGCCTTGGGATTCAAGACTTCCTGATCCAAGCACAGCCGGTGCCCCCACTAGCCTATAAGATGTTCTTACAACTGAGAAAAAGGTGCCCTCACTCTCTACAGATGCAGTCCCACACTGGGCATCCAGCTTGGTGGGCCTGCCAGAGTTCAGGCTGGGAGAGCCTTTGTGCAGTGCGCAGCCTGCACAACCGTACAAGGCAGACCTGTCTGGGCCCTGTGTGCAAGGCTGTGCACTCGTGTGTGTGTGTGTGTGATGCATGTGTGCACCTCCCTGGACAGCCTGTGGGTCACTCTCATCAGGTTCTCAAAGAGGTTTGTGACCTCATATAATGACAATAGTCTCTGGAACACTGGGGACTCCAGCGGCTCTTTGGGTCACCTAAGTTCAAGAGGGCTTCCCCAGCCCATGGTGCCAGGCCCGCCCGGGGTGTGGGAGACGGAGTGCCTGGGAGCTGGGATTTTTCCTCCCCATCTGTCAAAAGAACAATGCACTATCATGTTGGATAACCCTCAGAGCAACGCTGCAAGACCACGGGTCCTGGGGTCGCCTTCATTCCGGAGGCCAGAGACCAGGCTGGGAGGGCTGTGTGAACTTGCCCAGGCCCAAGTGGCAGGTGGGAGGAGGTGACTGCCTCATGTCGATGGCAGAGTTGGCGCAGGCCAGGGTGCCTGTCCATCTGGGTCTCTGGACCCCGGAACCAGCCCTGCAGACACGCAAGAGGACGTGGTCCCCGGCAGAATGCTGGCCACAGCGGAAAGGCCAGGAGGCGCCAGCATGGGAGGTTCCCCCACATGCTGCCTCCCCGAGCGCTTCCTGCTCAGCTGTCTATACTCAGACCCTGGGGTCTGAATTGCCAGGGTCAGGTTTAAGAACTGAAGGTCAGAGGTTGCCCAGGCACCCATGCCAGGCCAGAGGGCTGACCTTTGTGTGACTAAATCGAAGGCCCCTGGGACCCAAAGAAGGGCTTCAGACCCCTGGCCGCCATCTGAAATGCTGCTTGGGGGTTGATCCTAATCACCCCTAATTTAGGGGCCAAATGGCCAATTAAGGGACCATTTGAGAGTCAGAGAAGCAGAAGATGAATGGAGGAGACAGATGAAGCGCAGCTGAAGCCCCATGTCAGAGCTGGTCACGGGGTTCAGCCTGGGGGGGGGCCTCCTCTCTCGGCATCAGGGGACCCTGGGGTCTGCCGTCCTCCCCCCACCCTGCGGTTGCCAAGGGCCCCCAAAGCCACCAGAGTCCCAGTGGCAGCATTTCCACGAGGCTCACTGCAAAGTGAGCCCCCTGCAGCCGCCAGACTCCGGGGTCCCCGCCCCTGCCTGCTCACTGTCGTCTGAACGCCCACCGGGTGCCTCCACCAAAGCCAGGACCACTCCATCCAGACGAAGCAGAGGCCCCACCCTAGTGGGTCGTCAGGTCTCCTGTGTGTGTGTTTATGTGTCTGTGTGTGTGTGTAAGTGAGTGTGAGTCCCCTGGCCCGGGGACTGTGCCTGGAGAGCTTGGGAGTGGGGCCTGGAGGGATGAAGGCAGCCCCTTGTGCCCCCCAGCTCCCCGGCCCCTCCTCACTGTGTCCTTGCTCCTGGCAGGACCTCCTCGCCATCCACTGTGGCAGGGATGTGGACAACCAATCCTG
This sequence comes from Cephalophus harveyi, assembly GCA_006410635.1. Taxonomy (NCBI): domain Eukaryota; kingdom Metazoa; phylum Chordata; class Mammalia; order Artiodactyla; family Bovidae; genus Cephalophus; species Cephalophus harveyi. The sequence goes on from SJYT01012209.1 coordinate 226,413, forward strand.
GCCGTGGACCCTCCTGTCCAGCAGCAGCCAAGCGTGGAGGCAAGGGCAGACCCCGGAGCAGGAGTGGAAGAGTCCAGAGGTGAGGGAAGTGTCCTGTGCCAGCTGCACCCTGCAGACGCCCTCTGGCAGGTCCCCCCTGCAGGTGCCAGCGGTCCTGGGGGCAGAAGCCACGCGCGCTCACCCCACCTGGCCTGGCCTGGTGCTGGGCTGTGCACACAGTGGGTGAGCACCAGGTGCTTCCTGAGTGAATGCACCGATGGTGGGTGGACACGGAGCGGGAGGGCTTGGTGTTGGGAGGGGCGGGTCCCGGCCCTGTCACTCTGCACCGCCTGTCCAGGGGGACCGAGGGGTCCCCAGGACTCGGGGCTTCCACTGCTAAAACCAGGACGTTCCGGTCACCTTGTCTGTGACTCAGGCACCGAGCCTCCGTTCTCTCCCGCCCTGAACCAGGGATCAGAGAAGCTGCCACCCAGGGGTGTGCCTGTGAGCCCCCCACACCCGCAGAGAGTGGGAGACCCTGAGTCTTTCATGATCCAAATAGAAAGGACCCCTCAACTAATGACCAAGCCCCAGCTCGGCCGGGAAACACCACCCCTGCCCCCAAACACGCACCCTCCTGAGCCCCAGGTTAAGGCACTCCTGTGCCAGGACTCCTCCAAACCAGCTTGCCGACAGAGGCCTCAAGGCAAAGGCCCAAGAGCGGCCGCAGTCCTGGCTACTGGGCGGGATGCGGGCCGGGCCCCCCCACCTGGGGACTGTGTGGCTCCCCCACCCCTTCCTGTGGCTTTGTGGTCTCGGGGGTCTTATCAGTTGGTCCGTAATTGAAAGTGATTTGTTTGGGCTGAAAATAATCTGTTTTGGAGGTTAACTTGATTATCTCCCGGAGGGAGGAGGGGGCTTGCTACCTGCCCCACCAGGCTGCTCACCATTACCATCCATTACCATAAAGATCTTCTTCAAAGGGCAGCCCCTCCCCCAGGCCAGCCCGTTCAGGGCAGGGCTGAGGCACCAAGGGCGGCAATAAACTTTCTGCTGTTAAATGATGGCCGAAGTGTCAGACACGTGAGGCAAGCGGGGCCCAGGGCTCTGTGTTTATCAGGGTGAGATGCCTACTAATCGGGAACCCGGGTCTCTGAGGGGTTTTCCACAGTCCCACCCATTCTCCACCACCAGACCCTGCAGGCAGCCCCCAGGTGACTGACCACCACCCCCTCTGTTAGGCTCCCAAAGTCCTGGGCTGATCCTCGGAAACAGTCTCCTGAATCTTCTCAACAATCCATGAGGCAGAGTAATTTGTGCCCATTTCACAGATAAGGAAACTGAGGCTCAGAGAGAGGAAAAGACCTGTCCAGGTCACCCAAGGAGGAAGTGAATGATAACAGAATTGAAAGCTGGGCCTGAGAACCCACCAGTCCATCACGAGACCATGGAGACATGAATTCCCAGGTGTGGGCCCAGTGGTTTCAGCCGTGGAGTGTTTGTGCTACACTTACTGAGGTCACCCAGGCCCATGGCTCACTTAGGCCAGATCTGACGGTCCCAGCGCCTCACACAGACCTCTGAGTTCCAAAAGGAATCAGGCAGCAGAGGGTGAGATGGTGGGCAGGTGGGCCTCCATTAACCAGACATCCTGGGCGCGGCCAGGATCTGGAGGACGATGGTGTTGGGCATGGCAGGCAGGCATCCGGGCGCTGTGAGGAGCTGCGTCTGTGTCGGGCGACAGTGGTGTCCAGGCCCTGCCAGCCAGTCCCCACGCCCTTCATGGCTGGGGGCAGGGCGGGCATTGGGCGATCGTGTCTGCAGCTTCTCCCAGCTTTCCTGGGGGAGACAGCCCATCTCCTGAGATATCCTGCAGAAGCTGGAAGCCCCAGGCTGTAGACCCTGCACAAACATCAAAAATCCATCAGGAAAAGGGAAGTCAGGAAAGCGGGCCTCTTTCTCCCCCGGCCCCCTGGGGCCACCCTCCACTATAGCAGTAGCTGTTTGGGTGGTGCCGGGCGGAGAAGAATAAGGATCTTTCATAGACACCCTGGCAGGCCGCGAGCAGAGTGAAGGAATGTAGAAGACGGTGACCTTTTGCAGAAATTCTCCTTTCCCGGCCGCCCAAGTCTCTGCTGGCTTTTCCTGGGGCTTTTCCAGGGGGTTTCCATGGAACCTCTTCCTTCCCTCCAGTTGGAACACCCGGGAAGGCGACGCCTCTGTCTGGGGACTCCCGGGTGGGGGCGCAGGTCAGGGGCCCTCCCAGGCCTCCCCTCCTGAAGGTGCATCGAGCCAGCGTCCGGCGCCCGCCGCGGCAGGGTGCAGCGGTCTCCCAGCCGACGGCCGACTCACACCCGGTTGTGCTGCTCACTTACCTCTTCCCACCGAAAGGCGCGTTCATGGGCAGGGGAGTTAGTTGGCAGTGCCAGCCAATGCTGGCGACATAAGAGACTTGGTTTCGACCCCTAGGTCGGGAAGATCCCCTGCAGGAAGGCATGGCATCCCACTCTAGTATTCTTGCCTGGAGAATCCCATGGACAGAGGAGCCTGGCAGGCTACAGTCCATGGGGTTGCAAAGAGTCAGAACGACTGAAGCAACTTAGCATGTACGTACACATGGGATAAAGAGGAGCCAAATATGCTTAGAGGTGATGCCCGAGGCAAGATGAAAGCTCAGTGTCTCGGGGTATTTACCGGACAGTGATGTTCTGGTGATGTCTTACTATATGGCAGCCGCCCCGAAGCTTAGGGGCATAAAACACCCGCCGTTTGTCTGTTTACCATCCTGAAACCTGGGCAGGGCTGGGATGCTCACGTTCTCTCTGTGAGGGGGCCTGTGCCACTCCAGTGGGCGCCTCCATCTGGGAGCTTCACTAGGTCTGGAGCTTCCAGGATGGCTGGACCTGGCGGGCAGGTACCCCCCAGGGCTGCACAAGCCAGAGGCTGCCAAGGCCCTGTTCTCTCACTGCGTGGTCTTTCCAGGAGGGTGGGTGATCCTTTTGCCAATGGTTCTTTCAACCGGAAGAAAGGAAAAGAGGGTAGGGACCTGCTTCTTAGCCACTGTGGCTCTTCTGCTGGCATTCTGTTGGCAAGAAGTGGTCCCGGGCTCTATCTAGATCTCGGAGAGGCTGGGAAGTATACCTATGGGGAGGGAGATGGAAACTCATTAGCTACAATCTTACCCTGAATGATGTAGCAGTCAGGAAAGGCTAGGTTACGCTGCAGTAAAAAACATCCCCCAAATCTCAGCAGCTTGAGACAGCAAATTAGATCTTTCAAGGCCTATGTCCTTCCAGCGTCAGCAGGGGATTATTTATTTGTTGCTCAGAGAACCAGGCTGATGGAGGGGCCCCCTCCCCAGGTGCCTTCACGGTTGCAGAGACAGGGGCACTGTGGGTCACTGGTTCTTACAGCTTCTGCCCAGAGTGACCATTTTATTGGTCAGAGCGAGTCACCTTGCGACGGCTGGGTTCAAATGATACCAGGTTCCCAGGATGAGAGAAGTGAGCTGCTCAGACGTGGCCGCAGCGGGAGTCTAAATCTCCCTGGGTAGCGGGCTACTCTAGTACTGAGCCCAGGAGCCACCAGGCTGTGGGAAGAACGGCTCAGTCTTCTGTGTCCTTGTCATCAGAGATCCAGCCCTGACTGAGTCTCCAGTGTGGGAGAAGCCACCAGAAAGTAGGCTGTCAGGAGGTGAAGACCCCAAATGTGGATGGCTGGAAGTCCCACCCAATGCAACTTTGGCTTTCTCCTGAAAAGAAGGCCACCCCCAAGGAATGGAAGCTGGGGAGAGCATGGTTGGTTTTAAGAGGACACACTAGCCCGGTAGCCAATGTCAAGGGTGAGTCAGCTGTAAGTAAAGGAAAACTCAACCCAATTATTTAGGGGAAGAAAAAAAATGAAGGAGAAAATTACTGATTCATGCAACTAGGTAGGTGGGGATTTCTGCCTCTGGTCTGGTTTGTTCCGGGACTTCAAAGGGAATCATGAAGACCTTGCTTCTTTTTCTCAGTCTCTTGGTTCTGCCTCCTCTAGGCTGGATCCAGACCCAGATAATCACTTCTAAATGACATAGCACCCAGTCCCAGAGGATAGGATGAGAGCATCTCCCCAGGTCCCAGGATTTCCCTGCTTGGACGAGCTTAGGCCATGTGCCATCTCTGAACCAATGATTGCTGTTGGAGGACTGACGTGCATTGGTTTGCCAGGCCTGGGTCACATGATTTGCCAGGTTGGGGAAAGAGGCTGGGGAGGGAGAGTTTCCTTATCATGCATGCGTGCAGAGTCGTGTCCAACTCTTTGCAACCCTGTGGACTGTGGCCCACCAGGCTCCTCTGTCTGTGGGATTTCCCAGGCAAGAATACTGGAGTGGGTTCCTGTTTTCTGCCCCAGGGGATCTTCTCGACCCAGGAATCGAACCTGTGTCTCTTGCATTGGCAGGCGGATTCCTTATCATGTGAACTCTTAAAACAAAATTCCACATTTGAAATTGCAGCTGTGCCCCTTCAAGTTACACGGAGTCCCGAGCCTTTCTTTGGCCTTGGTTTACCTGTGGCATGAGGTACCAGCTGATACACAGCATGGGTTTTGTTTGCTTGACCACATCACACAGCAGGTGGGAACTTAGTTCCCCGAACAGGGATCGCACCTGTGCCCCCAGTGGATGGGCAGAGTCTCAACTACTGGACTGCCTGGCAAGTCTTCCTGGCAGGGAAGTCTTCCTTATTTGTCTTCGCCACTGAAATGTCAGCACCAGGAAGGAGCAGAGGCTGTCGATCTTGTCTGTTCACTGCTGTTGGCCTGTGTAGTAGGCTCTCAGGAAAGGACTGTTGAGCGAATGGATGAACGGAGAGGCTCCTGTAGGCTGCAGGAAGGTAATGGTGGTCTTTCTGAGCGCAGCCTGGAGGCCTGGCGCTGTGCTAAATGCCGCCCATCAGCTGTCTCAGCTAAGCCCCCAGCAGCCCTCCCCAGTTTCCGAAGAGGCTCAGAGAAGCTCCACCACCTGCCGGAGGACACAGAGGACGTGGGGCCAGAGCCACTCGGCCCCAAGCCCACGTTCTCACTCCTCACCCGCTGCCTCCACGGAAGCTCGACAGCTAAGAGGAGGCGAGGGGTGGGATTGACCCACCGGAGGATTAACCCCCAAGAGGACCTTAAAAATGCCTGTCCTTCGGGACTCTTGGGGACAGCTGATGGAAGTTTAAACCGGAACCACTGGTTTGGAAAAACGATCTGGCGTTATCTGATCTGGGCGAAGGTGAACACATCTTCCCATGGGATGACTCAGCCCCGAGGTGCCGGAGAGATCCATGCACCGCAGACAGCGTTGCTGGGAAGAGAACAGGACCTGAGTGTTGCCCCTCCTGCCACCAGGAGGGCCATTTGAATCCACGGGGACAGAACCTACGATCCAGAGAGCCGACTGTGTGTGGCAAAGTTCACAACTGAGCAGATACCGGCGGCATCTGTGGTCAGGTTCGTGTGTGAATCGCACGTGCACGCATGGGGCACATGCCTTCATGTGCACGAACGCATGTGTGCTGGCATACACACGTGTGCAGTCTGGCTGCGGTCTGGCCCCGGGGAGTGTCCCGCACATGGCTGCTCAGACCTCCAGGCTGCCCATGCCCTCCAAGAACATGTCTGGTCTCCCTTGCCCAGAGCGGATGCTCCTCAAATCTTCAGGCAGCAGGATCCCCCAAGAGGGGGTGAGGCCCCTAGTGGGGGCTGCTGACTCGGGCCCTGGGCCAGCCATCTGCAATCAGGGGCTTTGTGACCCTATGAAATGGGGCGGAAAATGCCGGCCCTGTGTGTCCGCGTGGGGGAGACACAGCGAGACACGGCGGGGATTCAGACGTCAGATGACAGTCCAGCTGCCGGGCGTGTGGCCAGCTTAGCCTGCCGGCTCCTAGGGAGCCGGACTCCGGGGCAAATCTGGGAGGGTGAAGCCACCTGTTGGTGTGGGATCCTGCCCGCCAGCGTCCCCAGGAACACCTGGTCTTCTTGCTCCGCAGTAGCCAACCTCCAAGACCACCTCTGGTGACCCGTCTCCTGGGGCTCCGTGCCCTTGCAGAGACCGCTCCACGCTGCGGCAGCACGGCTCTGCAGCCAGCAGAACGCGGCAGAGGCGACGGTGTGTGACCTCCCAGGCATCACTGCTGCTGCCTCGCTCTTGGGTTAGTTGCTCCCGGGGCGGCTTGCTGTCCTGTTGCAAGGTGACCCAAGCAGCTGCCTGGAAAGGTCCACGTGGGAGAAACTGAGACCCCGTGCCAACAGCTGCAGGAGTGAACCCCCTGGAGGCTCATCTTCCAGCCCCGGTTAAGCCTTCCGATCAGACCATGGTCCCAGTCAACTGCTTGACTCCGACATCAGGAGAGGTCTTGAGCCAGAAACAGCCGGCTACGTTTCCCCCACGTTCCCGATGCTGAGCTGCCATCTGAGATCATAACCACTCCTTGCTCTTTTCAACCTCTACCTGTCCAGATAGTCTGCTGGCAACAATAGATGATGACTTTGCTTCTCCAGTAACTCATCAGTAAAGAATCTGCCTGCAATGCCGGAGCCCAAGGAGACGAGGGTTCAGTCCCTGGATTGGGAAGATCTCCTGGAGAAGGGCACGGCAACCGACTCGTGGACAGAGGAGGCTGTCGTGCGGCAGTCCGTGGGGTTGCAAAGAGTTGGACACGACTGAGCGACTTGGCATGCACAGACACCCTTTTCCATTTATTGGACACTCAGCACACGAATGTTTTACATCCTGCATTAGTTTCATCATCACAGAAATCCTGAAGGCGGATGTAACGGTCCCCATTGCATAGAAGAAGACACCGAGGTTCAGAGAGGAGCAGTGGCTTGTCAAAGTCTGTGCCCTGGGCAGAGGTAGAGAGCCACACTTCTACACCCAGACCGTGTACAAGTGTGTTCAGTCGCTCGTTGTGTTAGACTCTGCAGCCCAAGGACTGTAGCCTACCAGGCTCCTCTGTCCATGGGATTTCTCAGGGAAGAATACCGGGGTGGGTTGCCATTTTCTACTCCAGGGGATCTTCCCGACCCAGGAATTGAACCCGCATCTCTTGCGTCTCATGCACCGGCAGGCGGATTCTCTACCACTGAGCCACCTGGGAAGCTCCATACTGTCAACTCGAAAACCTCTTTTCCTTAAGCTCTGCACCTTCCTTCCTTACTTGCTTTGGAGGCAGAGGTCACTGCCGGAAGTCGGGCCCAGGTTTCTGTCGGGACATTCCAGTTGCACAGAGAATTTTTTTAAATTTGATTTATTTATTTCGGCCGTGCTAGGTCTTTGTGCTGCCCGTGGGCTTTCTCTGGCTTCGGTGAGCGGGACTCGCTCTCTAGTTGCGACGCACAGGCCTCTCACTGCAGCGGCTGCTCTTGCTGCAGAGAACAGGCTCTAGGGTGCTTGGGCTCAGCGGTTGTGGCTCAAGGGCTTAGTTGCCCGTGGCATGTGGGATCTTCCCGGATCAGGGATCAAACCCATGTCCCCTTGGCAGGCGGATTCTTAACCCCTGGACTCCGAGGGAAACCCCCAAGAGAATTCTCTAGACTAATGGCTACAAGAACGACTACAATTTGTTCTTTCCCCAGGGCTGCGATAACAAACTGGTGCAAACTTAGAGGCTTCAAAGCCCAGACACGCGCTCGCTCCCTTTGGGAGGGCAGAGCCTGGAATCAAGGTGTCCGCAGAGCCGTCTTCCCACTGAAGGCTCTGGGGGAGAACGCTTCCTACCTCTTCCAGCTTCTGGGGCTCTGGTGTTCCTGGGCTGATGGCCACGTCCCTCCAGCCGCTGTCTCCTCCTTCTCACACGGCCTCCGCGTCTGTGCGTCTGTCTTCTCCTCTTCTATCTCTTGGTCGTTGGATTCGGGGCTCCTCCTAAACCAGCATGAGCTCATCTTGGTCCTTACCTGAGTTACCTCTAGAGACCCTCTTCCAAATAAGGTCATGTTTGGAATCCAGAAAAATGATGCAAATAAACTTCTTTACAAATCAGAAGCAGACTCCCAGATATAGAAAACAAGCTTGCAGTTACTAAAGGGGAGAGGGAGAGGGATAAATTGGGATTAACAGACACTATATTTACAAAATAGATAAGCAACAAAGACCACAGCACAGGGGACAATATTCACTATCTTATAATAACCTGCAATGGAAAAGAATATGAAAAAATATATGTACACATATAATACAGCTATGACTCACTTTGCTGTATACCTGAATCATTATAAATCAGTTATACGTCTTTTTTTGGCTGCGCTGCCCTGCACATGAGTTCTAGTTCTTCGACGAGGGATCAGACTTGTAGCCCCCAGCACTGGAAGCACCGGGTCTTAACCCCTGGACCACCAGGGACGCCCGTATACTTCAATTACAGAAAGAAAAGGTCCCAAGTGGGCAGGAGTTTCGGCAGAGGGGACATTATTCAACCCATTTCACACTCGCTTGCTGTTTTGTCATTTATAAGATCCCAGCACGGCTCAGTGAGCCCGAAAGGCAGGTTCCAGTATTATCTGACACTGATGGTCGTAAGGGGCTTCCCTGGTGGCTCAGCGGTAAGGACTCCGCCTGCAGTGCAGGAGACCCGGGTTTGATCCCTGGGTTGGGAAGATCCCCTGGAGAAGGGAACGGCTGCCCACTAAAGTATTCTTGCCTGTAAGACCGGCTCAGCTCCGGGATGGGCCTCAGGCCTCCCTGCCAGCAGGTGGTGGAGTGGGGCTTCTCGCCCCAAGTATGTGACCTGGCATCCATCCACACAGGTGAGTCCGGCAGCCAGTGTGCTCCGGGTCCACACTGTAGCCCGACAGGGTCCTGGCCTTCCCTGGCCTTGCAGGAGCTGTCGCTGCAGGTGGCTGCCGGGGGGCCACTCCAGGTGGGCTCGGAGGCCATCAGAACCTGGTAATGATCGGGGAGCTCTCCTCGCAGAGTTCCCTAATGGTCCATTAAAGGCAAGTTGGGACCTCATGATTACAGGGAAAGTTCAGCGGGCTTCCTCTTTGAAATACACAAAGGCTGCTCAGGTGATGGCTTGAGCTGCGGCGTTTGAAGTGGCCGTCCTCCTAAGGAACATCTGGCAGGCTGGGCCGCCCGCACTACAAACACGCCGGGCACAGCTGGCCCTCAAAGGCTGCCCGGGCCCAACACAGGGGCCAGGTTCTGCTTTTTTCTTTGGTTTTGACTCGCCCCAAACTCTCGGCTGCTCACTTGTACCTTGCTTTGGTGAGTGGGTGGGTGGGTGAGGAGGGGGGGGTTCTTTCTTTTTATTTTTCCCTGAGCTGAACTTCAGAGAATATTAACACCAAAGAACCAAGGGTTGCCTCATTAATTCAGGATTAGTGCCGAGCCCAGCGATTACCGTGGATTCTCAACAACAGCTAAAAGAACTCACAGTCGAGACCAGAGGACTGCCCTGATCAGAGCCCCATCGCAGGAGTCCAGGCAGTATTTTAGGGATCAGCAAGTTCCCCTTTTTTCTAATCATCCATGCATTCAACAAATAGTTATTGAGTGCCTACTATGTGCCAGGCAGTGGGAACAGCCAGTGCGAAGGCCCTGGGGCAGAGAGGGCTTGGAGCATTGGAGAGCCAGCAGCAAAGGGCAGTGTGGCTGGAGGGCGGTGGGCAAAGGGGTGCAGGGAGAATGGGGGGCCGTGGCAGGGGGTCCACAGCAGAGCCCAGTCCCCCAGGGCACATGGGTCTTCGCTGGGTTCCACTGGAGTCTGGGGCACCAGAGGAGTGACTTAGGTTTAACACACATTTCCTGTGTCTCCTTACTCAGATATCTTTCCCAGAAAGCACCGTTGAAAGGGAACTCCAAGCAGGGCCCACATCTGACTCTTGTCCCAACCCAGCGCGCAGCCTTGGGCCTGGCACACAGTGGTGACTTGGCACTTGTCAACTTACCAGCTCAGTCAAGTCCAATGCCAGGGAGCAAGGTGCCAGTGATGGACCCAGGAGCCTTCCCCAAGATTGTTAGGGGAAAGGGTTGTGGCTCGTATGGAGAAGATTAATCCCCTTCAGAGGAGGGTGGACCCCTCCGCAGCAACGCAGAGAGCATCCCCTCTCAGCCCTGGCTGGTACGGACCAGCATTCTGCTGCCACCGAGGAGCTCGGAGCCCTGCAAGGTGCTCGGAGGGGACGGAGCCTCGTGCAGAGGGGCAGAAGCACCCCTGGCATCCTCTCGTCCCTCCTTTCAGCCTCCCTGCCTCATCCAGTCTCCGGGGCTTCCCAGACCCTCACGTGGAACCTGAGAAGACACACAGCGAGTGTTGGATTCAACAGCAGCTTCAGTGAAAGAGCGATCGGATGAGTGAACGCTGGTCCACAGTGGAACGCCATCTGTCTTCCCTGGCCCCGGAATACCTTCCCCTGGCCCCTCCAAATTCCTCCTTGGCTTCCGGCCCTCCTGGGCAGGAAGGGCCAATGGCTGGGCAATGTGTAGCCCGCGTGGGCCGGGGAGGGGGCCTGTGATGAGTTGCACATCTGTGTCCTGTGACGGGCTGGAAGGATTTCCAAGAAATCTTTTTTTTTTAAAGGTCTGTTTGTTTGTTTGTTTGTTTTTGACCGTTCTGGGTTTTCATTGCTTCGTGGGCTTTTTCTCTAGTTCCGGAGAGCCAGGGCGACTCCCTAGCTGCGGAGTGCGAGCTTCTCATTGCTGTGATTTCTCTTGTTGCCGAGCACAGGCTGTAGGGCGCTCAGGCTTCAGAAGCTGCGGCACGAGGCCTCAAGAGTTGCGGCTCCCCGGCTCCAGAGCACAGGCTCAGTGGTTATGGAGCACACGCGGGCTTAGCTGCTCTGCGGCCTGTGGGATCTTCCCAGATCAGGGATCAAACCGGTGTCTCCTGCATTGGCAGGCGAATTCTTCACCACGGAGCCACAAGGGAAGCCCTCCGAGAATTCTTGATGCTTTCTTCTTTTTCCATCTCTGAAATGTTTTCTGGTTCAAAGAGTTTGCCATGGACATTTTAGAAATAATCGAGGATGGAGGTGCCCACACAGCCACCCACACAGTGCTTTTATGATTCCCCCACCCGGAGATGGGCAGCTTAAGTCTTTGGGCCTCTATCCTTCCATAGTTTCTATGCATAATCACACCTATTTATATTTTCCAAACACCTTTCTGTTCAAACTGTTGCTGACCTGTTCTTTTCACTTAAGGTCTGGGGAGCAAATTTCTGAGGCTTTTCTTTTTGGCCACACCATGCAGCGTACAGGATCTTGTTCCTTGACCAGGGATCAAACGTGGCCCCTGCGTTGGCAGTGTGGAGTCTTAACCGATGGACTACCAGGGAAGTCCCTGTTTCTGCAGCCTTTAAATGTCACAGAAGGTCAATTCAGCGTGATTCTCTGCACCCTTCCGGGGGGCACTGACCTTGCATCCTTCTCTGAGTATAAGTTTTTCTGATTGTGGAGAATACAGGTAACACAAGATGGATCATTTCATCCGTTTTGAAGTGCATGATTCTGATGCATTGAGTCCATTCACAATCTGTGCGACCACCACCCCCATCTAGTTCCAGAACACCCTCAGCCCACAAGGAGTCAACAACCCTGAACCGTCAGCAGTTAGCCCCATCCGCCCCTGGCTCAGCCTCTGGGGACTGACCTATTCTGGACGTGTCATAGACAGGAAATCCTGCACCACGTGGCCTTGTGGGTCTGGCTTCTCCACGTGGCAGATGTCTTCAGGGTCCATCCACGCTGCATCAGGGCTTCACTCCTTTTGATGGCCGAGTAATATTCCACTGCATGGATGGACCGGATTTTGTTTCTCTGTGCATCACTTGGGTGCAAGAGCTCTTTCTAGACTTTGGTCACTGTGAACAGTGCTGGCTGAGCATCTGTGCACAGGTTTTTGTGTGAACATGAGTTTTCATTTCTTATTTTTCATTTTGTATCCCTGGGAGTCAAATTGCTGGGTCCTGGGGTGTTTCTACTTTTAACTCACTGGGGAACTGCCTGAATGTTCTCCACAGAGGCTGCCCCTTGCACAATCCCTCCAGCAGAGGGGCAGCAGCTTCAGTGCTCCCAGTGGTCCCGAGACCCCAGGCCTCAGGGGCTGAGTCACAGGTGGTTGCATGGGGGCGCTTGCTTTCACTGCCATGTCGCTCTCCAGAAAGGCTCAGTCCCCGTAGGCCCTCTGGGTGGCAGGCACCTTGAGGGGATGGACGGCCCTGGGCGACCTTGGGCTCATCTAGTCCCTCTCGGGGACCTCATTTCAGCCTCTGGGCTGGTGCTGTAGATACAGAGGCTGCCCTGAGAATCAGTGCTTCTAGGGGGAGAACTTGGGAGGTCAGGGCTCCAGCAGGCAGCCCAGAGCCTCGGCTGGAGGCAGGGAGGCTGGCCTCATCGGGGACCCCGAGATGGGGTTGGGGGAGGGCCCTCTGCACCCAAATTCTTCCTGGGCAAGCTCTGGGCATGCCCAGAACTCCGCTTTCTATAAATCGCTGGTGTGGAGGCTGGGAGGGGTCTGCACCCCTCTGGATGGGTTGAGGGAGGGGACTGGAGCTGCTGGCAGCCAGGAGGTGACATGTGAGTCTTCAGCCAAAGTTTCCTCAGTGCCGTCCCAGGAGCCTGGGCTGGGATCTTGGGAAAGTAGAGGAAGAAGGGGAGTTTAGTGTCTTCCAGACAATGAGTGAGGTTCTTACAGGCGAGAAGATGCTTCCAGAACGTTGGTGGACACGTGCCCTTGTGATGGAGTGTGATCAGGCCAGGAGCTGGGAAGCTAGCCTGTGTCTAGGGTCAGGTGCGACTCCCAAGGACCGCTGGGATGAGGAAGTACATGTGATGACAGGCCCAGAAGGAGCGGTCCTGAGCTCCCAGGAGCCAGGCCTGGAGCCCAGGTCAGCACCCATTATGAAGGGGCAAGGACAGCTCCCCTGGGGGCCCTGAAGGAGAGCAAAGCCTAGGAGGGAGGCGAGAAGGGGGATCTCTGGGCAGGTGAAGGGCAGGGCGGAGGCCTGGAGGCGGCCCGGACCAGGACAGAAGAACAGGCTGGCTGGGCTGCGTGCGGGGCCTGGAACGCCAGTCCAAGGCAGGCGTCCCCAGCCCCTGAGCAGGACATCACATCCCTTGGTCTGCCCTGAGGACGGCCTGCCCCGGCGGCTGAGGTGCCCGTGGTGGTGCCCAGGGAGGGGACGGGGCGGGCTGGCCTCACCTCAGCACAGGCGGGTTGGTGCCGGGGCCCGGAGACCTTGGCCACCGCCTCCCTTCTCCTTTCGTAGCTGTCGCTCCCACCTGGGCCCGAGAGGGTGACTGGAGGCTTTGTACTTCAATAGACCCTTTCATCTGCAGCCCTTGGGGGCCTCTGCAAGCCTGCCTTAATTACGGCTCCCAGCACCCTGGCCTCCTAAATGCTGTTTTGCAGTTGGATGGCATACAGAACAGAGGGATTAAGTGATTTGTCCAAGATTGCACAGCAGAGCTGGGCAGACTCCTTTCCCCAGGGCGGGGGGACGGGTTGGCCGGCCTTGGCCTCTGCCTGCCTTCTCTCTCCTCTTGTTGGGTCCCATCCCCCTGGGCCCCAAGGGCTCAGCTGATGGCCCTTGGAAATCCACGCTGTCCCCTGCTTGCCAGCAACCAGCCCACGGGTGAGCCAGGCAGGGTACATTTCCCGGACGGGGTGGCCGAAGGCAAGGGTGGCTCTCTGGGCGTGGAATCCACTTCCACAGGGCCTGCTGGGTCCCGCAGAGCTGCTGCTGGCTGGGGACCTCTGGGCGCTGGACACAGCAAGGGTGAGGGGGCCGGGCAGAGAAGCAGGGCTGCGGGGAGGGGAAATTCCTGACGTTCTTTCTTTGGGTCTGTGAGCTCATGAGCAAGTGTAGTGGGTGCATTTCATAGACCAGAAAATAAATCATTCATTGAAAAGGAGAAAAACAAATGCATTTCCAATCTGAAGGGTCAGCGGCCATTGAAGTCAAGGACAGGGAGGCGGCCTGGCTGTCTCCACTGGCTGGGCCAGCGTGGTATTTGCAAAGAACAAGCTCTCTGAACCTCCCACCTCCCAGCTCTCCTCTGGTGCCAGCCACGGACCTGCTGCCTCGGTGACTTCAAGAGCCTCCAAGTCAGTCTCCGCTTCCCATTCCACCACGGTCTGTTCCCAGCCCAACAGCCAGAGCGACCCGCTTACAGAACAAGTCACGCTGGGCTCCTGCTCTGCTCCAGATGACCAGCGGCGGCTCCCACTTCTCTCCAAGCGGATGCTCTCGTCCGCCCCTGCCCTCTGCGCCCTCACCCCCTCCTGCAGCCTGAGCATCTCCGTCCCCACTGCGCCCTCGGCCTGGCACACCTCCACCCTAGGTCTACCTCCTGCTCCAAGGCCTTTTTACCCCCAACAGGTCCTTTCCCACCACTTGAATTTAAACTGCAGCTCCTGCTCCCATCCCGGGTATGCAGCAGCATTCCCCACACCCCTTTCATCTAGGATGCTCTGCTATTTTCTAATTTTCTTTACTTTATTAATCACCACCATGAAAAATGCCCCCCCTCCCCCCTACCCTCTCCTCACTTCAAGGCAAAGTTCTGAAATTACAGAAAAAAAAAGCTCGGCATAATAATGGGGGACCCCAAGAGGGTGTCCTCAGCGGAGAGGTTTACGGGGAAGTGAGACTCCATCAGGAGAGCTCGTGAGAGCCTTTCATTCTCCAAATGGAGAGAAAGACCCCACACTGTGAGGCTGACTCCTCAGGGAGGTTCCTGGCGTTTTCAGGAGAAGCACAATCAAGTTTTGGGAGAATGAAAAAGGAATAAATTTGGAGTTCTCATCCACAGTTTTCATCATGCTCAGTCATATCCGACTCTTTGAGACCCCATGGACCGTAACCCACCAGGCTCCTCTGTCCACGGGGTTTCCCAGGTAGAAATACTGGAGTGGGTTGCTCTTTCTTCTTCCAGGGATCTTCCCGATCCAGGGGTCTAACCTGGGTCTCCTGCACTGCAGGCAGACTCCTCACCATCCGAGCCATCCGGGAAGTTCCCTAGAGTAGTATCTGGCACGCCACGGGCGGCATGAAATGCTCGCTTGGTCCTGAGTGCCCTGCGTTTCCTTGGAGGAGGGGCAGCCGGCCTGAAGCCAGGATCTTTAGTGTGTTTCGTTCAGAGTCAGCTGTGGGGCATTTTGCTCAGAATCACAAATCTGGGAGGTCCCCAGGGATGGGAGAGAGCGTCAGGGCTGGAGTCCAACCCGAACACCCCAGGGCAGGCAGGACCACCCAGAGCCTCATTCTCTGGGCAAAGCAGAGTTGACTGCGGACCTGTCTCCCTCCTCACCAGATACGAAGGATAGAAGACAGTGGTTCTGCCAAAGAGGAGACTGCAGAAGACAAGAAGCCAGAGGGGTGTGAGTTAGTAGGGGTTTTGAGCAAAGGTCCCCTATGGCTATACCTAAGTCATCCCGGGGAAAGGGGGCAGGGAGGTCCTAGCCTTCAGGACCTCCCTGGCAGCATCAGACATCTGTGATCTCCAGTGCCCGCAGCACAGCCCCTTGAGAAACGTGAATTTCTCCCAAGCTACGGTGATCCATAAAATGACTTAAGGCACAGCCCTTCGATTAGGACCACCTAGAAGTGGGACCCCAACACTTCAGGCCAACCCAAAGCTTCGGCTGGGCCCTGCCCTTCCTGCCCTAGTCTTGCAGGTCAGTCTCCCTGTAAGATCTGCCCTGGAGAGAGGGGTACAGAAGTGTCCCCGAGGCCCCAGAAAAAAGGATTGGGAATTAGAATGGCCAGCCTTCACAAGTAAGAGCAAGACACCCAGTTCAATTTGAATTTCAGGTACCTATCAAATACTTTGTTAGTATAAGTATCTTCCAAATTCAGTATGAGTATGGCCCATGGAAACAGTGAGACTTTATTTTTTGGGGGGTGGGGCTCCCAAATCACTGCAGATGGTGACTGCAGCCATGAAATTAAAAGACATCTGCTCCTTGGAAGAAAAGCTATGACCAACCTAGACAGCATATTAAAAGGCAGAGACATTACTTTGCCAGCAAAGGTCCATCTAGTCAAAGCTATGGTTTTTCCAGTAGTCATGTATAGATGTGAGAGTTGGACTATAAAGAAAGCTGAGCACCAAAGAATTGATGATTTTGAACTGTGGTGTTGGAGAAGACTCTTGAGAGTCCCTTGGACAACAAGGAGATCCAACCAGTCCATCTTAAAGGAAATTAATCCTGAGTATTCACTGAAAGGACTGGTGCTGAAGCTGAAACTCTAATACTTTGGCCACCTGATGCAAAGAACTGACTCATTGGAAAAGACCCTGATGCTGGGAAAGATTGAAGGTGGGAGGAGAAGGGGACAGCAGAAGATGAGATGGTTGGATTGCGTCACCAACTCGATGGACATGAGTTTGAGCAAGCTCTGGGAGTTAGTGATGGACAGGGAAGCCTGGCGTGCTGCAGTCCATGGGGTCACAGAGAGTCAGACACGACTGAGCGACTGAACTGATGGTCCATGCCCCAGAATGTTTATTGCTTACTTGAAGTTCAAATTGAACTGGGCACCCTGGACTGTATCTAACAACCCAGAGGCCCCCGCCCCAGACAGGGCAGGACATGAGAGTCCTGGGCAAGAGACAGAGGCCCTGGAAGTCTAAGATTTTCAAGATCAGAAGCAGAAGGAGAAACAAGCAAGATTCGTTCTACAGATGAGGAAACCGAGGCCTTGGGAGATGGGCTGACTGGCTGGTGCTGAACCCACGCGCCCAGCTCCCTGCTCTCTGCACACACCCACTGCCTGGAGTGAGTGTGGACCAAGGTCTAGTGTGAGTGGGCCCAGAGTTGGGGGCCACAGCAGCCCCCGGGAGCCCAGCGGCCTCGTCTCCCATACCAGCAGGGTGAGAACTCCCCAGGAGAGGGACCGCCTGGCCCAGCCACCACTCTGCCTGGCCTTGTGTGTCTGCCCAGCCTTGGCTCCTGGCCCCTGAACCAGCCTTTAGGGTCTGGTGCTCCTCACCCCCGCTGCCCCTAGCTTGTCAAAGCCCCAGCCTCTGGGGACCCCAAGCGGCCCGGTGTTTGCACATGAATAGGTGGAGATTTCCTGAGGTCATCTTCCCCCCAGAAATGCACATTTCTCACCAAAAGGGTCCAAGTCGGGCACTGCAGCAAGTGGCCGCTGATCCTGTCCCCAGGGGTCTGCCTGGCTCAACGCGGAAGTCTGCAGGAGCCAGGACCGAAGTTCCCCCAACATTCCCCAGGGCCCTGCCTGGGAGCCGATTTTCAGGGCTGGGGGTGAACCACAGACTACAAAGCGATGCTTCCCTATTTGTGCTCATTCCTTCACTCAGCAAACAGTGGGCCTGTTCCTACCCAGGGCTGGGCGCTCTTCCAGATGCTGGGGCCGCAGGGACCTGCTCTCATGACACGTAGCACAGGTGAACGTCATGGTTTGGGTTGTGAATACGGGCTGGGGGCTGCTGGGGAGCATCCAGAAGGCTGCTCCAGCTGGGGTCAGAGGAGGCGGCATTCAGATGTAGACGAACCCATCTGTGAAGATCGGAGATGAAAAGACCCCAGGCTAAGGGAACAGATGCAAAGGCCCTGGGGCTGGATGGTACGGAGTGCCGCCGGAAGCCGAGGCTGGGAGGTGGCAGGGACCTTGAGGACCGGTGCTAGCTGGCTGGTTTCGTCTTCCTCCACCTTCTGTCTCTGCTCCGAGGGCACACACTGCCCACGATGGACTTGCTCCTCTGTCTGGGCTGGGGCACTGGATGGGGCCAGCCAGGTAGACATCAATCTCCCTCTTCATCCAGAGCCCAGGACAGTGGCTCCTGGTCGAGCCAGACTGGCCAAGGTGGGGTTGGGCTTTTGCCTCCCCATCTGCGTAGGAATGAATGGTGACCCCCAAGGAGACATGTCTAAGTCCTCACCCCCCAGGGCCTGTGTGTTAGTCACTCGGTCGAGTCCGACTCTTTGCAACCCCATGGACTGTAGCCAACCAGGCTCCTCTGTCCATGGGATTCTCCAGGCAGGAATACTGGAGCGGGTTGCTATTCCCTTCTTAAGGGGATCTTCCCGACCCAAGAATCAAATCCAGGTCTCCCATATTGTAGGCAGTTTCTTTACCATCTGGGCTACAGGGAAACCCTGTAAGTGGGACCTTAATTGGAAATAGGGTCTTTGCAGATATAACTAAGGTAAGGATCTCAAGATGAGATCGTCTTGGATTTAGAGTGGACCCTAAACCCAATGACAGGTGTCCTTGTAAGAGGAGAGAAGGGGAAACCAGAAGCACGACCGAGGGGAGGAGGCCAGGCGACAGTGAAGACGGGCTGGGGGAAGGCGGCCAGGAGCACGGGGAGCCCCAGGGGCCAGTGGAGGCAGGGAGGACCCTGATTTCGGGGGGAGGAAATAAACCTGACATCGTCTTAAGCTCTCTGGCGTGTCATCACTTGTTACAGCAGGCCGGGACACTCAAATGCCCGCCTGATCACTGGACAGGAGGCTCAAAGACCTGTGAGCCTTCTTATCTTTTCTGCCTGGACAGTCTATTGAGTCCTTCATTGGGGAGAAGGGGTTACAGGAAGTTTAAGGGTTAAAGAAACTTGGGGGCTGAAGGGAACCCCTACTACCAGACTGGCAGGTAACTGTAGGCTGTCTTTCCTACCCGTGAAGTGGGGTACCACAGCACCCCCTCACCGGGTCTGCAGGGTCTGCCTCTCCAGAAGACCCCAAAGCAAGCATTTCAGCACAGCTTCAGAGCTCTGGAGATGGCCGGACTGGGCTCTGGTCCTCCTGGGCAGCACCCCTGGGAAGGTGATTGGGGGCTGTTTGGGTTCATTAACATTTTCTGGCGACAAACGCGACCTTAATCACATTAGCTCTGAAGTACAAATCAGGCCGGCCCTCGAGCTGGTTTCAAAGACTCTGGGGGCTTGGCCGGTTCTGGGTTTTTCTCCAGGTACTGTTTGCTCCTGTCTTGAAATCCACAGCCTCCTGGGTTGGTGTTAAGGAGCCGGGAAGAGGTCAGGGGGCTCCCCTAGGAAGTGTTAGTGTGCCTGGGGGGCACGGGCCAGACCGCTGGGGAGAGAGACCAGCTGATGGCCTGGCCCTGGAGCCCGGGGTCCCCCACCCAGATCTGGGCTTCCGCCCTTGGTGGGGACTCATATGCCCTTCCTCTCAACCTGGGACTTGCAGGTGGATCCGTGATGATGATGGAAGATGGCTCACCTGTGTGTCTGGCGGCCGGCAAGCTGTTGGAGGGGAGGGGAGGCATAACTGGGCTTGTGTCTGTTCCTCCCAGCAGACAGCCTGGTGGGCCTCTTCCTGGTGAGAGCACTAGATTCCCACGGGCAGTAAGAGAAAGCAAGCTCCAAAGCCCAGGCGGCGCTCAAGCTTCGACCGGCATCACGCTGACCGATCACCCCATTGATCACACAGCCAAGCCCAGGTTCAAGCAGAGACAGAGCCACCGTGTAGTGAGGAAACTGCAGAGGCGCGGTCCAGGCAGAGGCTCCGGGACTGGGAGGAGTCTGGGGCTGTTCCACCGACCGGAGCTGCTTTGCTGTTTTCTTCTTTTTTAATTTCCAGGGTGTGGAAATTCTAAGATTCATCTTAGATTCATTTAATGATTATCTTATAACATCATACTTTTCTTGGGGTTGTTGTTGTTGTTCAATCACTCTTGTCCGACTCTTTCTGATGCCTTGGACTGCAGCACGCCAGGCTTCCCTGTCCTTCATCATCTCCCAGAGTTTGCTCAGACTCATGTCCCTTGAGTCAATGATGCCATCCAGCCATCTCATCCACTGTCGTCCTCTTCTCCTCCTGCCTTCAATCTTTCCCAACATCAGGGTCTTTTCCAGTGGGTTGACTCTTTGCATCAGGTGGCCAAATTATTGGACCTTCAGTTTCAGCATCAGTCCTTCCAATGAATATTCAGGACTGATTTCCTTTAGTATTGACTGGTTGGATCTCCTTGCAGTCCAAGGGACTCTCAGGAGTCTTCTCCAACACCACAGTTCAAAAGCATCAATTTTTTGGCGCTCAGTCTTCTTTATGGCCCAAATCTCACATCCACACATGACCACTGAAAAAGCCAAAGCTTTGACTAGGCAGACCTTTGTTGGCAAAGTGATGTCTCTGCTTTTTAATATACCGTCCACATTTGTCACAGCTTCTCTTCCAAGGAGTAAGCGTCTTTTAATTTCACGGCTGCAGTCACCATCTGCAGTGATTTTGGAGCCCAGGAAAATAAAGTCTGTTGATGTTCCCGATTTCCCCCCATCTCTTTGCCATAAATTGACGGGACCGGATGCCATGATCTTAGTGTTCTGAATGTTGAGCTTTAAGCCAACTTTTTCACTCTCCTCTTTCACTTTCATCAAGAGGCTCTTTAGCTCTTCTTCACTTTCTGCCATTAAGCTGGTGTCATCTGCACATCTGAGGTTATCGATATTTCTCCTGTCAATCTTGATTCCAGTTTGAGCTCCACCCAGCAATACAAATTGAGTTGATTTAAAGAAAAAGATGAAGTAAAAGAGCCAAAATGCTAAAAAAAAAAAAAAAAATTAAGTAAATAAACCAACAGATTATGCAGAAATGGCAACCATAAGTCTAGGTGATTATTTACCTTAGTAGATAGTTGAATTTATTCTGTTTCAAAGATCTGTTCTTAACTACATGTAACCACCTCCAATCCAGCTATCATCAGATGTCACATATTAATTCAGTTATTCACTCAACAAGCACACCTCAGTGAAGCTCAGCTGGTAAAAAATCTGCTTGCAATGCAGGAGACCCCAGTTCGATTCCTGGGTCGGGAAGATACCCTGGAGAGGGGATAGGCTACCCACTCCAGTGTTCTTGGGCTTCCCTTGTGGCTCAGCTCATAAAGACTCTGCCTGCAATGTGGGAGACCTGGGTTTGATCCCTGGGTTGGGAAGATCCTTTGGAGAAGGGAACAGCTACCCACTCCAATATTCTGGCCTAGAGAATTCCATGGACTGTATAGTCAGACACCACCAAGTGACTTTCACTTTTCAACCACCTCCAGTCCAATTATCATCAGACATTCAGATGTCACATATTAATTCAGTTATTCACTCAACAGGCACACAACGAAGGTCCCCTGTGTTCACTGCCCTCCCACTTAACCCAGGAAGGCAAGGCCTGACCCAGGAGCTCACCACCAAAACGGGGCATAAATGCAAGCTATGTACAGACAGAAACAACTATGGTCATTCAGCACTCGCACACAAGGGGAGAGTGACTGGGAAGGCAGCTTATCTGCTGTGTTCTGAGAGCCTCCCTGAGCTGGAGCTGAGAGTCGGATGCTGAAAAGAGATGTCGTCACCACAGGGCCCGGAGGAGCGGTGTGCAGGGGCCCAGGTGCAGGACAGGACGGAGGCCGTGGATGCTGGAAGGCGGGAGGCAGAGCAGAGCAGGGGGAGGCTGTGAGCTGTCTCTTCGGGTGAGCCTTCAGATCTCAGATTCAGTGATCGCTCCCTTTTTTCTTTTTTTATTTCCAAAATCCATCCATTGAACACTTAAAGCCCATTTGAAAAAGCAGTTGTTCTGTGGGCTTTCACTGCATCCCTTCAAGAGATGTCCTTTCCATTTTGGGTCCGTTTCCAGTTGCATCTCCATCACGCATTGGCTGGGCCTTCCTACCCAGGCAGCCAAGGCCCCTTGGGCACATCGTCACGTTTCTGTGCCTGCTCGTGACTCCGTCTTCCCCCAGCCCTTACCTGCTCAGCTGAACAGTGGAGGGTGATGGGGGCCGTGTACAGCCAGCCCAGAGGCACCTTCCTGAGGGCAGGAGAGGCAGGAGGGCAGAAGAGAAGGGGGCCAACCATCCTCTCTCTGCTGACTCCATGGAAAGTCAGCTCCTGGGCCCCTGGTACAAGTGGCAGCCCTCTGCCAGCTCCTGGGGTCAGAAACAATTGACCCTGTAAAGTGGCCCCTTCCTGGGGCCCAGGGCTCAGAAGGGACTGCGCGCCATCCAGGAGACCCATCAAGAAACATTGGCCCTTGATCCTGGAGTTCCCCCAGAGCGCAGGGAAATCTTGGATTCTCCCAGAAGCCTTCAAGGCCGAGCAAGCTGTGTTCTCTACCCCCGGTCCCCGCTACCCTTCCCAGCACCAAGGAAGCAAAATGCCCAGCCAGCCAGCCTGCCTGCCCTGGGTGTCCATTGATCCTTTGCAGCGAGTGGGCTGCAGAGTGTGGGGTGTAGGCGTCAGTCCGTCTTCCCTTCCTCTCTGTCTGGCCCTGCTCCTCTTATCTCCTAGAGTATAATCAACTCCCCCCAAACTTCGTGGTATAAGACAACCATCATTTTCTTCAGCTAACTGAGTCTGTCAGCAACTTGCGCAGGACACAACAGGGCGGCTTGTCCCCGTGACATGATATCTGGAGCCCCAGCTTCGAGGAAAAGCACCTAAGAGTTAGCATCATCCAGAGGCCTCTTTACAAGCCTGGTGCGTGGGCTGGTGTGATTTAGACTCCAGACACAGCCAGGCCTGTTGCCAGACAGCAAGGACCCCCGGCCTCCTCATGCAGCTCGAGCTTCCCCCCTAGTACGGCAGCCGCGGGTGGCCCGGCTCAGGGCTGCAAGCACGAGGGGTCCAGGGGATGGAAGCTGAGTTGCTTTTCATGACCCAGCTAGGGAGGCACAGGGGCACTTCCACAGGTGGGAGCGCTCAGAAGCTCGCCCAGTCACAGGAGAATGGCCACTTTCCAGGCTTCACCGAAGCTCACTGAGCAGCGATCCCCAATCTTTCTGGCACCAGGGGACAATTTTGTGGAAGACAGCTCTCCCATGAACAGGGTCAGAGGACAGTTTCAGGATGATTAGAGCGTGTGTCGTCTATTGTGCCCTTTATTTCTACTATTATTACATCAGCTCCGCCTCAAATCATCAGGCAGCAGATCTCAGAGGTTGGGGACCCCCATCATACACCATTCTATCTGGGCTTCTGCAGAGAGAGGGGTAAGGCTGACAGGTCCTTGTGGAGAGGGGGCTCTGGGGTTTGGCTCCAGGTCTGCCCAGAGTCGCCGCCGTTTTGGCCCCATTTCTGTATTAACAGGGTTTTATCCAAGCGCAGGTTGTCACGCTTGCCTCCATCAGAGGAGGGGTTTTTAGGTGAGACAGGGAGGCATTAAATCTCATGGAATCCCACAGGGAGAAAGATACTGCCTTTCAGCCATTTTCATTAAGAGGAGAAAGTTTCTGCTTGGTGATAGTAAGCCCTTAACACACCTCTAACACTTGCAAATCTCCCTTTAGGAAAAAAAAAAAGGCCATACCCTGGCTCGGAGCTTAGAAAAACTTCTCAGCATCATTTTATGTTTGTTTTCCCGGGTTACCTTCTGGGTATGGCAAGCGACAATGTTTCTCCATTTCGGCTGGAGTTGTAAAGTTTTGGGGTTTTTTTAAGGTTTTATTTGTTCGTTTGTTTTTGACATGTGCACGCTGCTGTGTTTGTTTCTGTTTATTTTCGGCTGTGCTGGGTCTTGCTGCTGAGGGCAGGCTTTCTCCAGCTGTGGAGAGGGGCTGCTCTCTAGTTGCGGGGCGGGCTTCTCGCTGCGGTGGCTCCCCTGCTGTGGAGCGCAGGTCTAGGCTCCCGGGCTTCCGCAGTGGCCGCTTGTTAGCTCTGGGGCCTGGGGGCTTCAATCACTGTGGCACGTGGCCTTAGCTGCTCCACGGCATGTGGAATCTTCCCGGACCAGGGATCGAACCCGTGTTCCCTGCACTGGCAGGCAGATTCTTATCCACTACGCCACCAGGGAAGCCCTGGAGTTGTGAAGTTTTAAAATACAATTATTTAAGTAACAAAGGGATTGATGGAAACAAACATCAGGTAAATGTAAGTTTAGGTCGTATGGTTAAAATCATGCGAGTGGCATCCCCAGAGGTGTGCAGCAGCGGCCCTGGAGTGCCTGAGTGCCTAAGGTTCTGGTAGCGCTGCCTCGGCTCTCTTAAGCCTCCTCCAACCCATGAGAAGGGGGTGCTTATGATCATAATTTCCACCCTGGTGTTGAAGGAACGGGATTCAGGGAGTTCAATCTCTCTGCTCAAAACTCACAGTAAGTGCGGGGCAGCACCAGGAGCCCTTCCTGCCTCCCAAACCCAGGCTCTCCTCCTAGAAGCCCTGGGTCTGGGGAGTCCAAGACTGACAACTTAGAGGGGATGTTTCAGGACCAACATGGGGACGCTCTAGAGATGGAAACCCTGGGGCCAGACCAGACGGAAAGGTGTGGGTACCGGAGCTCGGGGTCCTGAGGGGTGACCTGATCACTGGGCCCCAAGATAATCCCCTGGGGGCAAGTCCTGAGGCTCTTTGGGTTCATCTGGTCAACCCCATGTGGGGTGTGTGCATGTGTGTGTGTAGGGGAGGCAGAGGTCACCGCACACCCCCTAAGGGAAGCAATGGGGATTGAGATTGACACGGGTCTCGGTCTGGGTTTTCTGTACCCCATAAGGATGGCACTGCTGGCCCCAGCCAGCCCCCAGCACCGGAAGTATGGAAGGCAGTCTAAAGCGTGAGACCCTCTCACTTGTGGGGCCCGGGGTCTAAGGGCATCATAGCCAAAGACCCTCTGTCTCTAGATGTTCATGCCACAGGCCTCCTGGGCAAGGCTGGGCAGGCTGGAGGAAAAGTTGGCTCAGGAGGGGAGATATGCCACATTACTTTGGATGTGACCTCTGGGAAAGGAAACCCCCCTGCCCAGGCGCGACAAGGTGTGACCCATGTGGCGGTCAAGACCAGAGAGAGCTGCCACGCCCTGTCCCCACCTCAGCCCAGTGGACACCCTCCGTCCTGTCCCCATCAGCCCAGTTCACTTTAAAATGCAGGAGAGTGGGACTTCCCTGGTGACCCAGGGATTAAGAACCACCGTGCAATGTGGGGGGCGTAGATTCAATCCCTGGTCAGAAAAGTAAGATCCCATGTGCTATGGAGCGTCTAAGCCCGTTTGCCTCAACTACTGAGCCTACGCCTGCTCTGGAGCCCATGTGCCGCAGCTAGAATTCTGGAACCAAAACGGAAGATCCTGCGGGCTGCGACTACGATCCAAGGCAGCCAAACAAATGAATGTTTTTAAAATTACAGATACAAGAGATTGGGAGGAAAGAAACACTTGGAAATAAGTGAGCTATCTGCTATGTTAAATAAATAAGTAAGTCCCTCCCCCTCAAAAAAATAAAGTCCCCTTTATCTAACACCATATACTAAAAGGAACTCAAAATGGATCAAAGACTTAAATGTAACACCTAAAACTATAAAACTCTCGGTAGAAAACATAGAGCAAAATCTTCAGGACATTGGATTTGGCAATGACTTCTTGGTTATAACACCAAAGGCATAGACAACAAAAGAAAAAATAGAAAAAAAAAAAAAAGAAGGGTTATTATGGGATTATATAAAATCATTGATGTGAAACTCTTGAAAACTGGAAAGCACTATAGAATGCAAAGAATCTTTCATTCAATTAAAAAAATAGACAAATTGGACTTTACGAAAATTTTAAAATTTTGTGCAGCAAAAGACACTGTCAACAGAACAGAAAGGCAATCCACAGAACAAGAGAAGATATTTGCAAATCCTGTATCTGAAAAGATATTAATAGCCAGAATATATACCGAACTCATAAACAGCAAACATCCTGATGAAAACAATGAGCAAGGGACTTGATAGACATTTCCCCAAAAAAGACACGCAAATGGCCAGTGCGGACTTGAAAAGATGCTCAGCATCATTACCCAGCAGGGGAGCGCAAATCTAAACGACAATGAGGCGCCACCGAGCACCCAATAGACAGCCACTATCAAAGGAAAAAAAGGCACAAAAATCAAATGTTGACAGGGACGTGGAGAAAGTGGAAGCCTCGCACACTGCTGGTGAGAACGCAAAATGGGGCAGCCCCTATGGAAAACAGCATGAAGCTTCTTCAGAACCTTAAAGCTACCACAGGATCTAGCAATTCTACTTCTGGGCATGTTCTCAAGTGAAAGGAAGTAAAAGCAGGGTCTTGAACAGGTATCATAGCAGCTTTATTCACAACAGCCAAAAGAGTGGAAGCAACCCCAGTGGCCAGGGGTGCGGGAGTGGACAAGCAGAAGGGGAATGTCACTCAGCAAGGGGCCTCTGACCCAGGCTGCAACACGGGCGAACCCCGAGGACACGATGCCCCATGAAATAAGCCGGAAACTAAGGGCCGAAGACTTTGTGATTCTGCTCATAGGAGGTCATGGCAGCCCCCCACAGTGTTCTTGTCTGGGAAATCCCATGGACAGAGGAGTCTGGTGGACTACAATCCATGGGATTGCAAAGAGTCAGACACGACCTAGGACCAAACAAACAAGAGGAGTTAAGTCCATAGAGACAGATAAGAGAGCAATGGGCTAGGGGAGAGGGAAGGGGGATTACTATTTAACAGGGACAGGGTCTGCTGTCCCCGGTAGCTCAGATGGTAAAGAGTTTGCCTGCAATGCAGGAGACTCCGTTCAACCCCTGGGTCAGGAAGGGAGAAGGGAATGGCAACCCACTCTCGTATTCTTGCCTGGAAAATCACATGGATGGAAAAGCCTGGTGGGCTACAGTCCATGGGGTCACAAAGAGTCGGACATGACTGAACAGCTAACACATACAAGGGGACCGAGTCTCAGCCGGGCAGGATGAGAGAGTTATAGGGGATGGATGGGTGCCATGGTTGCACAATATTATGAAGCTATTTCACGTCATTCAATACCTGAATGGCATTTAAGTTGACTTAAACATTCAGGAAACTAAAGATCATGGCATCCAGTCCCATCACTTTATAGCAAATAGACGGCAAAACAATGCAAACAGTGAGAAACTTTATTTTCCTGGGCTCCAAAATCACTGCAGATGGTGACTGCAGCCATGGAATTGAAAGACGCTTGCCCCTTGGAAGAAAAGTTATGACCAACCTAGACAGCATATTAAAAAGCAGAGACATTACTTTGCCAATAAAGTCTGTCTACTCAAAGCTATGTTTTTTCCAGTAGTCATGTATGGATGTGAGAGTTGGATTATAAAGAAGGGTGAGTGCTGAAGAACTGATGCTTTTGAACTGTGGTGTTGGAGAAGACTCTTGAGAGTCCCTTAGGCTGCAAGGAGAACCAACCAGTCAGTCCTAAAGAAAATCAGTTCTGAATATTCATCAGAAAGACCGATTCTGAAGCTGAAACTCTAATACGTGGCTACCTTATGTGAAGAACTGACTTACTGGAAAAGGCCCTGATGCTGGGAAAGATTGAAGGCAGGAGGAGAAGGGGACAACAGAGGATGAGATGGTTGGATGGCATCACCGACTCGATGGACATGAGTTTGAGCAAGCTCCGGGAGTTGGTGACGGGCGGGGAAGCGGGTGTACTGCAGTCCCTGGGGTCACAAAGCATCGGATGTGGCTGAGCAACTGAACTGAATGCCATTCAAGCTGCTACACCTGAAACGCCTAAGGTGACAGATTTATGTTTTAGGGGGAGTTTGGGACTTTTTTTGTTTTGTTTTTTGCTAATGCAGCCCAGAGTCTTTATTTTTTCTAATTTATTCTTAATTGGAGGATAACTGCTTTCCAGTGCTGTGTTGATTTCTGCTGTATAACAAAGTAAATACAGGTCTACATATATGCTCTTCCTCCTGAAGCTCCCTCCCACCCCTTCGGTCATCTCAGTGCGCCCAGCCGAGACCCCTGTGGCTGCGCAGCGGGTTCCCAGCAGCTGCCGGGCCTGCCTGCAGTGGCGCATATACATAAATGCGCCTGTCTTAACTCACCCTGGCAACCCACTCCAGGATTTTTCCCTGGAGAATCCCATGGATGGAGGAGCCTGGTGGGCTACAATCCACGGGGTAGCAAAGAGTCGGACACGACTAAGCGATTTATTATTATTATTATTAAAGTCACCCTAACCTCTCCTTCCCTTGCTGTATCCACAAGTCTGCTCTCCGTTCTTGCCCTACATGAAGTCAGAAAGAGAAAAACAAGTCTTGTATATTAACACTTATGTATGAATCTAGATTTAAATTTTGTTTTCCACAATTAAAAAGAAAGAGGAGTGTGTACATGTCCATCCCAGACTCCCTAACCATCCCTTCCCCCACATCCTTCCTCCCTGGGGGCCATTAGTTGGTTATCTAAGTATGGGAGGCTGTTTCTGTTTCAAAAATAAATTCGTTTGCATCATTTCTTTTTAGATTCCGAATACAAGGGATGTCATACGATATATGAATCCTGGTCTCCTGTCCAGCAGGAAACTGGCTCCTGGTCTCCTCTCCTACAGGGCCTTGACTTGGGGGAGGGCAAGCAAATAATGATATAATTCATTAATCAGTTGATAACTGTGGAAGAGTTACAAAGAGCTGCCAGTGTGGTAAATGCTCGTGGTCCCCACCCAGACCCCTTCCCAGGATGACGCCTTTATCCGCAAAGCTGCTGAGGGCTCCTGAGTCCCCCTGCTCCTTGACTTTCCCAGAAAGGGGGAACCACCGCGCCTGTCTATGCCTCTGAGGGTCTGCCATTGGCTACCAGGGAATTCCTCCACTTATTATTTTTTTTTAAAGAAACATTTAGGTTTCGAATGCTAAATCAAGAACAATTACAATTCATTCTCAATGAAGAACGACCCTGCGTGCCCAGGACCCCCTTGCCAGGTCACATTCTAGAAGAGAAAGGAGTGCATCAGTGCAGGCTTCTGGGTGGGAGGTGGGTTTCCCGAGTTCCCTGCAGGAACCGGGCAAGCCAGCCCTCCTCCGAGAAGACCCCACCACACCCAGATGAGGCCTTTGTTCTGCCTGACAGCGACTCCTAACACCTAGCCAGAAAAATCATCCCATCAGCTCGAAGATAAAAAGGATTGAGGCCTTAAGACTGTAATTAAGTCTCTTAGGAGAATAACAATGACGATAGGGAAGCGTGACTGTTTGTTGTACCCAGCACTTCACAAGCTCTGCGTCCTCAGTCCTGACACCGGGCCCCTGAGGCACAAGGAAGTCACCCGGCTCGTCCAAGGTCACACAGATGGAGGCCCTGAGGCTCGCCCACCCTCCGCCTGGGCTATTTGGTCACCAAGGATGAAAAAACAGAGGAGGAGATGCCCTAGAAGCCTCCCCACCCCACCGGCTTCGTGGCCTTCTATTCTCAACCCGCCAGCCACGTCCTTCCTCCGCTGTCCCCAGCCGACCGTTGAGATGGGGCCCCGGGACCCAGCCTCTCTGCCTTACCTCCTCCCCGACTCCAGGATGAGGGCCCCACCCAGGCAGGGATCTCTGTTTTCCTCACACGGGCATCCCCAGCTCTTGGGACTGTGCCTCAGAGCAGTAGGCATAGTAGACACAGTAGGCACTCAACAGATAAGCTGGCAGAAGTGAATGAATGACTTTTCAGCCCCCTCTTCGGAGAGGGCCAATACAGCCGATATCAGCCTAGGTTAGAGGCTGGAAGGCCAAGCGGGAGCTCAGTTCAACTGCAAGATTCTGCCCATCGTGGGCAGGTTCTCACCCAGAAGCTGGATGAAGCTTTCCGTGTTTGACTGGGACAGACCTGGACCTGCGGGACCGCTGGAGAAAAGGCCAAGGCTGGGCACGGGTCAGGGATTCACTCCTCCCCACCCGCATCCCAAGGAGGAGAAAGAATGACCCCTCTTGCTTCCCCTAGGGCTGCAGCAACCGAGGACCGCAGACCCGGTGGTGTCGCGTAACAGGAATGCACTGTCCTCAGTCCCGGAGGCCGGAAGCCCGAGATCGAGGTGCAGGCAGCTGAGCCCCTTCTGAGGCTGACGGAGCCTGGGCCAGGCCTCTGCACGCCCGCTGGGGGTCTCGGTGCCTTGGCATTTCCTTGCTTGCAGATGCCTCACCTTAGCCCCCCTCCATCCATGGCTGTCTTTCCATGACCTTCCTTTCATAAGCATGCCAGTTGTATGGACGATTACAGCTCATACTAAGGACCTCACTGTAACTCAATTCCTTCTGCAAACACCCTGCTTCCAAACAAAGTGCCTTCTATGTATGGAGGTTAAGACTCCAGTGTGTCTTCTTGCAGGGCACACAATTTAACCCATAACCTTGTCCATGTATTTTTGTCCTCCCTAGATCACGGGCATCAAAAATAATAATGTGATGTCTTAGCAACATAGGTACCATTAAGGAACGCCACAGCTTGTTTTTCCAGTAGTCATGTGCAGATGTGACAGCTGGACCACAAAGAAGGCTGAGAGCTTAAGAACTGATGCTTTCGAACTGTGTTGCTGGAGAAGATTCTTAAGAGTCCCTCGAACATCAAGGAGATTAAACCAGTCAATCCTAAAGGAAATCAGTCCCGAATTGGAAGAAAGACTGATGCTGAAGCTGAAGCTTCAATACTTTGGCCACCTGATGAGAAGAGCCAACTCATTGGAAAAGACCCTGATGCTAAGAAAGATTGAAGGCAGGAGGAGAAGGAGGTGACAGAGGATGAGATGGTTGGATGGCATCACCGACTCAATGGAAGTGAATCTGAGCAAACTCCAGGAGACAGCGAAGAACAGGGAAGCCTGCAGTCCACTGGGTGGAAAAGAGTGGACATAACTTAGGGACGGATCAAGAACAGCCCTGATGGCTTTTTGTGGGTTTTTTTGCCAACCAATTGGATATATTTTATGGGGGGAGGGGAACCCAGATTCTTGGCCCATTAGGTCAGTACTTTTTTTTTTTTTTTAATTGCTGTTGGCACGACTGAGACTTCCTACACCACATCCTAGTAGAGACCAGTTGGATATATATATAGCTGACACAGAGCTCACAAAACACCCTGTTCCTTTACGGTGACTGACACACTCTGGATGGTTCTAGTCTGTACGATTTCACTCTAGTTCCTTTCATTCACATTAACTGATTGGCTTGGTTGTGCGAGTCTTAGTTGCAGCATGCAGGGTCTTTAGTTGCAAACTCTTGGGATCTCCCAGGTGGCTCAGTGGTAAAGACCCCGCCTGCCAAGCAGGAGAGGCAGATTCGATCCCTGGGTTGGGAGGATCCCCTGGAAAAGGAAACAGCAACCCCACTCCAGTGCTCTTGCCTGGGAAACCCCATGGACAGAGGAGCCAGGCAGGCTACAGGTCACGAAGAGCTGGACACGGCTTTGTGAGGGGCACGCACGCGCACGGGAACTCTTAGCTGCTGCCCGTGGGATCTAGTTCCCCCACCAGGGATCGAAGCCTGGCCCCCAGCACTGGGAGCTCATAGTTTTAACCACTGGGCCACCAGGAAAGTCAACCTTCCAGTTCCTTTTAAGGCTAGCTGGGGTTCATTATGCTGATTTCAAGACCCCTTGGTGAGAGGTTGAAAAATCTGTTTATGACCGGTCTGGGAGCTACACTCTCCACCCGCGGGAAAGCACAGAGCAGGTGGCCTGGCCCAGGCCAAGGCGACGGGCACAGCTCTGGTTAGTCCCCGGATGAGCAGGGTGCGAACTGGCCCCATCCAGAGAATCAGTTGCAAAAATCAGAGTCATCGCGAGACTCTGACACTCCCCACCCCTCACCCCCACCCCAGGCTCCTGTCTTCAAGGGCACATTTGTGTGGACACAGCTGGCTAAAATTCGTCTCCCCCACCCCCAGCCCCAGGCCCAGCGAGGCAAGGCTCAGGGCCTCAAATAGACACTGGGAGACAGGGAGTGGGGAGTCCCATATTGGCATTTCAAGGCAGGTTTTAATCATTTGCAATACCTTCCCCAGTTACATTCATCAAGGCCAATGGGACTCTTTATACGTGGTGAACATTTTCCATTTATTCTGTATTTCGATGTGCACAGCACATACATCACAGTATGGGTCAGCACCTGTATAAAACTACAGACAGATTCTGAAACAGCAGTAGGTACAGAAACCGCAAACCCCATCACAGCAACAGAAACACTTTACAATATTTCACAGATTCAACGACACCTCTAAACGCTCCACACTTGATTCACCGACTATATACACATGGTCAAGGATGGCTGAGTACTCCCCTTAAGACATCTGAGTTCCTGACAATCTGATCGGGCTCTGAGACAAGGCGTCGTGCAATATGCAAGGCATCTGAAACAATCTGGTTTGTTACTATGTGAATACAGTAAATACAGAACAGCCATAAATTCCAGCCCCTGCTCCCCCCACCAAAGCTTCCCCCCTCCCCCCTGCAATCAGCACCCAGATCTCTGAGCATCGCTCAATACTCCTGGAGTCTAGGGTGTGGTTTAAAATTTTTTTAAAAATTTTTACTGCCAGGTCTGAACAGCAGTGTGAGATGTAGCGTCCCGTCTTAAGTGGCTTCTTTCTTCTAGGCTTCAGTTTAAGAACAGTATTTTAAGTAGATGATTTGCATTTGAACAAAGAGTTTTATGGTTTAAAATTTTTTTAAAAATTTTTACTGCCAGGTCTGAACAGCAGTGTGAGATGTAGCGTCCCGTCTTAAGTGGCTTCTTTCTTCTAGGCTTCAGTTTAAGAACAGTATTTTAAGTAGATGATTTGCATTTGAACAAAGAGTTTTAAAAAGGAATGTGAAAGACAAAAACGCCAATCAGATTTTCCAGTCTTGCTGTCTGTAGACTCCCATAAAGTTAATTCGGGAGACAGTTCAGAAACATCTTAGGAGAGTATTAAAGTCTTGAGGAAACATTCGGAGCATTTCTGGTAGCAAGCTAAGGTCATTTTGTATAAACTCGAAAAAGTCATTCATTAAAATTAAATGTTTGCCATCACCTCGGAACTTTTTTTAAACCTCACCGACCCTTGCCTCTTCCATCTTTGCTTCCAGGACAGGGGTTACATTTGTAAAATATAGAAAGAAAAATATAAGGTTACTTGGTGGCCATATAGTGTACTCCAACAGCTGTCTGCAAATATTTTCACGATGATTATCCTTACTAAAAGTAAATCGTGGGGTAAAGATAGCTCAAACGTGACAAGGTTCGAATGGGGCGCACCAACGCTATCTGCAATCCTTTTTGGCTACATATGGGAAAAAAAAAAAGTCACTTGGGATGGCAAAACTCTACACTCGGTCTGAGCTTTCTGCAGATTTTGCCAGATGAGCAGTTGAAGGGCTTTTGAGGTAGATGTGAAATCCACTTAATCAGGAATGCAACAGACAGAAGCAGCACCTTCTTGCATGCAAACTGCCTTAAGTGTTTGTGGACAATTACAGGGACATTTCACCTAAATGAACAGCTAGTTCCAGCCCAAAGCTTCCCAAACACAGGGAAGTGTGTTTTTAAAAAGAAGGCATATATATATATATACATGCTATTACTTATCAGAAATCTCCACTGCTACAAACTGTCTCTCACCCCTCGGGTTTTGGCGGTGGTTATAAATCCAATCTTGTCCATTCCCAGCCTCCCAATGGAATATCAATTCCTCTCCATCGGATTTTACAAAATCATTTTGTATTTGCCCTTTCCCAACGGCCACAGAGAAACAGTGGCTGTGGCCGGTCCAAAAAAAGAAAACAGGAGTTTATAAAGTTGCCCACGGGTCTCCCCCATCTGGTAGACTGAGGAAGATTGACTGCAGCAAAGTTCAAAGGTCATACATGGCAGATCTAAAAACGGAGTGGCAGCGGTGGCCTCGACAGGGCGCTTTCTGTACCCGAAGTAAACCGATACGTCCCGAGGAATATCTTCAGGGCAGAAAGGGAGCGGGGCACCGCAGGATGCTAGGAAGGGAGCCAAGCCTGGGAGCTTCCTTCACTGGCTTCCAAAGCCCCAGGAAACCTTTCCAGGCACAAGGATGCTCACTGCCAAACCAAAGGGGACAGTGCAAAGCGGGGGCTGATGTCGGACGCTGACATCACCGGTTTTAATACATGGAATAGCAGCAGCCACTTGTGACAACTTTCCAACAAGTGGGATAAACCCAGTGGAAGGGTCTCTACTGTTTTACCAGCAAAAGTCAGGCTTTGGTTCGGGGCAGGGGGCAGGTTGCTTTTGTTCTTTCAGAAAAATTACAAAACACATCCACAGAACCATAAATAATTTGGTGGCAATATATACACATTTAAATAATTAATTTAAATATCTTACACCTTCTCTTTCATTCAGCTGTCCATTTGAAGAAAGTGCGCCAAGGGGACCCTAGGTACTCCCCTCCGGGGGCCGCTAAGAGTCACAGCCTGGGGAGGAAGTGGGTGACCTTCATGGTGGGGGACACCCGGTTCCCCTTCTTGGTCTTCCCGTTCTTACTCAGGGCGATGAACATGCCGGGGTACCGGTGGCACTCGTAGGCGTTGTAGTTGTTGGGGAGGAGGATCTCTTTGAACTTGCACTCGTCCGTGAAAAAAGGCTGGGTGGGAAGGAGGAGCCGGGTCAGGGGGCCATTGCGGGCCAAGGGACCTCTGGGGCAGTGGTCAGGGACTCCTCTCTCTCCCAGCCCCTCCTTGGCTGGGAGGTCCCTCCTGAGAAGTCAGGGCATCCAGACTTTCACAGGGTGAGGAGAGGGGCCCCGCCAGTCCCCAGCAACTGCTACTCCAGGCACCTGCCCGGCCCCTGGAAGCCAGAACAGTGCGTCCTCACTGGGTCTGCCTAAAGACTGCCAACTGGGACCCGCCCCGGGCGCTCCAGGCAACGGCTCCCGATGGCACCCTTGACCCACTGGGAACAACCACTCAAGGATGGCGGGCGGGAGCGCTGTCCCTGTCTTGGGGCTGGGCCTCTCCTTCGGGCTGGTGGGCGTCCCAGGTGGCGCAGTGGTAAAGAACCCTCCTGCCAATGCAGGAGATGCAGGTTGGATCCCCGGGTTCAGGAAGATCCACTGGGGAAGCAAATTGGCAACCTACTCACTCCAGGATTCTGGTCTGGGAAATCCCACGGACAGGGGAGTCTGGCAGGCGAGGGTCTATGGGATCGCCAAAGAAATCCAATAGGACTGAGTGACTGAACAGCAAGGGTGAGCGGCACTGCCCCAGGAGGGGGGCGACCCCCACCGCAGCTCACGATCCTGGCGTCGGACGGCCTGGAAGCGTCGCGGTGCTGCCCGGCTCGGCGGGGCCCACGGTACTCACCGAGCCGTAGAGCCTGCCCCGGCTGCTCATGGCCACGAAGAGCCGGCTGGCCACCCCGAAAATGCTCACCACCCCGCGCTCCACCGGCGACAGCTCCAGCAGGCCTGGGGGCAGGGCGCGGGTCACTCCCGGGCACGGGGCCCTCGGCCCGAGCTTCCCAGCTGGCCCCCTCCTCCGCCTGCGCCCCTCCGGGACCCCCACTTCTGGGGGTGGAGATGAATCTAAATGGCCCTGCTCCCTCCGCGGTTCAGGCCGCCCCCCAGGGGCCCCCGCAGCCCCGCGGACTCGGCCCCTGTCCCGGCCCCGCGCCGGCCGCGCCCAGTCCGGAACTGCAGGAGCGGGGTGGCCCCCTGCAGCCCCCGAGTCCGGCCCCGACGTGGGCGCCCGGGCCGGCCCCCCGCGGGTTGCCGGTGGCTGCGCCGCGCTCCTGGTGCCCACGAGCGAAGGCGCTGGAATCCGGCGCCCAGATTCCGGACTTCTGAAGGCGGGAGGCGGGCTCCGCCGCCGGGTTGCGCAAAGCCAGAAGTGTTGGCGTCCCCGGCGTCTCTACGCCGGAGGGGACCGGACCCCAAGTCCGCTCCGGTTCCCATAGCCCAAGAGCAGGTGCCGGCAGACCTTCTTGTGCGAGCTGGAAGGGGCGGCCGCTGCCCCGGGGCCCGACCCTCCCCGTCCGGCCCGCCACACTCACTGTCACTCGCGTCCGCGTGCACGCCGCCGATGCGGCCGTCGGGGAGCACCTGGAGGTGGAAGCCGATGCCCACGTTGCAGTACAGCCTCCGCAGGCGCTTGATGCCCAGCAAGTAGTCGCCGGCGCCGCTCTGGACGGCAGCCTCCTTGGGCTGCGCGGCCACCGGCAGGCGCGCCAGCGAGCGCGCCACCAGGCTCTCCCAGCGGCGCTCCAGCTCGGCCTCCAGCGTGCCGTTGTGGGAGGTGGGCGCGGCGGCGCCCCCTCGGCCGGCCCAGGGCGCCAGCACGGCCAGCAGCACCGCCGGGAGCAGCGCCGCCGCGGCCGCCCCGGGCCCCGCCATCCCCGCCCTCGGGCCGTGCGTCCGCGAGTGGGTCAGTGCGCCCGGGAAGCCGGCGGGCGAGCTCGTCTGGGGGAGATGTGTATAAGAGACAGCATCAGGCCATAATGGGCACAGTGGGGGTGGGGGGTGGGAGATGTGTATAAGAGACAGCCTATGAACTGCAGCACACCATGAGTCAAGGTAAATTGGATGTGGTCAAGCAGGAGATGGTAAGAATAAACATTGACATTTTAGGGATCAGTGAACTCAAATGGACAGGAATGGGCAAATTTAATTCATATGACCGTTATCTACTACTGTGGGCAAGAACCCCTTAGAAGAAATGGAGTAGCCCTCACAGTCAACAAAACATTCTGAAACACAGCACTTGGGTGCAATCACAAAAATGACAGAATGATTTTGGTTCATTTCCAAGGCAAACTATTTAACATCACAGTAATTCAAATCTATGCTCCAACCTCTAATGCCGGAGAAGATGAAGTTGAACCATTCTATGAAGGCCTACAAGACCTTCTAGAACTAACACCAAAAAAGATGTTCTTTCATCATAGGGGGTTGCAAAAGTAGGAAGTCAAGAGATACCTGGAATAACAAGAAAGTCTGGCCTTGGAGTACAAAATGAAGCAGGGAAAAGGCTAACAGAGATTTGTCAAGAAAATATGCTGGTCACAGCAAACCTTTTTCCAACTACACAAGAGACGACTCTACACATAGACATCACCAAATGGTCAATATGGAAATCAGATTGATTATATTCTTTGCAGCAGAAGATGAAGAAACTCTATACAGTCAGCAAAAACACGACCTAGACCTCACTGTGGCTCAAATCATCAACTCCTTATTGCAGAACTCAATCTTAAATTGGAGAAAGTAGGGGAAAAACACTAGGCCATTCAGGTATGACCTAGATCAAATCCCTTATGATTATACAGTGGAAGTGACAGAGTCAGGGGATTAAATCTGATAGACACGAGTACCTGAAGAGCTATGGACAGAGGTTTGTAACATTGTACAGGAGCCAGTAACCATAACCATCCCAAAGAAAAAGAAATGCAAGAAGGCAAAATGGTTGTCTGAGGAGGCTTTACAAACAGCGAAGAAAGAAGAGAAGTGAAAAGCAAGGGAGAAAGGGAAAGGTATACCCAACTGAATGCAGAGTTCCAGAGAATAGCAAGGAGAGACAAGAAGGCCTTCTTCAATGAACAATGCAAAGAAATAGAGGAAAACAATAGGATGGGGAAGACTAGAGATCTCTTCAAGAAAATTGAGATATCAAGGGAACATTTCATGCAAGAATGGGCACAATAAAGGACAGAAACAGTAAGGACCTAAGCGAAGCAGAAGCTATTAATAAGAGGTGGCAAGAATACACAGGAGAGCTGTACAGAAAAAAGGTCTTAATGACACGGGTAACCACGATGGTGTGGTCACTCACCTAGAGCCTGACATCCTGGAGTGTGAAGTCAAGTGGGCCTTAGGAAGCAGTACTACAAACAAAGCTGGTGGAGGTGATGGAATTCCAACTGGAATTCAAATCCAATGCAGAGTTCCAGAGAATAGCAAGGAGAGACAAGAAGGCCTTCTTCAATGAACAATGCAAAGAAATAGAGGAAAACAATAGGATGGGGAAGACTAGAGATCTCTTCAAGAAAATTGAGATATCAAGGGAACATTTCATGCAAGAATGGGCACAATAAAGGACAGAAACAGTAAGGACCTAAGCGAAGCAGAAGCTATTAATAAGAGGTGGCAAGAATACACAGGAGAGCTGTACAGAAAAAAGGTCTTAATGACACGGGTAACCACGATGGTGTGGTCACTCACCTAGAGCCTGACATCCTGGAGTGTGAAGTCAAGTGGGCCTTAGGAAGCAGTACTACAAACAAAGCTGGTGGAGGTGATGGAATTCCAACTGGAATTCAAATCCTAAAAGTGATGCTGTTAAAGTGCTGTACTCAATATATTAGAAAATTTGGAAAACTCAGCAGCAGTCACAGGACTGGAAAAGGTTAGTTTTCACTCCAGTCCCAGAGAAGGGCAATGCCAGCTGCTACTGCTAAGTCACTTCAGTCGTGTCCGAGTCTGTACGACCCCATAGACGGCAGCCCACCAGGCTCTGCTGTCCCTGGGATTCTCCAGGCAAGAACACTGGAGTGGGTTACCGGCCCCCGCCCCTGGCTTCGCCCGGCCCACGGACCTGGGGGTCCCGACCCTGGCGTCTCCTCCGCTCTTGTCTTTCCGCCAAAGTTTGGCCTCTTGCACTTTGTCCGTGCCTGTCGGGTCTCCATGGGTGTCCCTCTCCGCCTCAGCCCTCACTCAGCACCCTCAGCTCGGAGAAGTCACTCCTTGCGCTTTGCCTTTCAGGGTCTTTCCAGAACCTGTGCTCGGCTGGGACCCCGGGGACCCACCTGGGAATGAGGGCCGGTAAGAGCAGCACACACCGGAAGGGCCAGTGCCGGGGAGGAAGAATCCAGCGCTACAGGCTGGAGGGAGGCAAGGACCAGGGGCTGGCCCCCTGAGCGCTGGTGGTCAGGGATGGAGCTATGGCCTCCAGGAGGAAGCATGCCCTGAGCGGGGGGCCTGGATGGGTGGTGCTGAGAGAAGGCAGGGCGGGTTGGTGCACCCCAAGGCCACTGGCCCTGCACCCCCATACCCACCCACTGCCACGCGAGGACAGGGGGCCGAGCCAGAGAGGACAGCACTGCCCCCCTTCCCTTTAATTCTGCAGCGAGAATACTGAGGAGCCAGAGGCAGAACCCCCAAGCCCAGGCCAGGCTTTGGACAGGCTCCCTTCCCCCACCTGCTGTCCCCACCCCCCACCCCCACTGTGCCCATTATGGCCTGATGGGGCGGCGTCCAGCAAGATGCTGGCTCGCCCAGGTGTGAAAACCCCTGTTCTCAGTAGTACCTGGAGAGGCTGCTGTCACCTCCCAGCAGCCCCGCCCAGCCGCCACCGCAGGGGGCCCGGAGCCACCCTACCCGCTGTGGCCACCAGCGCCTGTGACTGAGGCGTTTCAGCCTCTCCGCCTCCACCCCATTCCTGCCCGAGGAGCCCGGACCAACCTCCGCGGCCTGCTGGGGCTCATTCGCACCACAGCGGGGACCTGGGGGCTTGCGGTCTCTGGCTTGAGCCCAGAGACGGGGCTCCCGGGCTCAGTGAGGGCCCTGGCAGGATGGACCCCCGGTCTGCAGTTTCCTCAGGGAGATTCCTTGCTCTTCTCGGGACCCGTGGCCTGACCACCCAGTGGCCACCTGGGCCGGGCCTTCCTGGGAGGCCAGGTGACGGCTCTAAGGCCAGCTGTGCAGCTGCGTGCACCCCGGGCCCCCTCCCGACAGGACGCGGGAGACCAAGACCTGCCCCAGCTCTGAGCCTCCCCCTCTAGGGTGACCGGGGCAAGTCCTGCTGCCCCTGGGCCCCCAAACCC
Source organism: Cephalophus harveyi (assembly GCA_006410635.1). Classification (NCBI taxonomy): domain Eukaryota; kingdom Metazoa; phylum Chordata; class Mammalia; order Artiodactyla; family Bovidae; genus Cephalophus; species Cephalophus harveyi. The sequence goes on from SJYT01012209.1 coordinate 265,829, forward strand.
CTATGTACAGAAAAGCCTGGAAGGTGGGCTCGTCTCTGGGTCCACGTGGGTACCTGCTCTGGGGAGGTGGGGCCCAAGCCCTCTGAGGTCCCCCCCAGCCCCTGGCAGAGTGTGCCCCCTCTTCCCACAACCCCACGGGGAGCTCCCTCCCCGGCTCCCCTCTTTGCTAGCAAGTTCAGCTCAGTTCCAACCTGGGTTTGATCCCCAGGTCGGGAAGATCCCCAGGAGGAGGAAATGGCAACCTGCTCCAGTGTTCTTACCCGGAGAATCCCATGGACAGAGGAGCCTGACGGGCCACAGTCCACGGGGCCGCAAAGAGTCAGACACGAGTGAGTGGCTAAGACAGGTTACAGGAGGAGGAGGTAACAGGGTGGCCTTTCCGCCTGGCCCTGCTTCACTTATACACATCTCCCCCCGCCCCAGCCCCAGCCCCACATCTCCCAGAGACTCCCCTCCAACCACTGTCCTCAGGAGCTTCCTCCAGCTCTCCAGCCTCTGGACTGCTCCCTGCTCAGGGCTCCTCTCAGATACCAGCCGCTCTGGAGGCATGCCATGACGCCCACCTCAGGGGAGGCCTCCTCCTCCCAGCCCATCTGGTTGTGGTTTCTTTTCAGCCCTTAAGGGGCCTTCCTTTCCTTGCTGACCCCTCCTCTCCACTAGAAATTGGCCCTGATGCACCTGAAGAGGCTGGTCTACCAAGAGTCCTGCGGTCCCCTCTTCAGGGTCCCACGGAGGGTCTGTCTCTCTTGGTCATGTGATGTTAGCCTTTCACTTCTGATCCTGCTCAGTTTCTCCATCTGTATAATGGGTATAGTGGGCAGGAGGAGAAGGGGACAACAGAAGACGAGATGGTTGGATGGCATCACCAACTCAAGGGACATGAGCTTGAGTAGGCTCCTGGAGTTGGTGAAGGACAGGGAAGCCTAGCATGCTGCAGTCCATGGGGTTGCAAAGAGTTGTACATGACTGAGCGGCTGAACAACAACAATGTAATAGGCATACCAGTAACTCATTCCAGGGGTCATCAACCTCTACAAGAGAGGGTGGGCTGTAGGGAAAGGATGAAAGCAGGCAGTCCTTCAAACCGCCAGCTCTTAGGGCCCAGCTCGCCATCCACACTCAGAATGTGTGAAATAATCACTCACATTTTTATCTTATGGGAGGCCCCACCTCGCGTCACCAACCGTGCCTGGAGGGAGAAAGTGGCAGACAGAACAAAAACTCAGAACTGAAACCAGCCAGTCCCCGCCCACAATCCTCTGGTGACCTTTTCTAACCTACAGAAAAATTGCGATGTCCTGTCTTCTTGATTTCTTCTCCTTTGTAAGAGTGACGAGGCTTCTTAGAATCACCAGCCCCAGCTGTTAAGGACTTACTTGGCTTCATAGTAATAATAATAATAAAGCAGTGCTGCATAAAGATTCAATTCCAGTCCTTAGGGTGGAGTGTCAGGGCCCAGCCTGGGGCAGGGCTCCCAGGCCGCAGACTTTGCAGTTTGTTCAACTTCCTTTTCTTGACTTTAGTGAGAAGACCCTCACAATGGCCTCAAGGAGAAGGTTAAGGCTGTCTACACAGGCTGCAATTGCTGGGAGAAATATCAACAACCTCAGATATGCAGGTGATACTACTCTAATTGTAGAAAGTGAAGAGGAACTAAAGAGCTTCTTGATGAGGGGGAGAAGAAGAGAGTGAAAAAGCTGACTTGAAAGTCAACACTCAAAAAGCGAAGATCATGGCATCTGGTCCCATCACTTCATGGCAAATAGAAGGCGGAAAAAGTAGAAACAGTGAGAGTTTTCATTTTCTTGGGCTCCAAAATCACTGTAGATGGTGACTGCAGCCGTGAAATTGAAAGACACTTGCTCCTTGGAGGAAAAGCTATGACAAACCTAGACAGTAGGTTAAAAAGCAGAGACATGATTTTGCCGACAAAGGTCCATCTATTCAAAGCTATGGTTTTTCCAGTAGTCGTACCAATGTGAGAGTTGGACCATAAAGAAGACTGAGTGCCAAAAAATTGATGCTTTTGAACTGTGGTGCTGGAGAAGACTCTTGAGAGTCACTTGAACTGCAAGGAGATCAAACCAGTCAATTCTAAAGGAAATCAGTCCTGAATATTCATTGGAAGGACTAATGCTGAAGCTGAAGCTCCAATAATTTGGCCACCTGATGCAAAGAACCGATTCACTGGAAAAGACTCTGATGCTGGGGAAGATTGAGGGCAGGAGGAGAAGCGGGTGACAGAGAATGAGGTGGTTGGATGGCATCGCCGAGTCAATGGGAGTGATTTTGAGCAAACTCCAAGAGACAGTGGAGGACAGGGAAGCCTGGCGTGCTGCAGTGCGGAGGGTCGCAAAGTCGGACATGACTCAGCGACTGAACAACAGCAGCGCTGGCTGCAGTAACCCGATGAGCAGGATTTCTTTGCTGCTGCTGCTCAGTTGCTTCAGTCGTGTCCGACTCTGTGCGACCCCATAGACGGCAGCCCACCAGGCTCCTCCGTCCTTGGGATTCTCCAGGCAAGAACACTGGAGTGGGTTGCCATTTCCTTTAAGAACATCCAAAGAAAGGGGAACTTAAGCCAGTTTTCTGAAAGGCCTTTAGAAATTGTGGCTAAATGCATATAACATAAAATTGACCATATAGCAGGACTTCCCTGGTGGTCCAGTGGTTAAGAATTTCACCTTCAAATGCAGAGGACTCAGGTTCAATTCCTGGTCAGGACATTGAGATCCCACATGCTGTGTAGCAGGGCACCTAAGCCTGTGAGCCACAGCTAAGGCCCAGTGCAGCCAAAAAGAGGTAAGTTTATAAATATCTTTTCCAAAAGAGGAAAATTTTTTCTTACTATCTCATGTCTGAATGCACGGTCAGTGGCATTAAGAATGTCCACGTTGCGTGCCTTCACCAACCGTCATTCTTCTCCAGAACTTTTTCTTCTTCCCAAACTGAAACTCTATGCTCAGTAAACGCTAATCCACCATTCTCCCATCTCCGTGAGTGTCACTCCTCTCGGGACCTCCTGTGAGTAGAATCACACAATACTTGTCCTCTTGTGTCTGGCTTATTTCACTGAGAGTCGGGGGAGAAGGAGGTGACAGAGGATGAGATGGGTGGATGGTATCATCGACTCAGTGGACATGAATCTGAGCAAACTCCGGGAGATGGTGGAGGACAGGGGAGCCGGCGTGCTGCCGACCGTGGGGTCGCAAAGAGTCGGACACGACTGAGTGTCCTTGAGGTTCATGCACATTGTCGCCTGAGCCAGGATCTCCTCCCTTTTTGAGGCTGAGCCGTATTCCGCTGCATAGCTGCCGCACATTTATCCATTCTTCTGTTGGTGGACACGCGGGCTGCTTCAACCTTCTGGTTGGTGTCAGTCACGCTACTTTGAACACATGTATGCGAATATCTGTTGAAGACCTTGCTTTCACTTCTTTTGGGTGTCCACCCAGAAGTGGAATTAGACGATCACGTGGTCACTTCTAATTGCTTAAAGATCCTCCATACTGTTCTCCGTAGCTTTTTGTCTTGTTTTTGGCCATGCCCCACGGCTTGGGGGATCTTAGTTCCCCCACCAGGGATTGAACCGGGGAAGGGAAAGGGCGAATCTTCACCTCTGCACTGTCAGGGAACTGCCTGTTTGTTTGATACTGGTTTTTAAAATTGTATTATATTGATGTGTAGGTGATTTCATTTCAGTCAGTTCAGTCGCTCAGTCGTGTCCGACTCTTTGCAACCCCATGGACTGCAGCCAGCAAAGTGGTTCCATTATACCCATATATATACTCATGGCTTTTTTTTTTTTTGGATCACCGTGATCGTGGGGCATCGAGGGGATGGGATTCAGAGATGAGTCTGTGCCCACGCCATCCCCCACTTTTGTTTCTCTTCCGTCTCCTCTTCAATCCTGGGCTCACATAGCCAGGTCTGAGTGATAGACACAGGGCCAATTTTTACAGCTGGAAACCAACAGAGCATTCCCCAGGTAGAGGCACCAAGCCTGGGCAAGCGAGCTTCCCGGAGAATTATATGAGGTGATAGGTGTTTTGCTGGAAGGGTCGAGGCACCCAGTCTTAGTGGGTTGGTGGGTGCTGCCCCCCTGCCCGAGGGCCCCGGGCACGGCCTGGCCCTGCCTCACCTGTGTCCGCTGGCGGTTTGCTTAGCCTCTCAGCATCCAGTGTCCACCTTCACATGGTCGTGGAGAGAAGAGGACGCAGACTCTTGAGGAGCCCCGGGTGCTGCCCCTGCCGGGAGCCAGCAAGGAACGGCAGCATCTCCCCACAGAAGCTTGTGGTGGGCACGTGTTCCAGCACTGGGTGCTCTGGGAACCCTGCTGACTATTTTTCCTCCCCCAGCCCTGGGAGGTGAGGCCGGGCTAACCACCACCATTTCACAGGAGAGTCCACCGGAGCTCAGGGCCTTCGAGCAGCGCGGTCAAGGTCACCAGGTGGCAGACAGCAGAAGCAGGACGCACACTTGGGTGCTGGACCCCAAAGCAGACCCAGTTTCCCCGTGTGCCAAGTGGAGCTCATGGCCCCGACTTTGTCTGCCCGGTGGGGTTAGGGGTCTAAACTGCAGGTGAGAAACCTTGCCTCAACCCAGATGGAAGTCCGGCTCCACAAGCTAGTACCGTGATCCTGAGAGATTCATCTGCTGAGAAAATCGGAGCGAGAACTTGCTGGCGGCCCCGCGGTTAGAGCTCATGAGACCCATGGGCAGACCCAGCTCCCCACCTGCCCCGTTAAACATTTCAGATCAAAGACAGAGCTGGAGGGACGCAGCCCTAGGTATTGAATCTGACCCTCTGGTTTCACAGTGGTCTGCAGAAAGCCAGAGGAGAAAGGGGCCCTGCGGAGTGTGGCTGGTGGGCCTGGCAGGCTGAACACCAGGAAGGCTGGGGTAGGGGCATCAGAGGCATGGAAAGGGCGTGGCTCACCCACCCCGAGGCTCAGCGTCCCCCGGCAACCCTGATACTGGGGTCCACCCTCCCCTCAACCTCCGGGTCAGTTGCAGCAGTAAGCGTGGGACTGAACCCGTCTCAACGTGAGAAGACAGAGGAGGTTCCCCGCCCCCCACTCTTATACACATCTAGATGTGTATAAGAGACAGGCTGCTGCCCACCCCCCAGCCCAAAGGCCCTCAGATGAGTCACCACTTGGGCGGTGGAGGTGGAAGAAAGGTCCTTTGAAAAGTCAGCTCAGGCCACTTCACCCCTCCTTCCCGCGTCGCCACCTCTGCTTGCTTCCTCCCAGGTCCCTGGATGGACTCTCTGAGCCCAGGGAGGGCTCTGGACCCTGTCCTCAGGCTGGGTGCCACATCTGTGCCCCACTGGGTCTCTTTTCTTTCCCTCTCTCCCCTTCCAGGAAAGCAAAGCCAGGAAAAAACCTCAAAATATTACCCTCCCCTGCTCACTTATCTTTCGGGGTAGTGATCAATCCTAGGCCCCGAATCAAGGGGCGATGACTTCCCAAAGACTGCTGGGATGATGGGATGTATGGGCCGGGCTGCGTCCAAATGCTGGTCCCTCCTCTGTGGGGCTGTGTGGCCTCAGGCAAGTCTCTCACCCTCTCTGAGCCTCAGTTGATTTTTTTTTTTTTCTGTTGAGTTGGGCCTATAATGGTGCCCACCACAGAGGGTTTCTGGGAGGCCTGAGTGAAATGAATGGAGATGGGGTGGAGGGGTAGACGAGCGGGAGGGGGGATGGTTGTGTTCCCTGAGAAAGTGGGTTTCTCCAGCCAGACCTCAGCTTCTCAGAGCCGAAATGAAACAAGCCATGGCCTGGTGTCTCAAGAACCCCTGGTGTCTCTTCCCAAGGCCCACCTGGTCTCTGGGGGCTGCAGGGCTTGAGGCTGGTGATGGGGTTGGTTCCCCTCTGCTTCCACCCTAATCGCCTGGAGAGGGGCTGCCACAGCCCAGACTGGCAGGAGAGCTAAGCAGCGTCTGCAGGGGCTCCCAGGCCGAGTATCCGAACGTCTCTGGACCCTTCCCGCCGGGGCTGGGGACAGGCTCGTGTGGTCTTCCTGCAGAAAGATTTCACCTTTGGGGCTGCCCCTCCCTTCCCCTCTCCCTCACATCTCTTTCTAGGCACTTCTGAACTTCCCGTGTCACCTGCCTGAGACGCTTTCAGGCCCACAGAGGGTTGCTATTCGTTGTTCATTGCCCTTTGCCAAGTCGTGTCTGACTCTTTGCGACCCCATGGACTGCAGCACTCTAGGCTTCCCCATCCATCAGCACCTACCAGCGTTTGCTCAACCCCATGTTCATTGAGTCAGTGATGCCATCCAACCATCTCATCCTCTGTCGTCCCCTTCTCTTCCTGCCTTCAGTCTTTCCCAGTATCGGGGCTTTTCCAATGAGTTAACTCTTCACATCAGGTGGCCAAAGAACTGGAGCTTCAGCATCAGTCTTTGTAATGAATATTCAGGACTGATTTCCTTTAGGATGGACTGGTTTGCTCTCCTTGCTGTCCAAGGGACTCTCAAGAGTCTTCTCCAGGACCACAGTTAGAAAGCATCAGTTCTTCGGCACTCAGCCTTCTTTATGGTCCAGCTCTCACATTTGTACAAGGCTTTGACTATACAGACTTTTGTGTATCTGGATAAATCTGTCCTGTCCAAATACGGATTACTACTGACCTCAGTCTGGAAACTACTAATGGTATTTTTTTGGGGGGGGGAGACATGTGTATTTCTTTGTCCCCAGGGACAATCAGAGGTGAGGACCTCAGTGGCGAAGAGGGCCCCCTTGTCTGGACCTCCCCGCTCAGGCCGGGCAGCCTGCCCAGAGCGGCCTTGCTCAGCCCAGGTTTCTTTCCTTCAGGGCAGCAGGTGTCCACTGGGAACCCCAGCTCCTCTTCCTCCCTGGCCAGATGTCCTCAGAGTCAGTTTCATCCTCATGTGTGTGAATGAGCTGTCTCCCTTGTGCTTTTTCAATCTGAAATCCAAAATTTGTTGTATATAGTTGCAAAGAACGTCATCTCTAATGTGTTTCAAATACTGACATTTTAAAATAAAATTCTTCTGTTTCTCTTTTCAACGTGTCCAATGGAGTCTAAAAAATCCATAACACTTTATCTTCCATCTTTTAAAAAAAAAAGTAACAAGCTTTACACTAACAGCCAAAAATCATAAATCATGTCTTTTTTCTTTGTATTCATATTCCCCACACAGTTTTATCCAAATGTAGGGGCTTCCCTGGTGGCTCAGAGGTTAAAGTGTCTGCCTCCAGTGCAGACACCGGAGACCCGGGTTCGATCCCTGGGTACTGACCTCAGTCTGGAAACTACTAATGGTATTTTTTTGGGGGGGGGAGACATGTGTATTTCTTTGTCCCCAGGGACAATCAGAGGTGAGGACCTCAGTGGCGAAGAGGGCCCCCTTGTCTGGACCTCCCCGCTCAGGCCGGGCAGCCTGCCCAGAGCGGCCTTGCTCAGCCCAGGTTTCTTTCCTTCAGGGCAGCAGGTGTCCACTGGGAACCCCAGCTCCTCTTCCTCCCTGGCCAGATGTCCTCAGAGTCAGTTTCATCCTCATGTGTGTGAATGAGCTGTCTCCCTTGTGCTTTTTCAATCTGAAATCCAAAATTTGTTGTATATAGTTGCAAAGAACGTCATCTCTAATGTGTTTCAAATACTGACATTTTAAAATAAAATTCTTCTGTTTCTCTTTTCAACGTGTCCAATGGAGTCTAAAAAATCCATAACACTTTATCTTCCATCTTTTAAAAAAAAAAGTAACAAGCTTTACACTAACAGCCAAAAATCATAAATCATGTCTTTTTTCTTTGTATTCATATTCCCCACACAGTTTTATCCAAATGTAGGGGCTTCCCTGGTGGCTCAGAGGTTAAAGTGTCTGCCTCCAGTGCAGACACCGGAGACCCGGGTTCGATCCCTGGGTTGGGAAGATCCCCTGGAGAAGGAAATGGCAACCCACTCCAGTATTCTTGCCTGGAGAATCTCACGGACGGAGAAGCCTAGTAGGTTACAGTCCACGGGGTCGCAAAGAGTCGGACACGACTGAGCGACTTCACCAACCAAGGTAATTTTGGTCTTGAAAATCTTTCTTGATAATATTGTCATAATTCTTTGGAACAAAAATATTTCTATGAACTGAAATATTTTTGAAATGAATTTCTTGTGACTATTAGCATTAAATATTCTTGCTTTGGATTTTGTTTTCATCAAAATTCTTAGCATACATTGTTGATCAAAATACCATGTATATGATAGCAAATAATGGATAAGCAGAAAGCATAAATAAAACTGCATTGAAATGAATCTTTTAATTTGAAGTATGATTTGAAGGTTTTTTAAATTATTTCATATCATCATTATTACTTATTGCTGGAATAATGTGGAATTTGGCTTCCATTTCATTCTTGTTTTCCATTTCTGTTGATGTAAAAGCCAAAAAGCTTATTCACAGAAATAATTAGAAGGAATGGAAGGTTTGTTATGGTGACATCACCCAAGGATTTGAACACCCACCAAAGTATATGTTCAAAATCACATACAACGTATCATCAAAAATGTATTTCCTGCTGTCTGCTGACACACTAGACCCTTTTTTAAAATTAAACATAATTGCTTAACAGTGTTGTTAGTTTCTGCTGCACAGTGACGTGAATCAGCTCCATGTGTACACGCATTCCCTCTCTCTTGAGTCTCCCTCCCACCCCCCGTATTGATCGAACTCGTATCCCCTGCATTGGCAGGTGATTTCTTTACCACTGAGCCACCAGGGAAGACCCTAGATCCTTTTCTAAGTTTGTTGATAGCAAAGACTCAGAAGCTGCCTGAGTTGGCAAAGGTTTTTTCCGGCCAAGCTGTGTGACCAAGTTCCCCGACCAAGGATTGAACCCAAATCCTCTGCAGCAAAAGCACAGAGTCCTAACCACTGGACTGCCAGAAAAATCCTGGCAAAGGATTTATCATCAGTCATTAGAGTCACACTTTTTCAGCTTCTGGAAAGTTCATCCAAAGGTCTTTTCACCTGAAAAAGGCCGATTAATTATGCCATTTATTCTTTTACTCAGAGGTATACTGTTAAACCCCTTATCATGGAAGGAAAGAAAGAAAGAAAAAAAAAAAGAATGGACATGGACAATTGCCAATTTCAAAATGGCTTGAGCACTGCTATATCCTGAAGTTACAGGTTTCGTTCATCCACCATACAGGAAATTTTCATCATAGAACAACACACTCAGTAAGGTCTGTCCTTGGTGTGAGAGATCAGATTACCATCAGAAGACAGCCTACAGATTGTTTTATTTTTTTATTTTTAAAAATCTATTTATTTATGGCCACACCTCACTCCAGTACTCTTGCCTGGAAAATCCCATGGACAGAGGAGCCTGGTAGGCTGCAGTCCATGGGGTCGCTAAGAGTCAGACATGACTGAGCGACTTCACTTTCACTTTTCATTTTCATGCATTGGAGAAGGAAATGGCAACCCACTCCGGTGTTCTTGCCTGGAGAATCCCAGGGATGGGGGAGCCTGGTGGGCTGCCGTCTGTGGGGTCGCACAGAGTCGGACACGACTGACGCGACTTAGCAGTTAGCAGTGGGTCTTTCTTGCTGTGCGGCGCGCGGTCTTTCTCTGCCTGTGGCGCGCGGGCGCCTCTCCTTGCTGTGATTTGCGGGCCTCACTGCGGTGGCTGCTCTTGTTTTGCCAGAGCGCCAGCTCCAGGGTGCTCGGGCTGCAGCAGCTGTGACTTACTGGCTTCAGTTGCTCTGCAGCACTTGGACCCTTCCTGGTCCAGGGATCAAACCCGAGTTCCCTGCATTGGCAGATGGACTCTTATCCACTACACCACCAGGGAAGTCCTAGCTACATTTTTCAGTTCAGACAAGCGAGCTGACATGCGTGTCCATGGTAGACTCCCCATTGTGGACTTTAACCCTGAGAAAGGCCCTAGTGGACACATCTGTACCCAGAGAGCAAGGACCAGATATCTGCCCGGAGCTGGGGGTCTGCTGACCTCAGGGGCCTCTCTATCAGAAGTGCATCTTTGTCCACCATTGGATTTGGGGGTGGCAAGGTCATTGAATGGAATCGTCCTGCCTCTGGCCCTTAGTTCCCCAAGACGTCCGCATTCCCCACTCCCCCAGGCAGGCCAAGCAGCCTTTCTCCAGCCACCCTTGACCCTCGAAGGGGCGGCTTCCAGTTCAGGGAGAGCTGGAAGGAGTGTCGCTTGCTGCCTCCCCTTGTTCCTTTGTTTGCTTGCCAGAGGCTTCTGCACCAGACAAGAACTCCCAGGTGGGCGAGGTCTAGTTCAGGAGCTGAGCCTTTCTTTCAGGACATGGGAGGAAGATCCAGTGAGCAGAGACGGGAGGGGTCCATCCTAGGAGAGCACAGCTTGGCAATGGGTCCTATACTCTGTCTATTCACCAAGTATGACCAACCTGGACAGCATATTAAAAAGCAGAGATATCACTTTGCTGACAGAAGTCCATCTAGTCAAAGCTGTGGTTTTTCCAGTAGTCGTGTACAGATGTGAGAGTTGGACCATAAAGAAGGCCGAGTGCCAAAGAATTGATGCTTTCGAACTGTAGGGCTGGAGAAGATTCTTGAAAGTCCCTTGGACTGCAAGGAGATCAAACCAGTCAATCCTAAAGGAAATCAATATTGAATGTTCACTGGAAGGACTGATGCTGAAGCTGAAGCTCTAATACTTTGGCCCCCTGATGCAAGAACCGACTCCTTGGAAAACACCATGATTCTGGGAAAGACTGAGGGCAGGAGGAAAACGGGACGACAGAGGATGAGATGGTTGGATGGCATCACCGACTCAACGGACGTGAATCTGAGCAAGCTCTGGGAGATGGTGAAGGATAGAGAAGCCTGGAGTGCTGCCGTCCATGGGGTCGCAGCCAGTCAGACAAGACTGACAGGCTGAGCAGCAGCAGAGGCGACGAGGGCTGGGGCTGCAGGGTGGCTGGGGGACGGAGCAAAGAGGCTCTGCCTTCCTCCCTCTCCTGTCCCAGCTAGCCCCTACTCCCCTTTCAGCCCCTAGCTCCACCTGGACCTTTCAGAGAAGCCTTGCCTGACCTCTCGAGTCCAGCCCCCACCCCAGGGCACAGGGTGGTCAAAGCAAAGCCCAACCTGGGGCTTTTAGAGAAAGGAGGTGACCGTGGCTTCTGCGCACACCTGGCCGCTCCGGGCTCACTCGGACCCGTTAGCTGCGCCAGCTCCCATCCTCCACCCACTGAGTCCGCAAGACCACCGCATCCCTGGTTTGGGCTCCCACGGAGCCCGCAGAGCATCTGCTCCCCTGTGCCCAGTGCTGCCCCGGCCGGGGGGCCGGCTGCAGGGGCTGCCTGAGCCTGGCCCTGGGCGAGGAGCCCAGGATGGGGGCCAGACCGGGCAGGCTCCAGTGGCAAGGCTGGGAGCGGGGAAGCCAGGGAGGCGTGGCCTGGCCTTGGCCCGGCTGGCCCAGACCGGCACCCCGTTTCACACGGGGCTACGGTTGTAGCAGGCAGTGCGCAGCCTCGCTGAGTCAAAAATGTCCGGAACGGAGCTGTGCAAGCTGCTTGTATGTTTTGGAAATTAATCCTTTTGTCAGGTGTTTCATTTGCTGTTATTTTCTCCCATTCCAGGGGTTGTCTTTTCACCTGCTTGTAGTCTCCTCTGCTGTGCAAAAGCTTTTAAGTTCAATCAGGTCCCACTTGCTTACTTTTGTTTTTACTTCCGTTACTCGAGGAGGTGGGTCCTACAGGATCTTGCTTTGACTTATGTCATCGAGGATTCTGCCTGTGTTTTCCTCTAAGAGTTTTATAGTTTCTGGTCTTACGTTTAGGTCTTTAACCTAGTTGGAGTTTATCTTTGTGTATGCTGTTAGGAAGTGTTCTAATTTCATTCTTTTACATGTAGCTGTCCAGTTTTCCCAGCACCATTTATTGAAGAGGCTGTCTTTGCCCCATTAATTCTGTAAACCAATTACCATTCAATAAAAAATAATTTTTTTTTTTTTTTTTAAAGAGAGAGACCAGAAAGAAAGGGCGGGGGGGCTGTCTCTTATACACATCTGATTCACGTCCGTTGAGATGGTTGGATGGCATCACCGACTCAACGGACGTGAATCTGAGCAAGCTCTGGGAGATGGTGAAGGATAGAGAAGCCTGGAGTGCTGCCGTCCATGGGGTCGCAGCCAGTCAGACAAGACTGAATGCACCCTGGGTGCCCACGCGGTACTGCTCACGGGTCCCTACCCGGGGAGGGAGGGGGAACACAGGTGCGCCCAGCCCCCAGGTAGAGTGGTGAGGGATTCCAGGCTCACAGGAGCCCTTACACAGCGGGGGGAGACTGCATTCCACCATCACCCTTGCTATATTACTGCTGCCACTGACGAGGGCGCCCAGAGGTGGCTGCGGGCCGTTCTCGGCGGCTGTAAGGGCCGTCTGACTCTACCCCTTTCTCTGGCGGTGAGGCCCTTGGGCAGATTCTAACTCAGCCTTCCCATCTGCAAAACAGGGAACAATGAGGGGAAGATCTGAGGAAAGGCCTAAGGAACAGACTTTCCTTTGCTCCATCCGCCTTTGCTCCCGAGCCTCTGACGTCAAGCCCGTGGGCCCTGCACGCCGCCCCAGGCCGAGCATGCTCACCCTCCCAGGGCCGACACAGGCCTTCCCAGGCCCCCGGTCTCGACGACAAGAGGCCTCTGCCGCCTGCTCCTTGACATCCCACGCGCCTGCCTCTAAGCCCGAGATGCACTTCTAAGCCGGGGCAGACCCAGCCTGCTATTCTGGGGTCTTCTTTCAACTATTTTGGCAAAGACCAAATGGCAGCCTCCTTTAAAATAGATGCTCCCAGCCAAGAGGTCATTCCCCGAGAACCAGGTCAGAGCAGGCCTGGACTTCTTCCCAGCCGCTCATTCTCGTTACACCCGGACCCTGGCATGCGTAGCTAGGACGAGGGCCTGACCGAACCTGGAGCAGAAGCCAAAATAAAATCTGGCAGACCCTCTGAGATGCCTCAGGCTTCTCCGTTTCACAAACACTCTGCCTCTCTCTGTGAGATCGCAGGGCCGGCCAAGGCGGTGGCCAGGAGGCCAGGGTGAGTTGGGATCCAGCAGCCGCAGCTGCCCAGCCTGCTCCAGCCCAGGGCTGCCCCAGGAACACGCATCTGGGAAGAAAAGCCTGCGTCCTGAGGCCTGGGAGGCCCGCATGGCAGCAGAGTTCCTGAACGAGGGCTCTGGTCACTGGGCCCCACCTCTCCTCTGTGTCCTTTGCCAGAGGAGCAAGCTTGCTCACCTGCATGGGTTTGGTCCCTTAAGATCGCATCCATCCTTCCCAGGTGGCACTGGGGGTAAAGAATCTGCCTGCTACTTCAGGAGACACAAGAGACACGGGTTCAATCCCTGCGGTGGGCGGGGAGACCCCCTAGAATAGGAGATGGCTACTGCAGAATTCTTGTCTGGGAAATCCCAAGGGCAGAGGACGAGATGGTCGGATAGCATCACTGACTCGATGGACATGCATTTGAGCCAACTCCAGGAGATGGTGAAGGACAGGGAAGCCTGGTGTGCTGCAGTCCACGGGGTGGCAAAGAGTTGGACACAGCTTAGCAACCGAACAACAGCATCAGATACATGTCATAGCAAAGGAGACTTAAAAAATCTAGAGCAGGAAGGAATTCTAACAACAAGATGAAGCCGTGTCAAGCTGTGCTGAAGGTTACACTCCGCCACGTCCAGACATCAGATTGCCAAACGGCTCAGGTGTGCCTCCCACGACCTGGCACCCAAACGCTGGCCATTGATGAAACTGGCCCCTTCCATTTCTTTGGCTCGAATAGTTTCATTAAGTATTTTAGCAGTCTCGGCTGTGCCCTCCTTCCCACTCTGACCTTGGTAAGAGAGTCCTGTGGTGGCACCAGGCCTGCAGGGCAAGGAGTATTTTGCTCACGCTGAAGCTCAGTAAGTCATTCAACAAACCTTGGCTGAGCCCCTGAAGGTTCAGGCTCTGTCCCAGGCACAGGGATGTGGCGGAGGTGCTGTCACCCTCCCCACCTCTCAGAAATGCCTTTCCACGGGGAGGAGATACTGAGCAAGGAGTGCCCCATGGATGCGAGTTTAGAAATGGGATCCAAGGACCTATGGGTGGGTTATGATGGGGGCAAGGGGCCCTGACCTGGTCTGGGGGTCAGGGAGGTGTTCCTAAAGAAGAGGCCTGCGGCTGACATGAAGCTGCAATCCGGGCGGAGCAGGTGATTTAGGCAGAGTACAAGGCTGGGAGGTGAGACCCAGGGGCCTCTGGGGCGGGGGTGAAGAGCAAACAGCCCAGGCGGGCAATGCCAAGAGGCTGAAGGGACCAGCAGGGCTTTGAAGAAGCCCCAGGCAGGTACGGATGGGGGAACACTGGCTTTCCCTTAAAGGCGGGCCCTCTGGCCCCTGTGAGTCCTCCAGGGATGGGGGGAGGGGAGGTTGGGAGAGGTGAGGGTCGGGGGTCAAAGGACTCCAGCTCAGGGGAAGCAGAAAAGGCTCTCCTTTTCACACACATGAAACCAAACCTAAGGGGACTTGCCTGGTGGTCCAGAGGCTTAGACTCCTTGCTCCTAACGCAGGAGCCTCAGGTTTGATTCCTGGTCAGGGAGCTAGATCCCACATGCCGCAACTGAGAGCTGGCACAACCAATAAATAAATAAAAAGAAACGTTTTAAAAAATAAATAAACCAAACCCACAGGGCCTTCTGAACCTCTGAGGGCCATCAGCCTTTCTCCTCCCTGCATGCCAGGGTGGTCCCATGGGTGCAAGCCGGGCCTGAGAATTCATCCTTGACCTGCTCACCCCATGACCAGCCTGGGCCTGCCTTCACCTCGAGGTTGCAGAGTAGGAAAGAGGGCTCGAGTCACGAGGAATAGGGACCTAGGAGGTGGGCCACAGGGGTCTCCTGAGCCCAGAAGAGGCATTTTTATCTCAAACGCAATGCAGAGCAGGTGGAGCATGAAGCTAGAGGAAGACTCCTTCGGGTCGGTCTTTCTGAGAGCTGGCTGCCACGGCGCAGGCAGGGCGGCCCTCCATTTTAGAAGGAGCCGGGGAGGAAGCATTAGCAGCTGTACGGGCCACACGGCCTCTGCTCCTGCCACCCAGCTCTGTGATCCTAGCCTGAGATCTGGGCGGTGCAATCACTCAGCCATGTCCGGCTCTTTGTGACCCATGGGCTGTAGCCCACCAGGCTCCTCTGTCTGTGGGATTCGCCAGGCAAGGATACCGGAGGGGGCTGCCACGCTCTTCTCCAGGGGGTCTTCCCGGCCCAGGGACTGGACCCAAGGCTCCTGCCTCGGCAGATGGAATCTACCACTAAGCCGCCGGGGAAGCCCAGGCCCGGAAAACTCCGCTTACCCAAGTGGGCGCTGGGCCTGCTCCGGCCTGCGAGTTTGCAGAGCTTTGATGAAGAGGACGCACTGGGGGTGTGGGGCGTGGGGCTCAATCCAGAGGGCACGGAGCCACAAGGAACCGCAGGAAAGTTAGCCACGGGGTTCGGGGGAAGCCAGACATCTGAGTTCAGAATCGTGGAGACCGGGGATTTTCATCCTCTCCTATTTTGACAGCACGTTGGAGGAAGTTGTCTTCACTGAGTCTTCCAAAGCCTTGTCTTCATGGGCCGCCAGCTCTCTTCTCACCTTTGTGTTTCATCCGTGTGGCTTACACTCCTTAAATTTTCCAGCCGGGCTTCCCTGGTGGCTCAGATGGTTAAGAATCTGCCTGCAATGCAGGAGCCCTGGGCTTGGTCCCCGGGTTGGGAGGGACCCCTGGAGAAGGGAACGGCAACCCATTTCAGTATTCTTGCCTGGAGAATCCCATGGACAGAGTGGGCTGCAGTCCATGTTGTCACACGACTGAGTGACCGACACACACACACACATGCACACAGACAGATAGACACACACACACAATTTCCCAGCTGTCCTGACAAGCACAGTGGACCCAAGCGACTTGGGAACAAACCCAGCAACGGTTACTGCAGGGGATGGAAGCACATGGATGGTAAACCTCGGTGGGGCTCTATTTGCTGTGTGAGGCTCAGCGTTTCTGAGGCTCAGTCCCCTCCTACCGTCCCGGTAGGGACTCAGCAAGAACGAGGCAGATAAGCACCCTGACCTCTGTCCACAGGGGCCTTTCAGAGCAGCCGGGGCCCTTGTGGGTGGAAGAACCCCGCACTGCAAGGCGGCGGAGGGGCCCGGAGCTTCCGCTTTAACTCAGGTGCCCCGGGCCTGCTAAATTGGGTTCCTACCAACCTCAGTTACAGCCCCGGCCCCTGCCTGCGTGACTCTGCTCCCCAGGACCCAGGGCTCACTGAGACTGGGATGTTTGGTTTCTCATGAGCCACTGTGGCCCCAGGGGGCAGGGGATGTGGACACACCAGAAGCAGTGGCCGTGCACTCCGAACGGGCCCAGCCTCCGACCAGCTCCATCGCCCCGCCCGGGGAATGCAAGAGCAGAAAGGCCCGTGAGATGGAGGCCCTGATAGGGCTGGGGGCGGGGAGGCCGCTTCCTCTGGCCGAGGGCACAGGTCACGGTGAGTGGGCCCCCACAATGCGGGTGGGGCGACGGGGCCAGAGCCTGGGCCCTGTCTCCGGAAGCAATTTGATCTGGTCGTTTCCTCTTTTTTTTTTATTTTAATTTTTTTATCGAACTATTGAGCTTGCTAAATCTCTTCAGTCATGTCTTTGCAACACTAGGGACTGTAGCCCTCCAGGCTCCTGTGTCCATGAAATTCTCCAGGCAAGGATGCTGCAGTGGGGAGCCGTTTCCTTCTCCAGGAGAGATTCCTGACCCAGGGATGGAACCTGCGTCTCTTCTATCTTCTGCATTGGCAGGCGGGTCCTCTATCACCAGCGCCTCCTGGAATTTATTGAACTATAGCTGATTTACAATATTTCAGGTACAGAGCACGGGAATTTGGATATCCATATATATAGGAGATATATATATATATATTCCTTTTTCTGATTCTTTCCTAAGATGCATTTTGACAAGATATTGACCATAGTTCGCTGTGCGTCACAGCAGTAGGTCCCTGTTTATTTATCTGATTGTAGAGCAGTGTGTATCAATTAGTCCCAAACTCCTAACTTGTGCTTCCTTCCTTTTGGCCTTTGGTAACGGTAAGTTTGCTTTCTGTGTCTGTGAGTCTGTTTCCTTTTTGCAAAGAGTTTCATTTTTATCCCTTTTTTATATTCCACATATAAGTGACGTCACACGGCATTTCTCTGGCGTGCTCACTTGGTGTGATGGTCTCTAGGTCCTCCCGTGTGGCCGCAAATGCAAGACTTCACTCTTTTTCGTGGCTGCGCAGTATTCCGTCGTGTATACGCGCCACAGCCTCTTTATCCACCCTTTGGTGGGTGGAGTGGTCTCTGCAGCTTTACCTCCCGCGGCTCCACGCACAGGACGGAGAAGATCCGATGGCCTTGGCCGTGCCTCTGAGTCTTGCCTCCCTGCGTGGTCCCCACCCAATGGGACTCCATCCCCTCTGCGTCCCCCGGGAGACCACATCCCGCTTCCCGGTCGGCTGATTGACGCAACACCGCAAAGCCCCTCCCCCGCTTCAGGGTCCAGCGTGATCGCGTCCACTGACACCCTTACCCCAGGGGGCGATAACCTCTAGCTCCCTGGGTCACTTCTTTTAAGCATAGGGGGCCCGCCTAGCACAGCCAAGCCTCAATAAATATTTATTTGGTGGATAACCAGACAAACGTGTGAACCATCCTGCAAATAAAATCTTTGTTTTCACTTCATAGATGTACCCCGCCGCCGCCCCACATCGTTGCGTGCTCTTTGTAAGCTTCTGACTTCTATAGCGGTTTAACCATTCTGCTCTGTTTCTCATATTAGATAGTTTCTGAGGTGTTTATTTTTTTCTCTCTTTGCTATCATTTTTTTTTTCTTTTTTCTATTATCAACAGTGCTGTGATGACCACCTTTGTGCATGAACTTTTATTTTCTTCCTGCATTTGAGGTGTGATCTTCAGAAGCAGACTCTCTGGATTCAGGCCAAGAATTTTCGGCTGGAACTTTACGCTCCTCGGGAGTTCCCATGTACTCTGACTGCAGTGTGTCAGAAGCTGCCCATTTGACCACATCCGCGGCAGCTCTGGGTAAGCTGGTTTGGCTTTTTTTGCTTTTTCCTGCTTTGTTGCCCCTGTTGCTCAGTAGCTACGTCACGTCCAACTCTGGAACCCCGTGGGCTGCAGCATGCCTCCTCTGTCCTTCCCTGTCTTCCAGAATTTGCTCCGATTCATGTCCATTAGGCGGTGATGCCATCCAACCATCTCATCCTCTGCCACCTCCTTCTCCTTTTGCCTTCAGTCTTTCCCCAGCATCAGGGTCTTTTCCAATGAGTCAGCTCTTTGCATCAGGTGGCCAAAGCTTCAGCTTCAGCATCAGTCCTTCCAATGAATATTCAGGGTGGGTTTCCTTTAGGATTTTCTGGTTTGATCTCCTTGCTGTCCAAGGGGCTCTCAGGAGTCTTCTCCAGCACCACAATTCAAAAACATCAATTCTTTTGCACTTGTCTTCTTTATGGTCCAACTCTCACATGCATAGAAAAACCATATCCATAGAAACATCCGTAGAAAACCATAAAAACATCATTAGAAAAACCATAACTTTGACTATAAAGACCTTTTCCCTACTAGTCTTTACTAATATGACAGGCAAGCAATGAAGTTGGGTTTTTATTTTATTTGTTAATAACTTTTAATTTTATAGTTGTTTTGCATTTATAGGAAGGTTACCCAGATGGTGCAAGGGTTCCTGCCTGGCCCACACCCAGGCTCCCTGTAATTAGCATTTTGCATTGGTGTGCTCCACTTGTTACCGTTAATGAACCAATCCTGACACACTGTTATTAACTAATGTCCAGGCTTTAAGCAGATTTCATTAGCGTCTCCCTAACGTCCCTTTCCGCCCCAGAAGCTCTCATCACATCTGGTTGGACTCTCGCCTTAGGCCCTTCTGTTGACAATTTCTCAGACCTGCCTTGTTTTGATAACTTTGACGGTTTTGAGTTTGTTTGTTTTTTTAATTTATTGGGGGTATAGTTGTTTTAAAATGCTGTGCAAGTTTCTGCTGTACACCGACAAAGTGAATCACACTTTGTGATTCACGTCAAAGTGAGTCAGATGTACACATACAGCCCTTCCCGCTTGGACCTCCCGCCCGCCGCCCGCCATCCCACCCTCTCAGTCATCACAGAGCCCCGAGCTGAGACCCTTGTGCTGGGCAGCAGGTTCCCGCTGGCTGTTTTATGCGTGGTGGTGTATATATGCCAATCCCAACTGAGATGGTTTTTGTTGTGTTCATTTCTGTGTCTTTGACGGAGGCCAGAGCTGACCCTGCTTTTGTGAGTGTCTGTGCGGTGGGCGTCCCCTCTCTTTTATCCCTGTGGTCTCAGCGGTTCCCCCAGAAATCTGAGCGGCTCTGAGACAGTGAGCACGGCCCTCACCGAGCATGCAGACAGCCCACTCATACCCACCTGCTTTCCTCTTCAGAGAACTTGCGGCTGGGTTTTCAGGTAGATGGTGCCGAGGGTTCAGGGAGCAGAGCTGATATTGACATTGGTGATCCCGAGCTCTGGGGGAGATCCAGGGAGGGCCCGGCCAGGAAGCTGGGGTCGGGGGGTCGCTGAGCAGCTGCCCCAGTGGCACCAGTTGCCTTTGGGGAGCAGCAGGGGTCTCTTTGCCAGGGTGGGCCAAATCAAGGTCCTCTCATCCCCCAACAAGCACCGAGGGACCTCTCCCCCTGTGCTCAGAGCCACGGGCCCAGACCCAGTCCTTGACCACAGAGAACAACAGGCAGAGCCCAGCCGGCATCAGCATCAGCAGCCCTCCCTGCCTCCCCCACCTCCGCCCCTCCGCCCTCGCTCCAGGTGCCCCTCAGCTGGCCTGGCTGCCTGGGGCCTGGCCAGGACTCTCCCGACCACAGGGCCTCTGCACTTGCTGGCCCCCTTCTTCCCATCACTCAGGTCTCAGCTTGGAGGTCACCTCCCCAGACAGATCTTCTTGGTCAAAGTGTCACCTGTCCCCCGACCATGTCACTCTCCAAGCTTGACTTTATGGCATGGCAGGTCTGAAAGTAGCTATTCGCCCCTCGTGTATCCTCTGGGGGCCTCCAACGCATCAGCTGCTCAGATCTGGAGCCGGACTGGCCCTCCCTCCTCTCTCTGCCAGGACGGTGCCAGGCCGGCACGCAGGAGGGTTAGTGAGCATCTGCGATAGGAATGAGAGGGGTGCAGGTGGGGAATGTGGACGAGACCACACGGGTCTTCCCCACCGTCGGGGAGACAGCACCATCTGCTGCCGGGGGTGCCCGTGCCGTGACCACCCCTCGGCGCCAGTGCTGGGGACAGAGCTCCGTCCACGCGGTGGGGACACAGGTGAGACCGGGGGTGGACAGGGGTAAGTTTTTCCCAATGACAAGGGGTCGCCTCCTCTTTGACCAGGACTGCAGTTCCAGCCTCATCCCCCTCAACAGCATCTCCTACAGGACTCCAGACTCTCAAGGTGGGCCAGCCCTCCAGAAACCCACCTGGGCCGGCATGGACATCACGTGGGAAACTGGAACCAGTGACCTCGGGGACCCTCTGCCTTAGAGACCCACAGACCTTCTCACCTGGGGGTCTCAAGCTGCCTGGCTTACAAGGTTCTGAAACAGGGAGCGGGGCGACGATGGGCACCCTCATGTTACAGGGAGAAGCAGACTCGGGGTGAGACAACGGTCCCACCGGTGCAGCCGCGGGAAGTGGAGCCGAGTCTGAGCTCAGGCCTGTGCTGCGCTCCAACCACTCAGAGCCAGGGCTGCGCGGCCCCAGGCGGAAGCTTTCACCTCTCTGAACTGTTCCTCGCTGGAAATAATGGGGACGATAATAACAGTACCTACCTTTTCGAATAATCAGGAGGCCCACGCGAGAAGCCATGTGCCCAGGGCTCAGTGGGGCCAGCCTCTCGCGTGGCGGGTGCCGGGCTGGCGGGACAAGAATCTCCACTCCCGGCCCGAGGCCGTCCTCCCCCTAGGCCACCCCGGCCTTCCTGAGTCATGGTGGCATTCTGGCCACAGGAGAAGGGGGCCTGCCTGGTTCTCTCTGCCAGGAAGATGTGTATAAGAGACAGCTGCTATTCTGGGGTCTTCTTTCAACTATTTTGGCAAAGACCAAATGGCAGCCTCCTTTAAAATAGATGCTCCCAGCCAAGAGGTCATTCCCCGAGAACCAGGTCAGAGCAGGCCTGGACTTCTTCCCAGCCGCTCATTCTCGTTACACCCGGACCCTGGCATGCGTAGCTAGGACGAGGGCCTGACCGAACCTGGAGCAGAAGCCAAAATAAAATCTGGCAGACCCTCTGAGATGCCTCAGGCTTCTCCGTTTCACAAACACTCTGCCTCTCTCTGTGAGATCGCAGGGCCGGCCAAGGCGGTGGCCAGGAGGCCAGGGTGAGTTGGGATCCAGCAGCCGCAGCTGCCCAGCCTGCTCCAGCCCAGGGCTGCCCCAGGAACACGCATCTGGGAAGAAAAGCCTGCGTCCTGAGGCCTGGGAGGCCCGCATGGCAGCAGAGTTCCTGAACGAGGGCTCTGGTCACTGGGCCCCACCTCTCCTCTGTGTCCTTTGCCAGAGGAGCAAGCTTGCTCACCTGCATGGGTTTGGTCCCTTAAGATCGCATCCATCCTTCCCAGGTGGCACTGGGGGTAAAGAATCTGCCTGCTACTTCAGGAGACACAAGAGACACGGGTTCAATCCCTGCGGTGGGCGGGGAGACCCCCTAGAATAGGAGATGGCTACTGCAGAATTCTTGTCTGGGAAATCCCAAGGGCAGAGGACGAGATGGTCGGATAGCATCACTGACTCGATGGACATGCATTTGAGCCAACTCCAGGAGATGAGGAAGATGCTGGAACTTCTAGAATCTGTGAACCGTCAGCTCCTGGGACCCGCACATGGCTCCCCCAAGGGGCTGACAGCCCCTCCCTGCCCCTCCCCTGCCCTGCCTCCCCGCTCGCTTGGGGCTGCGATTTTGAGGAAGATTCTGGCCTGACTGGCAGCCCTCTAGACGACCCCAGTCCAGGGGAGGGCGGGAGTGACAGGGGAGGACGCCAGCCCCTGGCCCTCCCCAGGGAGGGGCCTCTGACGGCTGCACAGCGTCCTGTTGGAAAAGCCTCGAGTGCCCCTCGGGCCCTGGGTAGGGACGCTCCCAGGGCCGGGCTCAGGGCGGGGCTGGCAGGGGCTCTGACCTCCAGCAGGTGGCCTCGGGCTGGCCTGGCAATAAATCTTTACTCTGCTCTTGCAGGAGGGACAACACCCAATGACCACACATTGTTCTCCTGACATTTGAAGAAGCCGCCACAGAAAGGACTCGATGGCCCAGCAGGCCACAGGTGCGGAGGCATCCCGATGTCCACTCCGAGGAGGCAGAGATGCCCGATACCCTTTCTCTCTTTCTCCTTGGAAATAGAAACTTGCGGTTTTGCCAGAGTAATACTGCCTGGAGTAAAGACTACATTCTCCAGCTTTCCCTGTAGCTTGGAGCAGCCATGTGACTGAAGCCTGGCCAGTGAAAGGCAAGCAACACCTAGTGAGTATTCCGGCCAGTGGGAGGTAAACAACACCTTACCTGTGGCTTCTGGGAGATGGCCTGCGAAGCTGGGGACCTGCCTGTCTTCTTTGTTGCTGTTATATGGACTGTGGATGTGATGATCGGAGCACAGGCAGCTATTTTATATCATGAGGTCAAACCCGTATGATGACTATGAAAGAGAAAGATGGGAGGAAAGTGAGTCCCCAGTGAATGTGAAGCAGACTCATCAGCCTGGGCATCCTTTGCATGAGAGATATCTTGTTTTAAGTACATTTATCTTGAGTTTTCTGACCCTCATAGCTGAGCTGAAGGCTGACTCATAGAGGGAAAATAGATACCCCGGGAAGGTTAACTGGAGCCAAGATGAGCTATGAATCCAAATCCATTTGGTTCCAAAAGCAACCTCAAGGTGGGGGTGCAGGGGTGAGAACTGGAGAGACCCAATCAGATGTTGATGGAGTTTGGGACGCCCCAGACTAGGTTGGTGAGCTATAAGGGAGCTGTTATCATTGCTCCCACTCCTGCCTGTCTCCTTCCAGCAGAAAGCTCAAGACAACCCTAGAAAATTATGCCCATATTTCAGGGACCATGACTTTCCCAAGACTCACATACCTGGGTAAAGGTATCACTTCTTTATCCAGCTCTCAACCTGCCTTCGAGCCTGCAGAGAAGCAAAGTAAGCACGCTGGGGGGCAGCCACGCCCCCAGGGCCATCGTCTGTCCACGGGGCAGCAGTCCTAGCAGTCTCTTGGATCCAGCTTTGTCTAAACTCACGCCTCACCACTAGAGACTTGGGGCTTTCCCCTGAGCCTCAGTCTCCTCTCCTGTAAAATGGGGAGCATGACCACCAGCCTAGCAGAGTCACTGGGAGAATTCAGTGTGCTGATGGGCAGAAGAAAAGCTATGACTAGCCTAGAGAGCATGTTAAAAAGCCTTTCTTTGCTGACAGAGGTCCATCTAGTCAAAGCTATGGTTTTTCTGAGAAGGCAATGGCAACCCACTCCAGTACTCTTGCCTGGAAAATCCCATGGATGGAGGAGCCTGGTAGGCTGCAGTCTATGGGGTCGCGTAAAGTCGGACACGACTGAACAAATTCACTTTCATACATTGGAGAAGGAAATGGCAACCCACTCCAGTGTTCTTGCCTGGAGAATCCCAGGGATGGTGGAGCCTGGTGGGCTGCCATCTATGGGGTCACACAGAGTCGGACACGACTGAAGTGACTTAGCAGCAGCAGTAGCGTGTATGGATGTGAGAGTTGGACCATAAAGAAGGCTGAGCATGGAAGAATTGATGCTTTTGAACTGTAGTGTTGGAGAAGACTCTTGAGAGTCCCTTGGATTGCAAGGAGATCCAACCAGTCAATCCCAAAGGAAATTAATCCTGAGTATTCATTGGAAGGACTGATGCTGAAGCTGAAACTCCAACACTTTGGCCACCTGATGCAAAGAACTGACTCACTGGAAAAGACCCTGATGCTGGGCAAGACTGAGGGCTGGAGGAGAAGGGGATGACAGAGGACAAGATGGTTGGATGGCACCACCAACTCAATGGAGGACATGAGTTTGAGTAAACTCTGGGAGTTGGAGATGGACAGGAAAGTCTGGTGTGCTGCCGTCCATGGGGTTGCAAAGAGTCAGGCATGGCTGAGCGACTGAACTAAACTGATGAATAGAAAGCACACAACTCATAGCAAAGCATTTTATGTCCTAAGTTAAGACATGTCAGCAACCCATGGAGATGTCCCTCTAACTCAGGGGTTCCCAAATGCTAGAGCATTGCGTGGAGGTCTGGTTAACACCCAGACTGCTGGGCCCTTTTCCTGGGAAACAGGTCACATTTTGAGAACCACTGGTTTAAATCAAGGCCCTGAAGGCAAAAGTGTGAAATTGAGCCCTTTTTTAAGATGACTTGAGCCTAAGGAGAAGAGGGCAGCAGAGGATGAGATGGTTGGTGGCATCGCCGACTCGATGGACATGAGTTTGAGCAAGCTCCGGGAGTTGGTGATGGACAGGGAGGCCTGGCATGCTGCAGTCCATGGGGTCGCAAAGAGTCAGACACGACTGAGTAACTGAGCTGAACTGACTGAGCCGAAGATTGGTTCTGGAGCCAGATGGCTGGATTTGAATGGGACCTCCAACCCTTGGAAGCTGTGAAGCTGTGTGACCTTGGGCAGGTAGCCTTCCTTCTCTGAGCCTTGGCTCTTCATCCGTCACATGGAGGGAATTAGAACCCAGCTCAGAGCTGAGATGCAGGTCAAAGTGATGTGAGCCGGCACCCAACACGTGCGTCTCTTCTTCCTCTTCCTCCTCACCCCCGACTGTCATCACCACCACCATCATCTTATACAGATAAACACCTTCTCAGCAGGGCGAGGCGCTCACTCTCTCCCATCCAGCCAGCAACAGTAGGTCCCGGATGCACAGCTCACCCAGGACCCAGGTCCACTGCCTGCTCCCCGCCTTGCCTGGTCCTTGTGCCCGGAGAAGGACCCTCTACCCTCTTAGTGGGCAGGCAAGTCGGGTCGGTGGGCGTGGTCCCGTCCTCTCGGGTGGAGTCAGTCCTGAACTGCCGACAGACTCTTCCCCGACCGCCTGACCCAGGGTGCCAACCAGCAGGGACGGAGGCACCAAAAGCCCCTGGGGTCCTCAGTCCGCTGGGCCCACCTTGGGCTTGTCGCTGAGGTCACTGCCACCTGCTGGTGGACAGTGGTACTACAGTCAGTGGTGCCTTGGCCGCGGATCAGGATGACCCAGCCCCCACCCCCTGTCCTCCTCTTGCGCCCAGAGCATGGGAGGCCCCATCAGTCCCACCCTCACAGAAAGACGTGCAGCCCTGGCTGTGACGATCAAACGTGCCGATTTACTGATTCACTCATTTAAGGCGTATGATTCGATGGGCTTGTATCCGGTAGTGCTCCATCGCCGCATCAGTGTCAAAACGTTCTCATCACCCCAAAGAAGACCCACACCCATTGCCAGTCTCCCTCCAGCCCCTGGCAACCGTCCGCCTGCTTTGCGTCTCCACCGACTTGCAGATTCTGAGCATTTCATATAAACGGGATTCTAAGTGTTTGGGCTTTTGTGTCTGGCTTCCTTCTCTTAGAGTAATGTCTTCAGAATTCATTCTCGTTGTATTAATAGCATTTATCCGAACATCATTCCGTCTCATGGCCAAATACTATTCCATTGTATGGCTATAGAGCATTTTCTCTCTCCGCATCAGCTGATAGACATTTGGGTTGATTCCGTCCTTTGACTATTGTGTGTGCAGGATTTTGTGTGAACCTATGTTTTCGATTTCTTTGGGCACCTACCTAGGAGTAGAATTGCTGGCTCACAGGGAACTCTAACATTGTAGAGAATGGCCAGATGGTTCTCCACAGTGAATGCACCATGTGCCCACTCCTTGGGGAGTGCCTGTCCTTGGGGATCCTGTGGGTTAGTAGTACAAGCCCTGGAGCCCAAGAGACCTCGAGGAAAATGCTTAATCTCTCTGAGCAACTTTCTCATCTGCAAAAGAGATGAGAGGATGTAGCTGACACTATCGAGGTTCCAACACGCAGACCCCAGGCCTTCCGATCACAAACTCCTGGGTTTCTCTGTCTGAGGGGAGCGGGCCAGAAGTTCAGCGAGTGACTGTCACTGTGCTGGCGGATAAATAGGTCACGTGCTACACCCCTTGGTGGGGGACCAGCAGTGAGTATACAGTTACTTAAAGATTTTTCTTTTAAAGCATGGGCTTTGCAGCTGGAAGCACATTTAAAAAATATATTTATTTACTTATTTGACTGTGGGTCTTAGTTGCCGCATGCGGGTCTTTTATCGAGGAGCACGGACTCTCTAGTTGAGCTCAGTAGTTGCAGCTCTCGGGGTTAGTCACTCTGCAGCGTGTGGGATCTTAGTTCCCCCACCAGGGATTGAACCTGAGTCTCCTGCATTGCAAGGAAGATTTTTAATCACTGGACCACCAGGAAAGTCTCTCAATTACTTACAGATTAAGTCTGATTATGTGAATGAAAATAACAAGGCGCTATGGGGGGAAATATCCCCAATTTTGGATAGAATGGTCACAGAAAGTCTCTCTGAGGAGGCAACACCCTGAGAAATGAGCATCAAGAAGCAGCCAGTGAGGCGAAGAGTCAAGAGAAGAATATTCCCGGGTGGCAGCACGTGCAAGGGTCCTGTGGCAGGAAAGAGCCTGGTATGGATGCAGCAGTGGGGCTGGAGTCAGGGATGGGAGAGAGAGCAGAGGAGGTGGGAGGAGCTAGAAGAGCCTCCTGGTGAAGAGATGACCCTTTTCCAAAAGTCATTAATGCCTGTTGCCTGCTTGGACGTTCAGTCTACTCTCCTGAGCTTGCATGGGAGGAGCTTGTGGCGGCAGGAAGGTCATTCTTTAACGTCTTGTGAAGAAACAGGAACCCAGTCCTGAGAATCAGACAGGTGGGGCAGGTCTCCCCTGCCGGCCTCCTCCCCTTGTCTCCCCTGCCGGCCTCCTCCCCCTTGTCACCCCTGCCGGCCTCCTCCCCTTGTCTCCCCTGCCGGCCTCCTCCCCCTTGTCACCCCTGCCGGCCTCCTCCCCCTTGTCTCCCCTGCCGGCCTCCTCCCCTTGTCTCCCCTGCCGGCCTCCTCCCCTTGTCTCCCCTGCTGGCCTCCTCCCCTTGTCTCCCCTGCCGGCCTCCTCCCCTTGTCTCCCCTGCCCGCCTAGCCGGCCTCCTCCCCCTTGTCACCCCTGCCGGCCTCCTCCCCTTGTCTCCCCTGCCGGCCTCCTCCCCTTGTCTCCCCTGCCGGCCTCCTCCCCTTGTCTCCCCTGCCGGCCTCCTCCCCCTTGTCTCCCCTGCCGGCCTCCTCCCCTTCACGTACTCTGCCGGTATCCTCCAGGGGTGCCCCACCCTCCTGGGAGAGCTCGGAGGTCCGCCTCACGTGGTCGAAGCAGGCTGGCCTGGCAAGGGGTTCTCCACGGAGGAGGCCACAGGCTCTAGAGCCCACTGCCTGGGCAGGAGCCCCAAGCCCAGTCTGGCCAGCTCTGCCCCCTTGCCTGTGCTCCATATCCATTCCAAGAGTCGTTTCCTTGCCGAGCGGTGGAGCCCGAACCCCTGTCTCCCAGGGTCGTTTGCAGACGACCTGAGATGTCAGACAGTGTGAGTTTGGAGAACACGTGAGTTGCCTGGAATGGTCTGGCCTTGAGTCAGTGCTCAGCGAGGGGAAGATTTTAATCTTTCTTACCACGAGGATCCACAGTCGGGTGGTGACTTCACGGCTGACATCAGAACCCCTGCCGCCTGCGTGCCAGGCACCAGCCTCCATTCCTGAGCTGCACTGAATCTTCAAGACAGCCCTGTGATGTGGCATCACTGTTGTCCCCATTCCACAGAGGAGGAAGCTGAGGCTTGGAGAGGACAGAGAGCCATACCCAGCCCCAGAGCCCAGCCCCAGAGCAGCAGGCAAGGCACCTGGGTGGGCAGGCCTCGATGGAGACTCAGGTTGGCCCAACCCCAAGGCCTGTGGTCCTAAACAGCCCTCGCCGTGAAGCCGGTCCTTCCTGGACCCCATATCTCACCTCCGTGCTCCCAGCCCTTCAGTCTTCACCTCGCCATGTCCCAGGGTGGCTCCAAAGGGAGATAAGGAAGCTGGCAAGTTCTGATCCTCACAGAATCATCTAGATGCTGGCTGACTAGCCACAAGGCACTGGCTCTCAACAGGGGTCCAGACTGACGGCGCCCATGGTCCTAACTGAGCTGCTCCGCGTTCCCTGAATTTCTCCAGGCCACTGCTCCTAACCCCCTCCTTGAGAGTGGCGCCTCTGTCTCCCGTGAGGCTGGAAGCTGCTGATGGACAAGCATAAGCTGTTTTACCCGTGTGAAGGGCCTGGCTTTTGGCTGCTGTAAACTCAGTGGATGGATGGTAATTGAGTGGATGAATGGATGGATGGATGTTTGTGTGGATGGATAGATGAATAGATGAATAAGTAGACAAATGGATGGATGGATAGATGGATGATGATGAATAGGTAGATAAATGGATGGATGAATGGGTGGGTGGAAAGATGAATGGATGATAGGTAGATAACTGGATGGATGGATGGATAGAGAGACGAATGGATGAATAAGTAGATAACTGGATGGATGGATGGATGGATGGAAAGATGAGTGGGTGATAGGCAGATAAATGGACGGATGGGTGGGTTTTTGGATAGATGGAGAGATGGATCAGTAGATGAATGGATGAATAGCTGCCCAGCGCATATAGTTTCCCAGGAATTCCCGCATCACTATCAGTACTGTGTGTTGCCCCATGAAACTCTCCTTTCACTCCTCACCGTTGAGCCCGTTAGAGGAGAGCACCACACAGCAAGCCCCTGGGGAGGCTCACTCCATTCTTGGTGGGTCTCCCGGATCTTACCCGCTCATAGCTGTGCCGCTCTTTTCATAGACACCGTCTGTGTCTCCTCAGTGGATCTGGAGGGTCGCTGTGGGAGCCCATTTGACAGATGGGAAGATCGAGGCTGGGAAGGGGAGGCAGAGTTGATCCTGGGCTCTCACAGCCGGTCGTGAGACCACAGATGTGGACGAGGTCATATTTGAACCGGTGCATCTGATTCCAGCGCCTGTGCCATCTCTCTCCCAACCCAGAAGCCCGTCTCCCAAGCCCCATTCCGAGGGACGGACGCACCGCCCGCCAAGACCGCTCAGGCGCAAGTGTGGTGGCCTGGACATTCCAGCTGCTGCAGCCAAGGGGCTGTGGGTCAGCTTCGGGCTGTATCTGACTCTGCCGTGGAGGGCGGCCCAGGCAGGGTCGCCCTCCAATGCCTGGGCGCTACTTAGAAACCCA
This sequence comes from Cephalophus harveyi, assembly GCA_006410635.1. Taxonomy (NCBI): domain Eukaryota; kingdom Metazoa; phylum Chordata; class Mammalia; order Artiodactyla; family Bovidae; genus Cephalophus; species Cephalophus harveyi. Next base: position 295,231 of record SJYT01012209.1, read on the forward strand.
CTTCTTCACCTTTCGGAGTCCTTCAGCCCCCTTTGAGCCTGCTGTGGGGTTCGAAGGCCTCCTGCCAGCAGCTGAAATTTGGTCACCCAGAGGCGGTCCTGCCTTGCCCATCGGAGGCAGAGTGGGACCACAGGACCAGGGCTCAGGGGCCAGCAATGGGTCCCGCCTGCTGGCTTCATGCAGGCAGGGAGAGGACTGGGCTAAGCAGAGGCTCACAGCCCCAAGGCTGGCCGGCTGCCTCTCCCTCATATGAGCTCTGGGCAGGCAGGCATGACCCTCACCTCTTTTTTTTAAGTTTTTTTTTTTTTTTAATGTGGGGACCATTTTTAAAGTCTTTATTGAATTTGTTACAATACTTCTCTATTTAATGTTTCGATTTTTTGGCCGCAAGGCAGGTGGGATTTTAGCTCTCCAACCAGGGACGGAATTCCTGCATTGCACAGCGCGGTCTTCACCGCCGGTAGGTATGCGAGGGGGTCCCCCCTCACCTTTCTTTTTTCTGCTTCAGCCTGTGATTCTCTTCTCTCTCCACCTCACTCTCACGGCGGGGAGGTTCCTCAGAAGGTGCCACTGAGGCCGGGAGCCCGTGGATCCGCTTTCAGGCGCACAATTTTGCAGCGGCACATTCACAAGCGTGTGTCTCCGCCATCACTGTCTGTTTTCAGTACTTCGTCCTCACCCGAAATCGGGACTCCGTCCTCACGAGCCGATGAGTGCTCCTGTCCCTCCCCTCGCCCCGCCCCCGCCATCCTACCTCCTGTCTCTACGGATTTAACTGCACGTGCATGACGTAGGTGGCCTCAGGCAAGATTGGTCCCCCTGTGTCCGGCTTCATTCACTGAGTGTCATGTCCTCCAGGCTCATCCACATCATAGCCCACGTCAACATCCACCTTCTTCAAGGCTGAGTAATATTCCGGTGCAGTTGGAAACATTTCACTTATCCGTTCATCCATCCATGGGCAAGCGGGCTCTTTCCACCTTTCGATAGCTGTGCTTAACCGTGCTGTGTGTGGGGGTGTGGTGAATACCCATAGTAGCCCTACTTTTGCTCCATTTGGGCCTGTACCCGGGGATGGGGCTACTGGACCAAGTGTCGATTCTATGCCTCACTTTAAAAATTTTTTTTAATTTGTATTCATTTATTTTGGCTGCTGTGGGTCTTGGTTGCTGCATGTGGGATCTAGTTCCCTGATCAGGGGTTGAACCCAGGCCCCCTTGCATTGGGAGCTCAGAGTCTTAGCCACTGGACCAGTGGGGATGTCCCCTCTGTGCCTCCCTTTTCAAGGAACTATCATCCTGTCTTCCACAGCGTCTGCCGCGATTCAGGTCCCTGCTCCAGCAGGTGACTAGCCCAAAGCCCCAGATCCCCCTGACGGCACAGACCTGCCCCATGCCCTCCAATCTCTTCCCCCGTCTCCCAATTCCCGCCCTGCCCTCCTTGGCTGGGCAGGTAGGGGAGGCTGTTCCTAGAGCCTCCGGGACTCTCCGTCCCAGCTCAGGTGGCATGAACTCTCGGAGCTCAGGGACCCAGTCTCCAGCCTCTGCCGCTGCAGGTCGAAGCAAGACGGTCCCGGGTGCTAGGTTCACCGGGCTCCACTCTCATCCTGGTTTCCTTTTCGGGGGCTCCTGGGCGGCAGCACAGCTGGGCCCCTTGGTCCCTGTACAAGCTTGCTCGGGCAGCTATGACAAAGTTCCACACACCTAACGGCTACAACGACAGAGACGTGTGGTCTCCCAGTTCTGGGGGCTGGATGACCATGTGGGCAGGGAGGGCCACGTGGAGGTGTGGTCCAGTCTCTCCCCTAACTCCTGGTGCCATGCAGTGACGTCTGCTGTACAGAAGCGTCACCCCAGTCTCTGCCCTCATCCTCACCCAGCACTGACCTTCTGCCCAGGTCTGTCTTCGTCATCCCCCTTCTTACAAGAAGGACCCGGTCACCCTGGGGCAGAGAGTGTCCAGCTCCAGACGGCCTCACCCTAACTTGATCACATCTGCAATGAGATGTGGCCAAGTTCTGAGGCCCCGGGTGGGCACGGGGCAGGACTTCAACATATGAACTTTGGGAGAAGTGAGGCAAACCCCCACGCCCTCCTGTCCCACACCCAGAATGAAGCGGCTTGGCCGGCAGAGGGGTCCAGACTGACCCAAGCGTGCGTGCACGTGTGCTGAGTCATTTCAGTCCATCTCTTGGTGACCCTACAAACAGTAGCCCGCCAGGCCCCTCTCCATGGGGATTCTCCAGGCAAGAATGCTGGAGTGGGTTGCCATGCTCTCCTCCAGGGGAGTCTTCCCAACCCAGAGATCAAACTCGTGTCTCTTACATCTCCTGCACTGGCAGGTGGGTTCTTCACCATGGGCACCACCTCCACAGCCAGTGGGTTACAGAAAACACATGTTCTCGTCTAACCCGTTTTCAATATTAACCGAGACCCCCAAATGTCTCCCTCCACCACCTACAGGGCCTGTCTGCTAATGGTGTAGCGCTGGGGTGGAAGCAAGGCTGCACCCGCCTCACGACATGCAGGAACTAGGTCACCCGCTGAGCCTCAGTTTCACCATCTGCAAAATGGGGGCGAAGGTAACACCTGCTCCATCTCACTCCAGATGAATGATAAAGCTCAAAGGGATAGCCCAGCCTGAACTGACGCTCAGAGAATGTGCCTTCCTGCAGGGGCAGTCGGTCAGGGGGAGACAGGCAAGTCCGACTTGCTGAGGGGGCAGTGGCGGGGAGCCTGGTCCGCGTCTCCACGCCAGCAGCTCTCTGCACAGGTGCTGCTGCTGAGCCAGCCCCCCTGCGTGTTGGGCGTGTGTGAGTGACGTCGGCAGGAACAGCACTGAGCTCCTCTGGGGGACGGGCTCAGGCCACACCCCTCACCGGGCCCCGAGGGCTGCCCTGCCCCTGGCTCGCACCTGGGCCTGCCCCAGGGGACCCCACCCGAGAAGCAGATGTGGGGAGCGGGCGGGGACGGCAGCGGGTCAGCAGCTACGGGCTGTAAGTAGAGTGTCGGTCGCTCAGTAGTGTCCAACTCTTTGCGACCCCGTGGACGGTAGCCCTCCAGGCGCCTCTGTCCAAGGGATTTCTCCAAGCAAGAATGCTGGAGTGGGTAGCCATTCCCTTCTCCAGGGGATCTTCCTGACCCAGGGATTGAACCCAGGTCTCCTGCATTGCAGGAAGATTCTTTACTGTCTGAGCCATCAGGGAAGACTGCAATAAACCACGTCACCTCTCTGAGCCTCAACTTCTCAGGCAAACATAGGCACCCCCAAGGCCTTGGTGGCAGGCTGGGGGAATGAAGGAGTTCCGGAATGGCTCCAGGTGGCCCGCGGCCCAGGTGCTCAGAACAGTCCACGAAGAAGCACACAGCTTCAAGATGGAGGGAGTCTGGGGAATATCTACACAAAGTAAATCTCTTCCTTTCTCTCCACACGTGTGCACACCTGTGCACAACCAGGAACACACAACCACACGCATATGTAGATTCACCCATGCACATACACAAACACAGGCATACACCCACACGTGCTGTGTGCTAAGTCCTTTCAGTCGTGTCCAACTCTGTGCGACCCGATAGACTCTAGCCCGCCAGGTTCCTCTCTCCAGGGGTTTCTCCAGGCAAGAACCCTGGAGTGGGTTGCCATGCCCTCCTCCAGAGGGTCTTCCTGGTCCAGGGATCGAACCTGCGTCTACTGCATTGCAGGTAGATTCTTTACCGCTGGGCCACCTGGGAAGCCCATATACCCCCCACCCCCACCCCCCCACACACACATGCAGACACTCAGGGGAATTCACAAACACACACACAAACACACACACACACGCATTAGTCTCTTCTTTCCATCCAAACAAAACATCTAGTGGTTAAAAAAAATAGTAACTTTCAAAACTAGGGAATTGAAATGTGTCTTTAGCCCAGTTTCTCAGATACAGTCTTACATCTTAAGACATCAATTTGGCACAGATTCCACCTTCATCACAAGCAGATTCTTTCAAGTAAAACCTTCAAGTGTGTCTGCAGGCTGCATCTTCATCTATTAAATAGCAACGACACGTAGAACAAAATACTTTTAACTTTCTGATCACACCCCCCACCCCCACCCCATTGTCCCACAGCGCCTCCAACAGCCGGGACCCCTTGCTCCAGGTGATGCTCCCGGTGTGGGCAAGGGCGCTCCCAGCCGCAGCAAATGCACAAGTGTCCCGCTTACAGCAGCCCCTCCAAGCCAGGACGGGGCTCCTTGCTGCGTTGACGTGCTGGTTGTTTGAAGAAGCAGGAAGGGTTGGGGGTGTATACCGTTGGCCTGGGCAGAGCAGCCGGCTGCCAGGCGGGAAGGGCGGGAGCACGGAAGAGTCAGGGGTGGAGCCCTGCACGCCGGGTTGGCTTGGATGGCTTGGACGGCGGGTACTCCAGGCATCCGTCGTCTGGTCTGCACCCGGGTCCTGGCAGCCTGAGCTCGGAGCCCAGCCGCGGGGCGGGGACGCTCACGGCCTCCGCTCCCTCCCCGGGGCAGGGGCTAAGCTCGGCCTCCCCGGTCCGGCGGCCTTCTCTGCTGCCTCCGCCGCCGCTGCCGCGTGGAAGCGGCCCTGCCCGGGGGAGGAGGCCTGGCCTGGCCGCCGCGCAGCCCGGCCGTGCCCAGGAGCAGCCGCACCATCTCGTGGTCCTTGCGGTCCAGCACGCGGGGCAGGAAGAGCGAGGACTTCTGCGTGCGGCGTGTCTTGAAGCCCCGGCGGGGCCGGCCCTTGCCGTTCACGGACACGTACCACAGTCTCTCGGCGCTGGCCTGGCGCCGGGCCCCGTGCCCTCCGGGCGCCGTGCGGTACAGCCGGGAGGCGTAGGTGTTGTAGCCCAGCTCGTGGATGCGCTCCACGAACTCGCACTCGGCGTTGTAGCTCTCCTGCGGGGCGGCGGGGGCCAGGGTCAGCGCACAGAGACCCCCGAGGAGGCAGGCGGGGAGGGGAGCCCTGGGCCGGGGTCTGGGTGGCCTGGGGCGTCTGGACGGACAAACGCAGAATGGAAGGAGCTTTTGTCAGCGCCCTCCGCGGGCTGCTGTGGGGTGTCTTCAGCTGGGGGGCTGGGCAAGGGGCAGGCATGTCTTCCGCCAGCCTAGGCTCTAGTCCCAGCTGTAGGGGGACAGACACGCCAAGGCCCCCCCTCCCGCACTGTGCCAAGGGGCAGGGCTGGGGCACCGGGACAGCTGGCCAGGAGGACTGGCCGCTTCTCCGGGCACTGGCCGTGAGGCAGGGCACCCTCAAGGCCCCTCTCCATCAGCGGGGGGGAAGGGTGCAGGTGGCCCAGTGGACCTACCGACTGGGCAGCTTATGACCCCCGAGGACCTCAGGAAGCAAGATGGGAAGCGCCAGCCGTCTCTCTCCCGTGACTCAGGAGCCCAGAGGCAAGGCTGGAGAGCGTGGGGGGAGGGCCTCCCCCCATAACCGCAGCCCCTCCTCTCTGCTCTGCCACCCCTCGGTGGAGGCTCGGGGCTCTTTGGCTCTGTGTACAGACGCCACTGCCCAAGATTTTACAGATGGGGAAACTGAGGTCCGGAGGGGTGTCAGACCCCAAATCACAGAGGGATCTGACGCCCCTGTGGCCTGAGCCCACCCCCTGCATGCCGTGGGGCCCTCTGGGGTGGGTGAGAGGGTGGGCTCAGGACAGACCCGCCCCACCCCCATGCCGGCTCGCTGCTTCAGCATCTGTTCCCCCCACCTCCGCCCACACTGAGTGTCTGTGAAAAACTCGGCAGCTGAACCAGCTCTCCTCCCAGGCCCCTCTGTCCTGCAGAAGGTACCTCCTCCCCTGCTGAAGCCCACCCTGCAGGAAGCCTGGTGGGTTTGCTCTTTGCTGGGACACTTGGGGGCGGGGGCCATTGAAGGGACTCGGTGCTGTGAACAGGGGCTCAGGCCCTACAGGAGGGCTTCTTGGGGGTGGAACATTGTTTGCACCTTGAGGGGGCTCCTGGATGGGGGGAGGCTACGGGTAAACGGCCGAGACGAGCTAGAAAAAGGCATCACAGACGCACCAGGACCGCAGTTCCCAGTGCCTGTCCCGCCCTCCTGGTCCCACCCCAGACCCTGCTCCCCAGGGGCCCTCCCCAGAGCCACCCCCACCCCGGGCTCCGCCTGCTCAGATTCTACTCCTTGCCATCACCCTCATCCTCAGGGAGGCTGCTCCTCCTCCTTAGTTTTGCCAGCTCCTGGCGCTGCTCCAGAAAAATCAGCCAGAGCAGGGCAGAGGTGGGGACCAGGCAGAGGTGCCCAGGGAGGGCAGGCACCCTCCCAGTGGTGCGACAGTTGAAGGGGAGGGCGTGTTCCTGTGGGGCAGGAGGGGCCAGGGGCACTCCAGGCAGTAGAGTACAGGGAAAGCCTGGGGTCGGGGCTGGGAACAGCAGGGCTTGTTCTGGAGAAGCCAGGGAATCCAGAGCCTGAGTGGAGATGGGAGCTGTGAAGTGATGGCGGGAGGAGGAGGCGGAAGGTGGTCTGGTTGCTCCACTGTGAGCTGAGCTAAGGATTCTGGGTGATAATCTGGGGGCGATGGGGCGTTCCTGGAGGCCATCAGGTGAGTGGATTTGCAGTTTAGGGAGATGACTGATCAGGCGCCTAGCACAGAGTATGACGTATGGAAAGTGCCCGGGACACGGAGGAATGAAGGAATGAGTGCCAGGTGGATGGGAGGAAAGAAGGGTGGATGGATGGGTGTTGGTGGATGGATGCGTGAATGGATGGACAGATGGATGGATAGATGGATGGAAGGAGACAGGAAGGAGGGAAGGGGGGTGTGGACTGGAGGAGGGAGACATGGAGGCCGGTAGCTGGGTCCCAAGACGGCTGTGACGGTTCAGCTGGGAGATGATGAGGGCCTGAGTTATAAGGGCACAGGGGCGGGGTGAAAGGAGGCCGAAACTGAAGACAGGGATTCAGGAAGTGTGTTCGAGGACTTGGAGGCGGACTGAGTGTGCGGCTGAGAAAGCAGCAGGTGTCCACCAGGACTCCTGGCTGACCTTGGGTTTGAGTGACTGGCTGGCGGCCTAACAACTACGGCAGGGGAGTCAGGGGAGCAGCTGGACTCAGCTGGGGGTGTGCTGCCCTCTGCCAGGGTGGTCTCTGAGCCATCAGGACATTTAGGGGGACCTATAACTCTGAAGGGAGGTCAGGACTGGGATTGGGGGCTGTCAGGGTGCAAGGGCCGCTGACCCACAGAGTGGATGAGCTAGCCTGGAAGGTGAGAAGCAAGGTGATGGCAAAGACCAGGGACTCAGATAGTCAAGAGGCAGGGCAGTCGGAGCAGCACTCATGGGCAAATTGGGGGAGCCCAGGACGGGGACAAGGGGTGGCAGGAGTGGCCCCTGGGCTGCCTCACCTTCCAGCTTATCTGCAACATAGTGAGGCCTCCCGTGCCAGGCGCTCTGCCAAGTCCCACCCCACCCAGCTAGACCACCGGGCTACCTGCGTGGGACCAGGAACCTCTCCTCTTCTATCCCCGAAGCCTGCGCTGCCAGCTCTCAGAGACGGAAGCCACAGGGAGACTCTGGCCCACCGGGCACGCATAATTCTGCCTTCCAGGGTCCTGGTCTGAGTCTCCCACGGAAGAGATGGCAGCAGCCAGACGCTTCCTCTCCTGATTCCAGCCCTACCTGCCTCTCTGTGTGAACTTGCCCAGCGTGAACAAAGGCCACCCCTGGTCAGTAAGACCTGCACAAGTACCGCAGGCCAGCTAGGCCTCCCCTCGCCATCAGGGATGGGGGTAACTGTGGGTGGTCCAAGCCCATTTCAGGAACAGAAAGCCAGTTTTGCTCACTCCGCACCAAAGGGGAGAGCTGGAGGGGTCTGGAAAGCCACCGTCCACCTCAAGAAAAAGTCAGACCAGACCCCCAGGCTAAGGGCATATGTTTATAAACCCCGCTTGGTGTTTACAGACACTAGGAGCACATATAAAGGAAGCTGGGCGTCCGAGGGGCCCTCCTCCTAGACGCAGACTCCCCCGGGCCACAGAAAGCAAATGGTTATCTTCCTACTTCTGCATCTCCTTTAGCCAAACCGTGAAAAACCTGATGGAAAAAACTGCCTAAAGGAGGACTTCCCTGAATTTCTCGACGGTGCTTTGCCTGGCTTCAGACAGGCGGGGAAATGTCTGTTTCCCCTGCAAATGCAACCGAATGGAGGAGATGGTCCTCGCCTGCGTCGTCTAGGTGACGGGTGGCTGGGTGGGTGAAAAGCCTCTCACTGCCCAGGGGGCATCAGCTGAATTGCATGTAATGACTAGTTGGAGGTAGGAAACTTCCTAGTACGTGTATTTTACTCCATGTATGCTCTGCCCCTGGGGGACGGACACCGCCAACGCCCACAGTCACAGGACCCCTTTTTGTGTAGAGACCCAGATGGTACAAAGACTGGGCTCCAAACCTGTGCGCCTGGGACGTGGGCCCCATCGCCCTCTTGGTTCCCTCCTATCCACTCACATCTCTTGCCTTTCCTCCCTGTTCCTCACTCCGCTCCCAGAAGACCTCTGTCTGGGTGAGCCCACAGAAGACCTTTTGCCTCCCGGACACCCTTGCTTCATCCCCAGGCTCGCCAGGGTCCGTTTATCTTGGTAGAAACTTGGGGCACAACCTCTCCTCTCCTCTCAGTTACCTTGAAGGTGACCGCGGAATGCCTGGGGAAGCGTTTTCTCACCCCACAGCACTGGAGAACATAGGATATCTCTACCCCGTCAGCTGGCAGCCGCCTCTAAGCAGAATCGGGCAGAAGAGTGCCGGGCGGGCAGCCGCGGGACCTGGGGTGCTGGTCCCCGCATGTCCCTGGACAGAGCGTTATGCTGCCCGAGTCCCTGTGTGTCCTCTGATGTGACGTCCCAGGGAGCCGGCTGCTCCGTTTGTGCCCCGCCCCCAACACGAGCCCCTGGACTCACCGAAGCGTAGAGCCGCCCCCTCTTGTTCATGGCCAGGTACCGCCCGGAGAAGAGCCCTTTGATGGCCACAACGCCTACCTCCACCGCTGTTATCTCCAGGATGCCTGTGAGGAGTGAACAGCCTGTCACCCCCTCCGCCTCCCACAGAGCCGGCAGGGAGGGTTAACACGCCTTTCCCTGCGCCAGCTCTGGGGGGGAGGGGGGTGCTGAGGGCAACCCGCACTGAAAGGGGGTGACTTTGGAAGTTCGGGGGAGGGAGAAACCCCTGGGTGGGAGGTGCAGAACGGGGAACACCAGGGAAGGCGTCTGCAAGAAGGACGCAGTCCTGGGAGGGATGGAAGCCAGTGCTTCCCCGCGCTGGACGCGAGCCCCCGGGAGCCTCTCCAGCACTTAGTCAGCCAGTTTCAAGATGGGCTGGCCAGACGCGCCAGCTGAGACTGGGGGCTGAGGGACTTGCCCAAGATGGCACACAGGTGTCTGAATCAGGATCTGAACCTCTTGAACGTGGCAGCGTCTGGCTCTGGAGTGCCTCTGGGGGCCTGGGAGGGGGAGCTGGGCCCTTGGCAAGGTGAATTGATAGTGGGATCCACCAGCACATTGAGGGTGGCACCCAAACCTGCTGGCAGTGGACATGGGTGGGAGATAATTGTCTCGAGCCTGTAGGGTGTTGGCAGGGAGCTCACAGAGGGAAGCCACCTGTGTTCACCCACTCCCCACCGGATGGAGGACAGTTTAAATCTCCCCTAACGCCTTCCATTAGGACCGAGGGCACTTTTTTCCCCCCTGGGGAGCCTGCAACAAAGCCCCACGTGGGGCCACGGTGCTCCTGGGGTAACAGCTGGTGCCCTCTCCAGGGGGCGCCTCTCCGGTCCAGTGTCCTGCCCCCGGCACATGTCAGCGATCACAGGGCCAGGTCGCCGGCCTCCAGAGGCTTGCCCGGAACGTTCGGGGGCCCAGGAGGCACAGGATGCCGGCCTCTGGGCTCTCTGGACCGCAGGCTGGGCGGATTCCCCTGCCCTGCCCTGTCGCGCCGGCCTGAAGACCATAGTGCCCACGTCTGGATGTGGGACCAGGGCGGCGCTGGGCTGCCCGCCTTGGATGCCTCAGGAATTTGGATGCTCTGCGGCTCCGGGAGTGGGAGGGGAGACTGGATTTGGACAGAACCGAAGAATCGCTACCAGGCGGGAGCAGGGGCTTTCGCAGTCCCGTCCCGCGCGCAGTGGACGCCCTGGTAACATTTGGCTTCCACCGCGCGGCTCTGGAAGCGTCTTTCGAAGACGCCCTCGCCGGGCCGCGGCTTTCCTGGAGGAAGCAGAGTTTTCCGGCCGCCTCTGGAATACACCGCGCCTTTTCCTGAGCCCGGGGCAGGGGGAGGAGCAGATCGCGGGGCGCAGCGGAGGACCCCGATTCTCTGGCCACACACCCCGCCCACTGAGCTCCTGCCTGGCCCCGTGCTCGGGTCTCCAGCTCCTCACCGAGCGGAGCTGCGTCAAGTCCCCACGGCCCTGCGCTCCTCCTCGAGAAAGGACTCCGCACGAGCCCGGGTTCACGTGGCCGGAGGAGCCAAACCTTGGGACCTCGCCGGACTCCGGCTCGAGCGCAGTCCGGGCGCGGGTTCCGGCTGCGGGGCGGGGTGACAGTGTGCCCGCGCCCCCAGCACCAGCCGGACGCCCCTGCGTGCTCCTAAGCCGCATCCCGTGGCCCCCCACTGGCGACCCGGGAGCTCATCCCGCCGGTCGCTCGGCGGCCGAGGGCAGAGGCGGGAGGGCTGGGGATTCCGGTCTGGGGACACGATTCTCTATCCTTGCGGTCGCCTCCCGGGAGCCCCGGGAGCCCCGCTCTGTCCGGCGAGCTTCCGCGCAGAGGCTGCGCGCCGGGGCGGCCACCTGGGCGGCCGCGAGCCGGGAAGGGCGGAGGAGATGGCGGGGAGCCCCGAGGTCGGCAGGAGGAGAAGGGGGTCTAAATAATAAAGAGGACGATAAATGCCTTGTCCAGGGCCTTTTCTCCGAAAAACCCAAAGGGCTCAGATTTGTCAGGACCACCGAACCCAACCGAGCGGGGAGTCCCCGGACGGCTTTGCTCACACCTCCTCGGACCAGAGGCGGCGGGGCGCCGGGGGCAGCCACCAGCCGGGGCCTCTTCGGACGTGACCCGCCCCCCCCCCAGCTCCCCTCTCTTCAGCTCCCAGACGTTGGGGGAGCCCAGGGGACCCCGGCGGTCTCCCTCAGGCCGCAGCGTTGGCGCGTCCCCGGGCC